>VWZI01021735.1:0-38245 GCA_013396835.1 Psilopogon haemacephalus
TGAACGGGATGTTGCCCAGGGAGGTTGTGGCTGCTTCCTCCCTGGCGGTGTGAAGGCCAGGCTGGATGAAGCCTTGCGTGACCTGATCTAGTGGGAGGTGTCCCTGCCTGTGGCAGGGGGTTGGAACTGGATGATCTTTAAGGTCTCTTCCAACCTAAACCATTCTCTGATTGTATGATTCTATGATGGTGAATGGTGTCATATCCAGTTGGCAACTTGTCACTAGTGGTGTGCCCTAGGGATCAGTGTTGGGCCTGATCCTGTTCAATGTTTTTATTGATGATCTGGAAGAGGGGATTGAGTCCATCATCAATAACTTTGCAGATGGCACCAAGCTAGGAGCAGGTGTCGATCTGTTGGAGGGTAGGAAGGCCCTTGACAGGCTGGATGGGTGAGCAGAGGCCAATAGGATGAGCTTTAACAAGGCTAAATGCAGGGTTCTAAAATTTGGCTACAGCAACCCCAAGCAGTGTATAGCCAGGCAGAGAGGGAGCTGGGGATGCTGGTGGATAATAGGCTGACCATGAGAAAGCAGTGTGGCCAGGGAGGCCCATTTGTTAAAAGTGAGATCTTTGACATCAGAATGCAATTAAAAAGTGCAAGTTGCATTTTAAAAAATGTGGATTGGTAACTGGATACATGGTCTTCCACTCCTGGGTCACCAGTTCAAATCTATCCCAGGTCAGTAGTCACTGAATCTTGGTACCATCTAACAGCTGGTGGTTTATGTGAAATGAGTAGCCTGTCTTACTTCGGTTTGTAGTGAACAGGTGTCCACACTGCAAAAAGACTGCTACTTCAATCGTTAGCTTAGCTAGCAGCCTTTTTAAGGGGGCACTTAAAAAGGGTTTCTCCAAACTGACACAGAAGTTTGTTCATGGGCGAAATCATATGATCTATAATTCTTAAACTCTTCTTATTAAAGGGAGATAGAATGCTTAATATAGTGGTGAGAGGGCTGTCAGAAACTCTAAATTACCTTTGTGAAAAGGAAACAGTAAGACGGTAGCCTGATCTGAGTATTTAAAGATCAGAAAAAACTCATCATCAATATATGGATTTTCAGTGCTCTACAAGATTGCTCTTTAAACTTTAAAAGCTAGTTAATTAAAACATCAAGGAATCTCTTTCAAATTGTTTCCTGCTGTGTCACAGTTCTCACCTGGTGTTGTCTCCCAAAACACTTCTTACAATTCCGGTCTTCCATGACAGCAGCACTGCAATGGTATCTGAGTACACTGGAAAGCAAGTATGGAAGATGAAAACTCAATATTTTCAGCAGCTATACACCCTGTCTGTAGGTGACAGTCTTTGTCAGATGAGGATCTGAAAAACTGAAAATCAAAATCCTTAGTCATAGAGATGGATTATTAAACAGTTTTGTCTCAGCCTTCCCTGTCCTCCAGCACAGTAATGTGATATATACATATCCTGTGAATTATTTCACATGCTTCTCTTCCAATAGAGCTCTCATTTCAGTAAGGAGCATCTTCTTTTTCTGTTCCTATCATTTTGGCCCACTGCATCAAACATGAGGTTTGGTGCTGTGGGAGAGTGCATGGTACTGCCTGAATGGTTGACAGGACCCACATATTCCCAGCATATGCCAGCTGAGCAAGACAACATGCCTTTTGAGCCAGCACCATTGCAAGGTTTCAGCCTGGCTCTGCCATGCCCCAAACACCCAGCCATGGTGATTCACACAGCAGGGCTGGTGTGCTGGGGAAAAGGAAAAATGTTGTGAGGACACTCAGTGAAAGGTGGCCTCACAAGGGCACAATGTTACACAGTTTTTCTTCAGCCTAACAGGTGGCTTGTCAACATAACTGTAATTTTATATAGAGGTATCCAGAAGCTTTAGAGACATAGACTGTGGCATTTCAGTTATGTCCATGCCTTTGATACTGGTGCTGCAGTGCTAGGAATGGTATGGCGCTGTTTCAACTTGCTGTGTGTCAGTGCTGGCTACGTGGTTGTGCGCCTGGTATCAGCTCATAACTTTCTTGTGTCAATGACTGCTTATGTTGTGCATGTAAAAGGCAGCTGGAATAGTAAAGCTTGGGTTTTGCAGATTTGGTGATAAATGGATAGTCACCACATCACAAAGAGCACAGGAAAAATGCTGTTGCTGATGCATGGTGATCTGTCAGTAGAACGTGTCAGTTTAATAGAGAGATAGTCACACATGGCTATAAAGTGTCCCCTCTGTTAATGGTTCTGGTTGAAGCAGACTCATATGTGTTTACTGTTTTTATTGTCTCTTCAGAGGAACTGTATTACATTCTCTGCACCTTTTAGGAAGAAACAAGGATACATTTTTGATTTGAGGAGTGGCCTAAGGAGTATTTCAGGCCCCTGAGTTAAAACAAAGAAAACAAACAAAAAATCATGATAATGTGGTGAAGTTCCCACTGACTGGAAAAAGGAAAACATAACTCCCATTTTCAAAAAGGGTAGGAAGGAGGAACCGGGGAACTACAGGCCAGTCAGTCTCACCTCTGTGCCTGGTAAGATTATGGAGCAGATCCTCCTGGAGGCACTACTGAGACAGGAGAATAGTGAAGAGGTGACTGGGTACAATCAGCATGGCTTCACCAAGGGCAGATCCTGCCTGACAAACCTGGTGGCCTTCTATGAACAGGTCACAACATGAATAGATGAGGGGTGAGCAACTGATGTCATTTACCTGGAGCTGAGCAAAGCCTTTGACACTGTCCTGCACCACATCCTGGTCTCTAAGCTGGTGAAACATGAGTTCGATGAGTGGACCACCAGATGGATAAAGAACTGGCTTGATGGCCACACCAAAGAGTGGCTGTCAATGGCTCCATGTCCAAGTAGAGACCAGTGACAAGCAGAGTCCCTGAGGGATCGGTCCTGGGACCAGTCATGTTCAGCAGCATTGTGGGCGACATGGACAGAGGCAGCAAGTTTGCTGATTACACCAAGCTGTGTAGTGCAGCAGACACACTGGAGGGCAGGGATGGCATCCAGAGAGACCTGGACAGTCTGGAGAGGTGGGCACAAGCTAATCTCATGAGGTTCAACAAGGCCAAGTGCAAGGTCCTGCATCTGGGTCGAGGCAATCCCAGGCACAAATACAGACTGGGCAGTGACTGGCTGGAGAGCAGCCCTGAGAAGGGGGACTTGGGGGGGCTGGTGGATGAGAAGCTCAACATGAGTCAGCAGTGTGCGCTTGCAGCCCAGAAAGCCAACCAGATCCTGGGCTGCATCAGGAGAAGTGTGGCCAGCAGGTCGAGGGAGGTGATTCTTCCCCTCTACTCTGCCCTGGTGAGACCCCACCTGGAGTACTGCATCCAGTTCTGGAGCCCCTTATTACAAGAAGGATGTGGACAAGCTGGAGCATGTCCAGAGAAGGTCCAGGAGGATGATCAGAGGGCTGGAGTACCTCTCCTATGAGAACAGACTGAGGGAGGTGGGGCTGTTCAGTTTGGAGAAGAGGAGGCTCCCAGGTGGCCTTATTGTGGCCTTCCGTTATCTGAAGGGGGCCTACAAAAAAGCTGGGAAGGGACTTTTTAGTCTATCAGGGAGTGACAGGACTAGGGGGAATGGAGCAAAGCTGGAGGTGGGGAGATTCAGACTGGACGTGAGGAGGAAGTTCTTCAGCATGAAAGTGGTGAGAGCCTGGAATGGGTTGCCCAGGGGGGTGGTTGGGGCCACATCCCTGGAGGTGTTTAAGGCCAGGCTGGATGAGCCTCTGGGCAGCCTGATCTAGGATACGGTGTCCCTGGGCATGGCAGGGGGTTGGAACTAGATGATCCTTGTGGTCCCTTCCAACCCTGATTCTATAATTCTATGAACTTGGTATCTTTACGATTTTCTTCAAGTTCCTAAACTCTTTTCTTTTTAGTTATGTGTTCCAAAGGATGGTTTCCTTAATGTTGCATTTAGACTGAGTATCTCTACTCACATTCTTGATTTGTATCAGTATATGTGCAGGAAGAGCATGATAGGTACTTTTACTTTTTCCATATTTTCATTCCTCTGATAACACCAACTGTCCTTGACGTGTTTGGAGACTACATCTCTCAGAAAGGAATTGAGCCATGAGTCCAATGTGGCTTTCTTTAAACTGAACAAAGGTTTTTGCTGCTCAGAAGTACTTGATAGAGGTTATACTGCTGTGCCTTCTTTACGAAGAAGAAACTGAGATTTATATTCATTACAATTTCTACCTATCAGCCTGAAACAAAATCACGATCTTTTTTCATTTCCACCAAAAGGTGAAAATGGAAGAGCAACAAGCTCTGACAAACACTAATCAAGGTTTCTTTGTCAGAAATTGTTACTTGTCTGGTTTAACCTGATAATTTTCATTTAAATCTGAATTGTGAATTGCCTGAACTGTGAAGGCCCCCAATGAGATTAATTTTGCTTTCAGTTTTTTGTCTCATCTCTCTGAGACCTTATATGACTCTTGCTCCCTTAAAACTACAGTGCAGAGGAGATAATCTTCTACAGAAGCATAGATGTACAGCTATAAATTTACATGTAGCAGCAACATATTTCAGTATCTATAATTCATAGAATCATGCAATGATTTGGGCTGGAAAGGATCTTAAAGATCATCATCTAGTTCCAACCTCCCTGCCATGGACAGGGACACCTTCCACTAGACCTCATCTAGCCTGGCCTCGAACTCCTCCACAGAAGGAGCATCCACAACCTCCATGGACAACCCATTCCAGTGTCTCACCACCCTTGCTGTAAAGAGTTTCTGTCTGATTGTTAAATTATAGTTACTGAATTAATAGGTAATGCTTAGTCTTTATTTCATCTGCTCTTGGATTTTGCTTAGTGTGTTGCTGCTTGACTGCTGCATACTCCATAGTTCCTTCTCCTCTTTGCACTTGCAGATGCTGCTTCTGATGCCTTGGCAGCTATAAGGAAAAGAGAGAATGATTGTTTAGATCTTCCATAGTGTTGTTTGGAGCCCTAAGAGCAGGGAAGTGGCATGATTAACACCATCTTTTTGAAACAGAGTGCAACCCAATTGCCTACTTGTGATCAGGTCTGGAGTCTCATAGAAGAGGAAAAAAACAGGATTTCTTTGGATATGCTAAAAGCAGAGCAGATGCAGGAAAAAGAGCAGTATGAGGGTACATGAATATAGTAAGAAAAATAAATAATGCCCGCTGATTAGGACACCAGGAGCTACGTGATGTTTTTTCCATCAGGATCAGGAATGACAGAAGGGAAGATAAGTGAGCAGTTTAAGGTTGTGCAGTGTAGCAATGCTCAGTGTCATCTTACAGAATTTTAGAATCACCCTGGTTAAAAGGGAACTCTGAAGGTTATCTAGTCCAACCCCTCTGCAATGAGGAGGGACATCCTCAACTAGATCAGGTTGTCCAGAGCTCCTTTGAGCCTCCCCTTTAATATCTCCAGGGATGGAACCTCAACCACCTCTCTAGGCAACCTGTACCAGTGCTCAACCACCCTCATTGTGAAGAACAGTTTTCTAACATCCAATCTAAATTTACTTGTCTCTAATTTGAAACCATTGCCCCATGCCTTTCCCCTCTCTTTGTTATGCAACTGCAAAGCAAGGCAAAAAAAAAGAGGATGCTAAAATTGCACCAAACAATAACAATCTCTTATTGCTGTGTGGAGTGGCCTGGGAGCCCCAAGAGAGGCAGCAGAACTGCTGAGCAGAACTGCTGAGCAGAACTGAGAGACACGAGCTAAAAGGCAGATGCTCATGTTCACTGTTACAAGGTATGACAGGTTGGTGGTATGTTAATTTCCTTTAACATGGAGGCCTTGTCTAGTAGTTGCAGCACAAGCAGGATTGCTCCCTGCTATTCCAGTTGGACTTTATTTTGTTGGGAGTCTAGGGCTAAGCTTTCCCACCATAGCTCCATAGAATGGTTTAGGGTGGAAGAGAACCTCAAAGATCATCCAGTTCCAACCCCCTGCCACAGGCAGGGACACCTCCCACTAGATCAGGTCACTCAAGGCCTCATCCAGCCTGGCCTTGAACACCTCCAGGGAGGGAGCAGCCACAACCTTCCTGGGCAACCTGTTCCAGTATCTCACCACTGGCACTGTAAAGAATTTCTTCCTAACATCCAGTTTAAATCTCCTCTCTGCCAATTTAAACCCATTACCCCTTGTCCTGTCATTACAAGACCTTGTAAATAGTCCCTCCCCAGCCTTCCTGTAGGCCTCTCTCAGATACCGGAAGGCTACTATAAGATCTTCTTTAAGCCTTCTCTTTTCAAGGCTGAAGTGTCCTCACTCTCATAGCCTGTCCTCATAGCAGAGGTGCTCCAGCCCTCTTATCATCTTTGTAGCTCTCCTCTGGACTTGCTCCAACAGTTCCATGTCCTTCTTGTGCTGGGGGCTCCAGAACTGTACACAGTTGAGTTGTTGCGGTAGACCTGACAGGTCAAAATAGGCCTATACATGTGCTGGCTTGCCCAGACATGTTTTTCTGTTCTCCTTCCTTCTGTTTTGGGGAGAGGCAGCCCTGGGCAAGAGGACAAAAGACCGAGAGCCATGGAGTCTGAGAACTCTGGCTTGCCCAAACTTGTTTTGCTCCTGCTTGTATCCTGTGGTAAACAAACTACACGTGCTTGGCTTGTGCCAACCTTGTGCTAGGCCTGTGTTCTTCCCAAATACGAGTATAGCAAGCCTGTGGCTTCACCCAAACATGGTCAGACTTGGCTAACTGCCACTCTGATAGGCTAATCTGTGTCTAGAGGTCCATTGATATAAAACAGATGAGCAGGTAACACAACATGCCTCTCTGCTGTTATTCTGTGCTCTGCCACTGTATCTGTGCCTGCTACTGCCAGCTGCCATTGGCAGTGGTAATGCCTTATTATATATAGCAATATAAACTATAACTCAGAACAGCCTGGAAACTTTCTGCTTCAAGTTTACCAAGAAACAGCTTTAATTGCCTTCACACGATAAACCTGCATAACCAGCAGCCAGCGTGACACTGTGGCAAGACTACATCACAAGACATCCAGCCTGCACCTGCTGAGACGAGCAGCCATGGAGGCACACAGATCATACAGAGAAAGCCAGGACGAGGTTAGCGACTGTCTGCTCCCTTCCCCCAGCATTCTGGGAGGCCTGGGAAAAATCAGGAGTCTCAGTGGCCAACAAGGCCAATCGACAGAATTCTCTGCAAGTGTTTGAGTACTGTCTCAATCTGTTGATAGCCCCACAAGTTGGGGGAGAAATAATATTTGTGAGTAAATGCCTTAAGCCTTTGTCATTCACCTAGCCTTCTGCCATAAGCAGAAAGGGCCTTCAGTCCATCTAGTGGCCAAGCGGGATAAGTAACCACAAGTGGGATATTGACCACAGGAACTTTCTCTTCCAGTTTAATGAATATTTATATATTGCTAGTTGATTCTAGATCAACATATCCTTTATGTAATATACTCCGTGACTGTTGCAAACGAACCTGGTTAATATTAAAATTAATTGTTGGGGGAGGTAAGAGTTTTAAACATACAAATCAATAAACAATATTAATTTTGAAAAATAATCTTACGTTAATTAATTACTCCCCTCCATTACAACAGTGCGCCAGGTAGGGTTTGATGAGAGCAGAGTAAAGGAGGAGAATCCCCTCCCTTGCCCTGCTGACCACGCTGCTCCTGATGCAGCCCAGGACATGGTTGGCTGTCTGGGTTGCACACACACACTGCAAGCACATGTTGAGCTTTTTGTCAATCCAGATCCCCAGGTCCTTTTCCTCAGGGCTGCTCTCCAGCCACTCACCATCCAGCCTGGATTTGTGCTTGGGATTGCACCGACCCAAGTGCAGGACCTTACACTTGGCCTTGAATTTCATGAGGTTAGCCTGGGCCCACATCTCCAGCCTGTTCAGGTCCCTCTGGATGGCATCCCTGCTCTCTAGCAAGTTGACTGTGCCACATAGCTTGGTGTCATCTGCGAACTTGCTGAGGGTGCACTCGATTCCTCTGTCCAATCATACATGATTCTTGTGGTGGTTTGGCAGTTTTCTGTCCCCACACACCATGAAATAACCCAGGCTAGGATTCAGTCAGCTGGAAGTTAAGGAATAAAGCTTCCTGTTTACAGCTTTGCACAATATACAAGCAGATATTTACAATGTATAACAGACATTTACAGATATATACAGTAAAAAGGTAATACAGAAACACCACACACCTCCCAGAGATCAAATCCCTAAGAGGGGTTTCTAACCACCCGTACCACCTTCCTCCCTTCCCCAATCTTATCTCACCATCTGTTTCATGCAGCAGATAGGCGGAGGTAGATCAGCCAGGGGGATTAGCAGCAGGAAAGAAGTTAGTAGAATTATTCAGATTCAGCTACAAAAGGCAGGGAGAAAGAGCCATGCAAGATCCACAGCCCAAAGCGGTCTGAAGCAATCTCAAACCGTCTGACTTATCTATGTTTGGGTTACAACTCTTAAACAACTTTTTTTTCTTTCTCAGTAAACCTATGAGTGAAGTAGCACCATCAGTATTTTAATTTCTCAGCCCATAGCCTAATTTCTCATTCAAATCCTCCAGTGAGTTCAAACCAGCACAATTCTGTACCTCAGAGTCAGCAGAAATCAATGTTAATAGAAGCTGTTAAATAATATGTTGAGTAATTTGGGTGTCACAGGAGTGGAATCATGGTTTCATAATTTGGTGCATACAATAGCAGCCCTTAGTGGAATAGATATTTTTGTCATAGATGGTCACATCCGATAAGTACTGATGATGGTCACCAATAAAAAGCTAGAGGAATACCAGCACTTCAGGTAAGAGTGTGGAATGTATGAGTTGTGTTGTAGCTTATGTTTGCTGGCTGATCAAACTGTTGTTCCTTTCATGAAAGAGAAAATTGTGTCCAGATGTTCACCTTCTGCTAGCCAGAGGTATAATATTTGATGACTGCTTCAGCAGTAGTGAAAAAAAGAATCTGCCATAGTGAAGAGCTGTGAATTTTGGAATAAAAAACCCCAAATTGTTATTATTCTGGTGAAAAAATTGCTACTGAACACCTTAGATAGGATTAAACACTCATGAATTATCTGGGAAATGACAGAATGTTTACTTCTTTGCATGCTGTTGCAATCTGTGCTACTTCTGCAGAAAATTGTTTACTATTCTTACAGCAATCAGGAAAGGTAGTTGTAGAGAGTGATAAGGTCCTGTGGTGGTTTAAACAGTTACCTGCCCCCCACCTTTTTGTAAACCCTGGCTAGGACTCAGAAAACACTGGAAGTTAATAAATGAAGCTTTATATTTACAGCAATGCACAATATACAAGCAAATATTTACAAGGTATAACAGGTGTTTACAGATATATACAGTGAAAAGGTAATACAGAAACCACACCCCTCCCAGAGACCCAAATCTCCAAGAGTGGTAACCAACCACCCCCTACCACCTTTCCCCCATTCCCCAGTCTTATCTCACCACTTGTTGATGCTGAGGATAAGCTGAGGTAGATCGGCCAGGGGGGTTAGTAGCAGGAAAGTATTTAGTAGAATTACTTTGAATTAGCTACCAAGACAGAGAGACAAAGGAGACCATGCAAAGAGCAGCTGCAGCCAGAGCGGTCAGAAACCATGTGTTATCTAGTGTTTTGGGTACCACACTTTAAAAACAATTTTTTTTTCTTTCTCAGTAAAACTCTGGTGAAGTGACATACTGTGTTTTCCTCTCTCAGCCAATAGTCTAATTTCTCACTCAAATCCTCCAATTAGTTCAAACCAGCACAGGTCCCCTCTAAGTCTCCTCCACGCTGAACAACCCCAGCTTCCTCAGACTCTCCTCTTCATACTTTCCTTCCAGCATCCTCACCAGTCTCATCACTCTCTTCTGGACCTGCTCAAGTCCCTCAATATCCTTCTTCCAGTGAGTGGCCCAGAGCTGCACACAGCACTAGAGATGAGGCCTCATCAGTGCTGAGTACAGGGGCAGAATTACTTCCCTAGTCCTGCCTCCCATTGGCCTTCCCTTGCCACCTGGGCACACTGCTAGCTCATGCTCAGCCAGTTGTCAACCATTCTATCTCCCACTGCATCCAAGGAGACCATTTTAATTTAATTTATTATTTTGTGATATTGGTGGCCTTGCTACCACAATTTTCAGGCTGCATGACCATATGCTTTTCACAGGGTTCTTGGTGTTGCTCATACCTGCAAAGCTAGGAAGTTTTGATGTTAGGATTGTCAGGGCTAGCTTTTAACAAAGAGGGTTTTATAAACAAAGCTGTGCTTAAATCCCTGTGGAAGACATGAATGAATGCTTAAAGTAGGGATTTGACTGAAAGGTCAGGATGATGTTATTTGACTGCTGAACTGCATTAAATAATCTGTGTAGGTTTTTGAAGGTTCTGTGCAATGCCTTCTTCTGGCAGCCATGTTAACAACAGTAAGGATATTATTGGAAACAATTTTGAAAGGTGAACAGAAAATATTTTGGAAACAAAAAGGTGAAGGCTGGGAAGGATTATACTAACTTCTGAAATGTGTCTTCTCACTGTGTGTCTGCAGTGTAGTCTGTATTAGCTCTTCCTTCTACCTTCCCACATGTCACATCCAGCTGCTATCCTAGCAACAGTTTTGCCTTGTCTGTTAGGACTCAGATAAAAATATGTGTAACTGAAATTTTATACATTTGTTTGTTGTTTGTCTTCTACTTATTTACAACGTGGAGTCTACAGTCTTGTCCATCATGGGCCAGCTTCATGGATCTGTACGATTTAGTTGTCGGTGTGACACTGCTGGCAAAGATGCTGTCTCAGAAAGGTGAGCTGAAGCAATCCATGTGTCTAAAGCTGTCTGTGAAACTGTGTTGTTTCCTACTACATTATGGATATGTTAAAGGACACCTTCAAGGTGCTTGGAGGTGGATCACAGATGCAAGAAGATGCCTCATGGCATCATTCCTTGGTTGATTGCTTTCTAAATCAATAGACACCATGTTTCTGTTTCTGAGAGTTTTTGGTGAACAGTGAGCGAACATGAAGTTCTGTTTAACTCTTGTCTATATTTTAGCCCTGGAAGGTCCACTTCAAAAACTAGGTCTTTAAAGCTCCTTGTTTTTATCTGGAGCACACAACCCCTTTTACAAAATTTATTTATCTTTTAGTTTTGCTTGACACCTATACACTAGGTTAGCCAGTGTACTAAAGAGCAATGTCTAAATGTCCTTTTATGTGTTTTTAAAAGCATCTTTTTTTCCAGAAGGGTCAAATTAGAACTTGTACAGTGAGCTGTGGCAGTGATAACAGACAGGACCAGCTGAGTTCTTCCTCTCTTCAGCCAAATGGTTGGAAAAGCATCTTTAAAAATGTAACCCCTGTAAAAGTTCTTACTCTGTGAATGCGTCTGCTAGACATGATTGTGTTTACTTTCCTATGGACTCTCACCTTAAATATAAGGAAGCTGTTCTGTCCATCTGGTGAGACCATATAAAATATAGAATAATTTGGAGTTGGAAAACACCTTTAAGATAGAGTCCAACAATCAACCCAGCAACACCATGCCTAGTAAACTATGTCCCAAAGTGCCACTTCTACACATTTCTTGAGCTTCTTCAGGGATGGTGACTCCACAGATTGCCTGACCACTTTTTCAGTAAAAGACATTTTAAAAATGTCTAATCTAAATTTCTTCTGGTGCAACTTAAGGCCATTTCCTCTCACCCTCTCATTTAATTTTAAAATAGATTTGAGGGAGTGAGCATGGTGTGGGGGTGTCTGTGAGGGAGAAAAAAAGAGGATGCAAAGGGATGGCAAGAGTATTATTTCCTAAAATTTGTGAATGCTTCCATTAGACCTCCTATGGAAGATGCACGCATTTTCCCCTGTGTTGGTTTGAGCTAATTGGAGAATTTGAGTGAGAAATTAAACATACTGTGTCACTTCACCCAGTTTGACTGAGAGAGAAGAAAGAAGATTGTTTTGAGAATGTTCCCAAAACATCCAGATAAGCCAGTGTGCTTGCGCAGTCAGTCGGCTCTGGGTCCATACTGGCTTCAGCAGCTTCTTTCCTTTGTCTCTCTGCCTTTGAACTAATTCAGAGTAAAATCACTAAAACCATTCATTCCTTCCTGCCACTAATCTTTCTGACCGATCTTCAGCTTATCTGCAGCATCATCAAGTGGTGAGATAAAGCTGGGGGAAAGGGGGAAGGTGGTAGGGGGGGGTTTGGTTTCCCTCTCTTGGGGATTTTGGTCTCCAGGAGGGGTGTGGTGTCTGTATTTCTTTTTTTACTGTATATTTCTGTAAATATCTGTTATATCTTGTAAATATTTGCTTGTATATTTGCATTGCTGTAAATATAAAGCTTCAAGAGGGAAACCAAACCCCAATTAGCTCAAACCAACACATCCCCCTATTTTAAATACATTATTCTATTACAATGCTAAACACAATTGCTTTAGTGTATTAGAAGTGCATTTTGTGAATGATAATAATAACATGCTGTAAAAGATTAGACTAATGTATCTTAGCTGTATCTTAGAATTAGCACTTTAATTATCATGCAGTTCAAGGATCACTTAGTGGAAAATCAGTGAAGCTACTCTGGTTACAGAAAGGGGAATTTATATACCCAAACTTGTCCCTCGGTATATGCTTGAAAATATTAAAACTAGAATAACAGCATAAAAAAAGCTGGGTCCAAAAGAACAGGCAGAGTCAATGGAATGTTTTCTTTAGATATATTTTGTGAGTCCTTACAATATTGTTCACATAGGATCAGACTTTGCTACCAAACCCCACTTTGCTTTTCTTTGCAGTAAGGGCACTGTGCTTATGAATTACGGCTGTTGAAACAAGCTCTTACAATAAGCAAATTTGGTGGGGTGGAAGGGTGTTTAAAATTGATACTGAAGCCTGAATAAACTTTCTGGAGTACTAATATTTTACTGGATTAGAACCTGTTGTTTTATAGCACAGAGAGTAATTTATGGCAGTTGAAGTAAGTGATAAATGGGAGGAGGGAGGGTGGGGGTTGGAATGTGCTGCTTTTTCTCAGCAGGCTAAGGGTTAGATGTGGAGGTCAGATGTGCTGCACAGGCAACCTTGCATTTTCTTTAGAATGCTTCAGTACTTCTAGTTTGAAACAAAACAAACCACACAGTCCAGTTGTCTCACAACAACTTAAATTGCTTCAAGGCTCTTTTATTTTTTCTTAGTGTAAATTTAGATTAGTTTTTACTTTGTCATTTTGTTGTCGCTGTTATGGTTTTGTTTTAAACTTTGAATAAAAGTTTCCTTTGAGGAGAAGTTCTAATTGTACAAGCATTGGTACCTTTTATTGTGAATTTCCCAGCCTATTGCCTGTGATAGCATTATCAAAACAGCAAACAGCAATCTTAGGTTTTCATTAAAAGTCATTGTGGTGTATTGGTCTCTGCTTGTGGACTGTAGGAATGAAAAGCCAGAAAAGCCTCAGAAGATGATTCTGTGTGCTGTCTTAGGTGGAAGGGCTCTCCAAGTATATGTTGTCCAATCTTGTTTAAATTGTTCTAGTGCTATTTTTTTTCCATGAAAATCCATTCTGTGGCTTTTTCCTTGCTTAGCTCTATCAAGTAGTCTTTACGGATTCAGCCAGCGGTGATAGGTGTTAGATAAGGGTCATAGAAGAGGCAATTAGCTAGAGCAGTTCCTTTCACTGATGAAGGACAATTGCATTAGCCTGCAATGAAGGATGGGTGGCCAGCCTTGCTTCATGCCCTTCCATGCTGGAACTAGTTAGCAGGTAGCTGGAGTAGGCTATGTGCTCTTGTTTTTGGTGGGTAGATTCTACAGAGAGAAAGTGCTGGAGAATACTTACATAAATAAATTTGTTCATGTTAGTGCATTAAAAATAGTATTTTATGTGAGTCAGTTGCAATTGACTCAGCTTTATTTGTGTTGAGTTTTGAAGCAGTCGTGTCTGTAGTTTCTTTATTGTGATCAAATGTTTCCTGTTCCAACAACCATGTAACTTAAAATACTGACACTGGGAAGTAGAGCAGAAGGTGGAAATATTTCATTTGATAATTAACCAGTTTACTGAATTATAGAGTTTAAATGTAATTACTTCAGTATTTTAAAAGTAGTATTGGTATGTTATCAATTATTTCAAAATTATATTTGATCTGCTCTCCCATGTATTTACTACCATTGTTAAATCTTGTATAAGTTAAGCTAGTGAGGTTCTTTGTTCTGCTCCGAACTGCCTAATGTGAAGTCTCTGAAGTTCAAAGGGTCCCAACTAATTTAACTTCCATCCTACTGGAGCATCATCTCTAGGGTATTACCAAAATAAACACTGTGGCTAATGAATTTTCCCTGAAGTTCCTTATTAAAATTATTTCTTAATTAAAAGTCTTTATTATGCAGCCAGTTTTACATATATGATAATTATACTTCAGAGTGAATGTTTTCTTGTATTCTAAACCAAACATTCTTCAAAGCATTGGATCATTATCTCTAAATGTTACATTGAGGGAAGCATTGCATGTTCCAATGTTTCAAGTGATGGAGTCACTATTCATGGAGGTGCTCAGAAAAAGTGTAGATACAGAAGTTTGGAACATGGTTTAGTGGCCATAGTGGTGTTGGGTTAGTGGCTGAACTTTATCTTACAGGTCTTTTCCAACGTTAATGATTCTCTGATTCTACGTGGAATGAAATAGCTTAGCTTTTTTTTTCTCTTGATGAAATGCTGAATAACCTAACTGCTTGAAAAATGTGGGATGAATATGACTTAGTGCTAAGACTGTTCTCCAAATACAGCATTAAACACCAGCAGAATTTGCTCTTGACTCACAGATGCCTCAGTACTGTACCTGGCAATATCAGAAAACCTTTGGTAAAAGCAAAATGTATTCTGGTTTCCTAAAATATCCTGAAGCTCCTGTCTCTGTCTTTGTATTAAAGTGAATTGGTGAAGATATGGGAGAGCTGCATGCATCACCGGGAGGCAGTGAAAAAAAATCTGGCACAAACAGTAGGACTTAACAGTTTGTGGATATTATATCTAATGTGGATGCACTCTTGGAAGAACTTCATCTGTTCATACAGTATGTCTTTAGCTTTACTGAAATGAAAGGAAAAAAAAATATAGTAGGACCTGGACACATGTCCTAAAGTTTACTGAAGCCAATAGCTGTTTACCTCATGCTTGTGTGGCTCCTAGAACAGAGCCACGTTTATGTACTTGCTTAATTGCTTTTACTGACTAGGAATGGTTATTGGCAGAACAGGTCTAATGCAGGCAGTTCCTGCCAAGCTGCCTCAGCTATGTTGTGGAATGAGGCTTTCCAGGACTTTGCTAGCAATTCAGTCCCCATGCCAGTCACTGGTCTCCCTGCTCAGGCCACCAATAAAGTGCTAATTGTGATGACATTTTTGGTGAAGCTAACAGGTGGTCCTGAGGAATTGGACCACCAAATCATTTGGCATAGTAAGGGACAGCAAAGAGTGGCTATTACTGCATATCTAAATGTATTGGAATCATAAAATGGTAGCGGTTGGAAGGGACCTCTGTAGATAGAGTCCAACACCCTTGTCAAAGCAGGATCACCTAGGGCAGGTCACACAGGAATGTGTCCTAATGGGTCTTGAAAGTCTCTAGAGAAGGAGATTTTCTATATTGGACAGGATAAGAGGTTGTCGTGAGATATCAATTTAATTAGTATTGATACTCGCGGAGGGGGTTCCGGATGAGTCCCCTGGGTTCTCTAGATAAGCGGTTGGCAGAAATAAACGCATGAGTTGCATAAAAACCCAGAATAAACAGTTTAAACAGTCAGAACTTCGGGAACAGAGAGCCTACATACAAAACAGATCCCGCCGCGCCTATAAATGCCCACGGGGCGTGAGGGGAAACAACGTTTCTTCCCGAAAGGGAAAGAAAAGGACCGACTTATCCCGGATAGAGAGAAAGAGAAAGAGAGAAGGGAGGTTTGCCTGCCACTTCTCTACAAGCTGTGATGCCTGTTGCTGTTGCCGCTGCCGCTGCTGTACACCGAGCACGTGGCTGGAGCTCCTCACAGCATAAGGGGAGGACGAAGAAGAACTGCTAACGGTCGCTGGACCCTCCCTAAATACCCTCTAGGGACGTGTGGAACTGACCAATAGGCATCCAGCATTCACCGACTGACCAATTGGTTCAAAATAGTCCCACACATACGTGCAGCCTGAGGTCTCCCTGGATCCCGGGGCCACATGGTGTGCCCCCACCCCTCCACCCCTTCTGGACCTTGTAACAGAAGGGGGAGGGGGGACCTCAGGAGCCGACCCAACTCCAGGCATTAATTACGCCCATACCAGGACAGAGGTAACAGGCAGAGACTTGAATATAGAAAGTTCCATCTTAACATGATCATAAACTTCTCTGAGGGTGGTAGGGTACTTGAACAGGCTGCCCAGAGAGATGGTGGAGCATTGTAGCAATTGGGGGGAGGCAGGCAGGGGCAGGAATGGATTCTACAGGTTTTTCCGCCCTATGAAGAAATTTATTTGCGAAACTTGCACATTTATATACACTTTCAGTTCTATTCACATGGTATTCTATAGATAGTCTTTACTTCCCATGCATACTAATTACATTGGTTAATTAAATCAGACCTATTGCCACATTCCTTCCATTCACACTTCCATTTATCTTATCTACCATCTACACCTTGATGGCACACGATTGTTTCATATTAAACTGTGTCACTCCCATATTTCCCTCTTTTAAAAATTTTTTTTAATATATATTTGTTTAATTTTCTATTTCTGCAGTGGTGGAGCATAGTCCAGACTTTGCAGACTTGTCTCCCACCTGTAGAGCATTTGCACCAGTCAGTTTAGGATTGGCTCTCCTGATTCCTTTGAATATTCCTTTCTAACTTCCCTAACCTCTCTGAGGGGATCATTGGAACTCTGGATGTCATCCCTCTCCTCTTCCTCTCCTTGTTGGTCTGTTGGTGCCTGGCCAAGCAAAACTCTCTTAACAGCATTCCTAATCTCCAGAGAGCCATCTTCCCTCTTGGTAGCTAATCCTACATTGTCCTCATATTTCACTCTCAGTAAACCGGTCAAATCTTTAAGACTAAATTTCTCATCTTCTCTTCTTCCTCCTTCTGAGCACCAGAGGTACCTGTCCCTAAGTCTTCCTTTGAGTCATGCTTTGATCCAAACTTAGGTCTTACTTTTGCAGGAGCAAGCATAGCTGTGGATTTTCCCTTCTAGTGGATCTGAATTTTGGGGAGCTTGAGCTGCTGCTGCCTTAGAATCAGAATTGTCTTTTGGGCTGACATTGGAATTTGTTGTCTGAGAATTCAAACTGCTAGGAAATGTTGTAGAAATAGACTTCTGGGAGTCCTGACTGGCTTGACCTTGATTGCCTGACTTGTTTTTGTGAACGATTGAATCATTAGCAGCATCCCCAGAGTTAGAAAGAGAAATATTTTCTGTACATAATCTCTGTGTGCAGCCAGAATTGTTATCTGAACCTGCCTGAATAGAAACATCTTCTTTCTGGCCCTATCTAGCTGCTTTTTAATCGGAGTAGCAGACATTTTTAGACACAGAGCAGAGATTAAGAATAAATCCATAACTAATAAGAACATAATTATGCACGTCAGATATATCATGGTGGTGTTTGAGTAAAAGGAATAGAACTCTTTGGGAGAATCACCCTTACCAGAGCAGTAGAATGGCTCATTAAACGCATCAAAACCAGTGCTGGTAGCAACTTCAGTAATATTAAAACCAGCAAAACCAAGAACATAGTCACCATAATCACATATAAAAATGAGGCTGATGATATCTGCTAAGAAGTTGAATAATGAATGGCATAAAGAAGAACTGTTACTGAGGTTCTTATCTGGCTGTTCCAAATCCAGTAAAGTGATTAAGGAACTCTGCCTCCTGCTGTCTTCCATGTGTTACTCAGCAAAGACTTGCTTCCAGAACATGAGAGTTAAAGAAAGACAAGGGCCTACTGGAGAGAGTCCAGTGGAGAGCCACAAGGATAACTGGGGGACCTGAGCATCTTCCCTGTGAACAGAGACTGAGAGACCTGGGGCTGTTTAGTCTAGCAAAGAGAAGACTGAGGGGAGTGTCATCTATGTATGCAAATATCTGAGGGGTGGACGTCAAGTGGGTGAGGTCAATCTCTTTTTGGTGATCCACATCAATCAGACAAGGAACAATGGATACAGACTGGAAAACAGAAGAACTTAGAAGATTTGACCTCAACGTGAGGAGGACCTTCTTTACAGTGAGGGTGATGGAGCACTGGAGGAGGCTGCCTAGACAGGTTGTGCAGTCTTCTTCTCTGGAAACTTTCAAAACTCACCTGGATGTGTTCCTGCGTGGATTACCCTAAGGGATCTTACTTTAGCAGGGGTTGGCCTCAATGATTTCTGAAGGTCTCTTCCAACTTCTAATATTCTGTGATTCTTTGATTACTTTTCCTTTAAGAAGGAAACAGGAAAATCAATATTGTCCTCATTTTACCTGTCCTGAAAATCAGGTAGGTAAAATGTCTGTGCCATATGGAACTGGTAAATCTCCATGGTTGATAATGTGCTTTGAGATCTCTGGGTGTAATACATCTTGTAAAATGGTATATTGCTTCTAGTGAATATTAACATAAGCATTTATCTATTTGTTCATGATTCCAGCATGCTGTGAAAGCTGCTCCTTGGAGATTTGCTGCACAGTTACAGAAGATAGATATATATATACATACATACATATATATATATATCAAAGCATTTAGTTCCATTTCCCCTGTTCATTTTCTTTTTGAACTAAATTATTTCTGATTCATGCTGATTAAAAAAAAAAAATTGAAAATATTTTTTTTCTTTTTTTTTTTTTTTTTTGCCAAACAAAGCACTGTTTCATAGATTCATTCCCGGGTCATTCCCCATGCATGAAGACTGAGTCATAATTTCTTGTGTACTATAAAAATGTGGCTTTTAGTTGTCTCAGAAGAACCCTTAGGAGGTATTTTTTGATTAACTGAGTTGAGGAGAACTGCCAAAGACTTCAGAAATTCAAGAAGCCTAACAATTTTTTTTTTAAATTTATGTAACCATACTGGGCTACGTCACTTTTCAAAGTATCCATGAGAAGATTGATCTTGAAGTATGTAGTTATATTATCTTTATTATGTTGATGGTCTGTGAATGAACCTTTGTTTTTCACAGCTTTTCATATTGGGCTTTAGTTTGAGATGACCAGGGGCTATATTAATTTTTCCCACCAGAGTTCATGTATAAATCAGATCATGACTCATATTCTGAGATATATATATATATACTCAAAACTCTGTGATTTAGTGGTTTATCATCTTATAGACCAGCTAAATAAATACTCTTATTCATACTTTGCTCTTTTCGACTTTTCTTCCTTTACTGGTTTTGTCTTTTGACAGAAGTCTTAATGTAGAATTTGAGTGACAGAGATGCTATATTTGTCAAGTGGAGCAGTACAGTATTACAAACCTTTTACCCAGTGGCTTGCAGTATCTCTATTTCAGCGTCCATTATATACAGTAAAAACTTAGATATTAAGTATGATTGCTAGGCAGTGGTTTGTCATCCACATGCTTTCTGAACTCTGAGGGTTGAGGAGGGAAGGAATGTTTTGACTGGGCTGTGCAGCAGAAATGCAGAACTTTATGCACAGTGTTGAAAATAAGAAAATCCATTTTGTCATACAAGCTGCATGTTCTTACAAAACAGCATGTTTCCATGCTGGAGAAGACTTTAAAGGTGAAATGTGTTCAAGGCCAGGCTGGATGAGGTCTTGAGCGACCTGATCTAGTGGGAGGTGTCCCTGCCTATGGCGGGGGGTTGGAACTGGATGATCTTTGAGGTCTCTTCCAATCTAAACCATTCTATGAGTCTATGAAATGATTGAGGACTAGGGCTATTAAGGCATTTTTAAAGTTCATCCTAGATTAGTGATGCTAGGTTTAACAGTATAGGGAAGTGTTTCTTCTTTCTTCTTTCCTTTGCAATTTGAGCGGACTAGAAAAGCTTTTTAATTGGCAGTCTGCTGGTACTTCAGCATAAGAAACATTTACTTTGCTCAGATGCATAGCTGAGTCAGATTTAAAGTCATTGACTCAAAGACAGTCAGTCACAAAGTTCTCATGAAATTTTCTTGCCCACGCTGAGCGGTCAATACCTCTCTGCAGTCTGATTTAAACCCATCTTAGACAACAGTGATAAAAGCTGGAATCACTGCTGTGTACTTGCATGGGTCCCTTAGGTTTGCAATTTTGCTGTTATTCCTGTATTTGTCTCCATCATTTACAAGAAGAAACACTATTACTGTTCCTCTCAAACCCAGATCAGCTGCTTAAGCTACTGTATGTTAAGCAAGTGTAAGTTAGACTAGGTTTTATTAATTCTTCTCTGTTGCAGTCTTCCTCAAATCTTGCCTTCCATCTACACCACAAAATAGCTGTACAGCCAGCATCACAAAGATCAAAGACACTTATTTTGAACAATCTGTCCCCTGTTATTCACACAGAATGTATGAGGTAAGTGTATCCTTGTGGTTTTAGAATTTGAAAATCTAAAGGAGATTTAGAGCAGAGCAAGAGGGAAAAAAGGTTTATATATAGTATATGTAGTGACATAGCAATTGTAGAAGAACGTTACAGGCTTGCAATTATGTTTAAAATAATGAATCTACAGATTTCTAATTCTTTTGTTGCTTTCAGAAGAGCACACTTTTATTTTTCCCTTGGGATCGTTTGTGGCAATTTGGTGTTCTGACCTCAGAGGACTGATTTCTCAAAAGACAGTTTAATCTGAGTGCTATTAGATCTTTATTTTCATTCTTCTCACACTAAAAACAGCTGCAAGCCTCTCTTTAGACTCACCTGAAAGGTGAATGAAAAACCTTCTGTAAATAAACAGGAAAAGGGTAAATACCTTCATCAAATCAAAAAACCACACTGATTTTTATTAAGAATGCTTATGTATGGAGAAAAAAAGTATTCTAAAATCCATTAAATTTAGTATCAAAAATTTATTTTCCTGTAAGCATATAAAAACTATGGAGACACGCTTGCTTCAGATAGCTCTTTTTAAATACTCCTCTATTGTCTTAAAGTGTATTTGCAAATACATGCCAGACTTTAAAAAAAATTGTCTGCAATTGCTTTACAAACATCCCACAGATTTATGCTTGTTCTAATTTGAATTCAATTGCAGTGCCTTGAAAAGCATAGATTTCATGTTTAGTGGTTCATTACAATCTGCTAGTATGAACTGGCATTCTCCGCTCTGTTAAGAACTGGCTGGATGGCCGGGCCCAGAGAGTGGTGAATGGATGGTGTCGTATCCAGCTGGCAGCCAGGCACTAGTGGTGTGCCCCACGGATCACTGCTGGGCCCAGTCCTGTTTAATATCTTTAATGATGGTCTGGATGAGTGGTCTGAGTCCAGCATCAATAAGTTTGCAGATGACACCAAGTTGGGAGCATGTGCCGATCTGTTAGAGGGTAGGAGGGTTCTGCAGGGGGACCTGGACAAGCTGGTTAGATGGGCACAGTCCAATGCCATGAGTTTTAACAAGTCCAAGTGCCACGTTTTACACTTTGGCCATGACAACCCTATGCAGTGCTACAGGCTGGGGACAGAGTGGCTGGAGAGTAGAGGCAGAGAGGGACAGCTGAACATGAGTCAGCAGTCTTCCTGTGGCCAGCAGGACAAGGGAGGTCATTCTGCCCCTGTACTCAGCACTGGTTAGGTTGCACCTTGAGTACTGTGTCCAGTTCTGGACCCCTCAATTTAAGAAAGATATTGAAGCATTTGAACATATCCAGAGAAGGGCACCAAGGCTGGTGAGAGGGCTGGAGCACAGTCCTACAAAGGAAGCTGGGGTTGTTCAGCCTGGAGAAGGGGAGGCTCAGGGGAGACCTTATGCTCTCTACAACTACCTGTAGCCAGGTGGGATTTGGTCTCTTCTCCCAGACACCCAGTGACAGAACAAGAGGACACAGTCTCAAGCTTCACCAGGGCAGGTTTAGTTAGGCAGGATGTTAGGAAGAAGTTCTTCACAGAGTAACTGGCATTGGAATGTGCTGCCCGCAGTGGTGGTGGTGGAGTCACCATCCCTGGAGGTGCTTAAAAGGAACCTGGATGAGGCACTTAGTGCCATGGTTTATCTGATTAGGAGGTGTTAGGTGATAGGTTGGACTCGATCTCAAAGGTCTTTTCCAACCTGGTAAATTCTGTGGTTCTGTGATAAATTGGTCTGCGGAATTCCGCAAACTATTTTTTTCTTTAGGAAAATACTTGGTTGGATTTTACATGCCATCAGTGATATACTATCTGTTGCAACTCTGAGTAAACTGAGTAGTTTACGTCATTTTATATAGGTTTTCTTTATCTTTCTTTATTTTCAGCTTGAAAGTTGCCCAGTTTTTAATTTCCTTCCAGTGACTGGAAGCTGAAATGATGATAGACATGGATTAAAATGGAACTTCCCTGATTTCTCAGTTGCAAAGCATTTCCAGCCTAATATACTTTGTGATCTCAAAAGTAATTGTGGCTGTTAAATGTTTCCCAAAGGTTAATTCCAAGGTGTAATGCAGTATAAGGCAAAGGTGTGGCAGCATACTATGAAAGGGCTTGCTTACCTTCTGAAAGGACTAGTTATGTTAGCATCATGCTCAACTAATGAGGTCCTCACCAGCCCTGCCCCTACTGCTGTGATACCTGAGCTTGCGCTAGGTGTGATAGGGTTTCTAATCTCGGATTAGTTAAAGCATTTTCTGTTTCCTGCCATCTCCTCCTGCCTCATTTGAAATTAAGGCATATTAGCTCAACGACCACTTTAGTTAAGAAAAACAATCAAACAATCAAAAAGCTAAAAACAAAATTAAAATAATTCTAATCTGAAAGGTTTGGAAGAATACTGAAATGCTATGTGACAGCATGCTAGTGGACTCTTATGTCCCGGTTTTGGATCTGAGCATCACTGTTTATACCTTATTATTGACCTGTACTTGTTCTTGCAAGTACACGTTTTAAATGAGCTTTTGAAAAGTAAAGCAGTTTCATTATTTTTGGTCAGGATTTGAATTCTTCTGAAGGCATATAGCAGGATTCATACATCATTTGGTATTTGAAGCTGTAAATCTCTCTGGAGCGATCAGGGTTCTGTGGTTTTCACTGGCTGAATGGAACCTTGTTTCTACTGAGCACGCTTTTGTTTTGGTTTTATCATTATATGCCTCTTGCTTTCTAAGAGCTTCTCAAACACAAAAGAAAAATTCTGTCTGTGGAACATTTCCATATGTCAGAAATCATTGATGTAAAGACTTACAGTTCAGAGAAGTGTGTGTATGTTTTAGGGGAAATAAAATTAAGGTATTGAGTAAAAGGAAAATAAAAACAACCTAAAAACTCAAACAAATAACACCAAACCCCCCAAATTCTAAGCAGAGCAAGTAGATGGAGAACTGTGTGTTTAAGGGCAACTGCTCTGTCGGGACATGGTATGCATCATTGCTGCCTCTTGACAGGTTCGCCATGGAGAGAGACAAATTAAATTCTTTCAGTTGCAGTTTTGAAGCTAAAAGTGTTTGACTGGTTCAGCCCCTGAATGGTGCTTATGGAATAAAGGGGAAAAGAGCAGGAAGTTCTAATTGGCAAATTACTTCTTGTTATTTAGTTTGGCTTCCAAATTGGAAATTACGATAATGAGGAGCTTTGTGGGACTTGCCCTTGAAGAGGGCCAGGCAGCTTTTGTTCAATTACCATTTAATGTGAAGATATTCAAGGAGCATATTGTAACATTTAAGCCATCACTTTCTATTAAACAAGTATTCTGAAATAATAATTTTTAAATCCTACTCTGTGGATGGCTTTTGTGATTTTAAGATGTCCAAGTGAAGTGTAGATTGCAAACAAGAGCTAAAAGGGGGGTTTTGTTATGTAATATTTAGCAGAGTGACTTTAAATCTGTTTCTCTCAAGATGTAATAAAGATGACAGGGTTGTTTGCAATGATATGAGGACTTCACATTATCATTAATCTCAGTAACTGTCAAGCCCAATATATACATTTTACACTTAACATTCATTAATTCTATTGTGTATTGCTTTTTACAGTTTTGTAACGAGTAGTGTTACTTTTGACTGAAAGCAAGGCCATTAGAAAGGATCTTGTCCTGGAAACATACGTAAAAACTGATGTTAGCTCATGGGTTTTATCTTGCAGATTAAGGCTTGAAGTTTGAACTGCTCGGTGTTACATATATTCATAAATGCAAGGGGAAAAATACCTGAAAACATCAAAAAGGACATGTACAGAATCAATCCTTTGAGGGGAACACAGTGTAATTTTTTAGTTTATTTTTTTAACAACCTATCAATAACAAATTTGTGGATATTTAGAGTGCAAGGAAAATCAGTTTATTTCAGAGAATGGACTGGAGTTGTATTCTGTAACTATTTTTACTTTCTCTCTTTTGTGTGTTTTTAGTGAAAATGACTCACTCCTTTTCTTTGTCTTTAAAGATTTATTTTAACAATCTCACCTACTTATTCTGTAGAGGAGGCTGCATGCAAACTTGGTGGAAATCTAGGCTTTCTGCCTCTTGAGCTAGGAAACGATGCAGACAAATCAGTTACTAAGGCAAAAAGGATTAGTGATGATGCTTTGTATGGACAACTTAAAGAAACTGCATAAAACTGCTGTAAAGCACCATCTCACATGTTCTTGCTTATTCTGTAATTGACCCTTCTTGTTAAGTTGCAAGCTCAGAATAAACAATCCTAACTAGCTGACTTTTCACTTTTCAATGTTCACATTAATTAGAATGGTTAAGTAGAATACTGGCAGAGGGTTAATTTGTTCAGCATGTTTTCTTCTGAATCAGTTCCTTTCAACTCAAAATTTGGCCTAAAGCAAGTGCACTTAATACTGTTTTTTCAGATGGCTTGAAACAGAGGCATGTTATAGGAACACAGTTCCTGAACTCTAGCAGTGATGCTGGATGCTGTTCTCAGACTATTATTATTTTCAGGTGAGTAGATGACCAGTGGCTGATTCATAGTCTTATCCCTCCTGTCTAGCACAGAAAACCCTTTGAGAGCAAACCCACAGACAGTTCACTTCATGTTTTTTCTTTGGGTCAAGCTGTTCCAGGATCAAGAAAATAAATTCTTCAAAAAACCCAAGAAAGTGAAAAAATATGTGTGCTGGTTAGTTACATTGATACACTAGTGCATGTGAGCGCACAATAGCATAGCAATATCTCTACGGATCCATGTGTACACCTACATGATACTAGTAAGATAAACATCAATATGTAGTAGTGAAGTACTTCATTTTCTGAAGTGGTAGCAAAAAATATGCTTTGTAATTAGCCCTTTTTAAAATCACAGAATCATAGAATGGCTTGGATTGGAAGAGATGCCTCTCAACTAGACCCTGCTGCTCAAGGTCTCATCCATTGTGGCCTTGAACACCTCCAGGAAGATAGCATCCACAACCTCTCTGGGCAACATATTTCAGAGTCTTGTAATGAATAATTTCTTCCCAAGATCCAGTCTAAACCTATTCTTCCTCAGCTTATAGGAAGAATATCTATGGCGATAGAACATTCTGCATTGTTCTATCGCCAGACACCCTTATGAGAAGTTTCTCTGCAGCCTTCCTATAGGTTCCCTTCAGGTATTGGAAGTGAGCTGTAAGATCTCCCCAGAATCTTCTCTAGGCTGAACAACCCCAGCTCCCTCAACCTATCCTCACAGCAGAGGTGTTTCAGTCCTTGGGTTATCTTTGTGGCCCTCCTCCATACTCACTCCAACAGCTCTAAGTCTTTCTTAGAATGGTATTTTGGTAGGTCTGAATAGGCCTGAACATGTCCTGGCTTGCCTAATATGGTCAGAATTGGCAAAGTGCCATTCTGATTGCCTGATCTATGGCCAAAGGTCAACTGATCTTGGGTGTGCATTGAGAAGAGGAGATGAGCAGGTAACTCTCTATGCATGCTCTGCTCTGCCGTTGTTTTGGTGCCTGCTGCTACTGCCATTGTTTTTTTATTCTGCGTGCTCCCAGAGTTGCCGTCTCACTGCATCCTGTCTACCCCTCTACAAGTCTCCAGCTATCAGGAGTTCAATAGGAACCAGGTCAGAGACTGTGCTATACCCCCAGCTTCTTGAGAAAAGAGTCTGGGGGGAGATCCAAAGCCTCTTGGCAAATCTCTAGCAAGATTCTGAAAATTCTCAAGTGAATCTGAGTATTTTCTGCCTTAACAACAGAAAGGCATCTCTTGAGCTCCCAGGGGGGCAAGAAGTGCAAAGAAACCAGAAAATCTCTTTCCAGTTTCAAGTTTGATATTTGTTATATTTTTGCTAGTTATGTTCTTAAGTGTTCCAGATTCCCTGTTTATCTCCCTTTGTATAATGTTTCCATGACCATGCAAAGAACCTGTTATTATTAAAAGTATTGGTTGGTAGTGAGTTTCTGAATAACAAAATTAATAAACTATATTCGTTTTGAAATTCATAGCTCGCATTCATATCCAACTGTTACAGATGGGGATACTAGAACTGGATGCACTATTCAAGGTGGGGTGTCACAAGAGCAAAATGAAGAGGCAGAATTCCCTCTCTTGTCCTGCTGGTTACCTTCTTCTTGATGCAGCCATAGTTATGACTTGTCTTCTGGGCTGCATGAGCATACTGTCAGCTCATAGTCAGCTTCTCATCAGTAAATACACCCAAGTCTCTTTCTTCAGAGTAACTACACCCAGCCTGCACTTGTGCCTGGGATTGGCACAGAAATGTGATGGTTCATGTCAGTCTTGTAGTGAGGGCAGGAAAGGATGTAGGTAACCTGTGCTGACTTCCTCCTGTTTATCAGAAGCAGTATATTTTACTCAGACCACAGTGAAACTGTTTCATTCCTCAGGAGACTGCATGCTATAAGCAGTCAGTGAGACAAATACGCTGGGCAGCATCTGAACCTTCTGTATTGTGCAAGTCGTAGAAAATACTTATCCCAATGGCCCCGTGGAAAGTCTGTTTTCTGTACTGAAGGGTAGGTGAGGAAACAAAGTCCCTTGTTCATCTAACACAGGGGAAGTCTTTTCACATTTGAATGGTCTGGTGATCAATAATGCCTTGAGCCTATGAGCTGGTTCCATACCAGTCAGGCATCTCAAAGACAGATTTCTGTTGCAATTTTTGAACAGTGGATGACTTCATCTCATATTTGCTTTGAACCTATGCTTAGTTTTTGATAGTCCATGGGAAGGTCTGCCCAAATGCAGAGAAGTGCAGAGCAGCAATTGTTCCTGACCTCACCAACATCTGGCTGAAGCCCTGAAGCATGAGATTCAGTCACACTGAGTGTTGCTAAGTGTTACAAGCACTTGGAAGTCAATGCAGGCAATCTTATTCTTCCCTTTTGGCCCTCGCTAGATGGAGATAAGCAGGGAGTACGAGAGATCATCAAGTATCAAAGCTAAAAAGGACAGCAGCATTCCTGCCATAGGACCCTTGACAAAGAGGCTATTGTTTGGGTTTTTTTCATTCCTTTTAATTACTACTTTTCCTTGTGGAAAGTAGAGAATAAAAGTGTTATAGATACTGCATCTTTCTCAGAAGATATCTGTTAAGAACTTACAGGGTTTAAGATGTATTCAGATTAAAGGTAAGTTTAAGCAAACCTTGCTTTCCCTTTCATATGAGGACCCAGATAGGTAGTGTGTGAATAGTTGACAATTCAGTTTATCTTGGTAATTCTCTTTATCAAATCTTAGTATCACCTTGAGTATGATGCTTTTGAACCAGAACTATTTTAGATATCTTAGTTGGATTGTGTGTGGAATACTCTATCCATAAATGCATTGAAACATTTTTCATTTGTTCTTAGATATCCTTGTGATTTTTGCTAAAGGAAAAAGATTTAGTCTATATTAAAAAAAAACCTAAATAAACAAAAAAACCCACCCCAACACACAACAACAAAAAAAATATATAAAAAAGCTTGTTTTAAAAACAAGTGGGAAGTTTATAACTTTATAACTTGATAATTCTAAGTAGCTCTTTTTAAGAAAATATTTTTATTCTGAGTAGTTGGGGATTTTTTTGGTATACATGAAAGGAAGAACATGTGTCAATGACAGTCAAAATCACATCAAGTTGAAAATATGTTGTTATTAAATGTTGGAGATTAACACATTTAAGAGAAATGGTACATCTTCATCCCTGCTTGTTAAGGAAATACATTAGAAGTGAACATGGTGCCCATTGCAGAGGGAGTTATCCAAAGATATGAAATAACTCTCTAGCTTTAGCATTCTGAACACATGGTATGCATAATTATTTTTAGTTTTCCATTGTAACTTCCCTTCGGCCCAAGACACAATTGTAATATATCTTCACAGTAAAACAGAAAGGATAGAAAATTGAACTTTTTAATCTTCTCTTTGATAGTCACTTATATTTCATGTAACTTTGTTTCTCAATTTCTGTTCTGAAGTAATACATGAGCAAGATGGACTATTTCATATCTCTGCTGAAACAAAGGTGAAGCAGTTAAATCAGTGCCATACCTATAGGTGAAGCAGTTACTTCATTGTCATCCCAACAGAAGATTTCGTGTCTCTTCAGCATAAATCTGAGAAAAAATGCAGTCAGCAAACCATCACTTGTCATTGTGATGCTGTCTTTGAGAGGTTCATAAAACTGTTGCTGCACTTAATTCATTTATATATCTTTTTGCTTTTACTATTATAAATGAATATGGTTAATCATAACACCAGCAATCCTACTGCAAATCCAAAGGCAGCAACAACACAAGGCTAAACTGGATTTCACAAGGGCACTGAATCAACAGCACACTGCTTCTCAAAACAAGCCCATTACTGAAGTGGAAGACCTGTCGCTTTTGAGTGAGATACACAATTTTGACCCAAGGGGCTATTTTTAATATACCTTTAATGATGCTGGATCATCCTCCATAAAAATCCTGCCATCTGACCTGCAGTGTACTACCTCAATCACCTTCTGGCAGGCAAAGAAGGGGCAAAGCTTTGTGGCTTCTGTTCTGAGCAGTGCACATGTAGCCACAAGCTGCTAAACAGCTAGAGGAGAACAGAAGGGGAACTGAAAATGTAATAAATATGTAATAAAGGCAATGCATGAAAACAATTCCTTCTTCAGGCTGAATTAAGTCAGAGGGGCAAATGTGTCCTATGGACTTTGTTGCAGCAAGAATTGTGCTTCTGATAACTTCAGAACAAACTTTTTACTCAAATCAGTCTCTTAAAAAAAAATAAATCTTGTACATCTGACAGTAAAAATGGAGACATTTAAGTGATTTTTAGACTAATTTGCAATTTTTATTGTGAGATTAGTTCTAAACTCACTTAAAATCACAATGAAACTTCTGTCTCCCTTATGCTTTTGCAGGGATGATGTTCCTTGGATGATAACAAGGGATGTCTCTGACATATATGGAGACATTAATTTAAACTACTATTTTGACCTGCCTAATTTCTCCCTTCTCTGGAGGTTACTGTTCCCATCACAAGATCGGCAGAAGGGAAGTGTACGTGTTTCTTTCTGCTTCTCCATTGTCTGCCTTAAACTGCTGCTGCCGAACCTAGGTTTGTGAAAAGATGGTGCCCAAATCATTACTTCATGCTATTTTTCTGGTTTCGTTTTTTGTATTTATTGGCTTTGTTATTTGTATACTGTGATAGAGTTGCATTCTCTTGTTATTTTTTTTTTCTCCAGTTTGCTTTGTAACAGAGTAAATTCCCCTTTCTTTTAGTTCTACCACTTCATTGAGCTTGTCTAGTAATAACATGTAAACGTAGCCACATATTAATAAAAAATCTGAGTGAGGTTGGTAATGAAGTGGCTGAAGTTCAGTCTGTCTTTCTACCTATTACTATTATCTATTATCTATTATTACATCTATATTATATGGAAAGGTATTCTAACCACAATAAAAAAAAAAATCAGTATTAGGAATAAAATTTTCTAAAAATACCCATGTTTTTCTGCCTTAAATTCTAGAAAGGTTTTGTGGCCTGGTCACATAGCTTGGTAGATGAATATTTTCACCTTGTAAACCAGGAAAATCTAATGAAACCATCTGCTTTAAGCCTTTTATTTAGAGATTATTTTATATATATGTACATATATATATGTATATATATATATGGGAGGAGGAAAATAGCAGAGAGAATTTCTGCAAGAAGCATGAATTGCATTAGGAACTTATGCATATTTCCTGGAGGCGTGGCAAGTAGGGCAGTCATGAAGCCAAAGCAGAGCCATATTCCAGGAGACCGCAGGAGTGAAGAACAAAACAAAACCCAAATCCGACATGGTAGAGTCCATGGAAGTGTTTAATTACAGGCACATTCGATCTATATAGACAACATGTCACAGATGATGAATGTCTTCTTGTGTTTTCACCATGTAAGTTCTTACCAGCTTCTGCTGACTTCTGTGGCACTGACATTGCCCAGTGAACACTAAACTTATAGGAAAGGATGAACTCTAGTTAGACAAAGAGGGCCAAGCAGGGTCTCACATTTCAGAACAGGTTTATAGCATTTCTTCAGACTCCTGAGTGTATCTTTAGCATAAGAATCAGAATAAAAGTATTTTTTAATGCATTGTGCTTTTTTTGGCCTTCTGATACTCTCTTTGGCAATTGTTCTGAGGAGGGAATGGGAGTTCAATGGAAGTAAGTGATATTTAGCAAATCCTAGTGATGCAGAAGAGTTCAAGAGTGAAATAGTTCTTTCTTGCTGCTACTCTAATGAAGGCACAGAGAGAAACTGTTATGTGCAGCATCCAGAAATGTCACACTGCTCTGTGTTAAATTGACGTTACTGAGAGAAAGGAAAGAAAAGATGTCAGGGCCTTTAAATGGCAGGGATCTTGCTGGTTGCATTTTAAAGTCTCTGTTACATTGCTCTTTAGGCCAGGGAGCTTCAGTTCAGTCAGCAAAGTTTATTTTAAAAATATTTCAAGACTGCAAATAAATCTTAATTTTATTGAGGATTTTTTTGATGGGTATGCATGTACAGGCATGTTTGCATACCCACAACTGTGTGTCAGTGTTTCGGAGTGGAATGATTTTAGATAGAATATAGATGAGATAATGTAGATGCTTTCTTTTTTTAACAGCTTCTTACTGGTGTGTAATTGCCCAGTAGCTTGTGATAATCCACTTGCAGGCTGAAATGAAGATATCGCCATGATGTGAAGGCTGTGTATTCCCTTAGGTGATAAGGACAGCTCTTTTCTTCTGATAGCAAGCTATATAGCTTCATCTGATGACGCTCTGACTAAATTTACTACAAAAATATTTTCATCTGTCTTATGCTTTTCTAGGTTATCTTAATGGTTAATTATTCTCGCATAAAATTTTATACCATCACCTTGTTCACAGCTCTTGGATCTAGCCCTGCATTGCTCTGCTGGAGTAAAAGGCCATCTAATCTGAGGAGTCTGTTCATGTGTAGCTGCTTACAAGCCATAACCAGGTTACATCTTAACCTTCTCTGTCATAAAATAAATAGATTAAGTGCTTAAGCTTTTCACTCTAAGGCAAATTTCCAAGCCCTGAATAATGCTATTTAGCTGTTCTCTGAACTATTTCCAAATTGTGAGACCTGCCTTTTAAAACTGGTACTAGCGCTGACCACTTAATTTCAGTAGTGATCTGACTAATGTTGCATGAAGTGCAAGCATTATCTCACTATATATAGAAGCCAGAGCTGCATCAGCTGCAGCATCTGCAGATGTTCTTCCCTGCTTGGTTAATAACCATGACCATGGAGTCCTCTTCAAACTCATAACTGTCTATGAGTATAACTTTCCTCTTCCATGACACTGGCCCTCTTGCTTTGTTCTTGAAGATGTGACTTTGCATTTGGCAGTGGCACAGATTTTTCTCAGTAAAAATCTGTTTGTATGCAGTTGTTGATACTGTTGATTTTTTTCACCCAGTAACTGAAAACTAAGGCCATGTCCTAACAGGGGAGATACTGTCCCTGCATCCTGGGATGCATTTAGAAGAGTATGGCTAGCAGACCAAAAGAGGTTGTTCTCCACCTCTGCTCTACATTAGACTTGCCCAGACTTGTTCCTCTCAAATAAGGGAAAGCAAGCTCCTGACTTCACCTAATATGGTCAGGTTTGGCAGAGTGCCATTCTCATTGGTGAATTTGTGTGGCTATAGCAGCCATTTACATTTGGGCAATTGATAAATAGGCTTCTGCCACATGCTCTGCCTGCAACGACCTTCAAGATATTGACAGAATTCCCTTCAGGCTTTGGGTACTGTCTGATACTATTTTGTGAGTAAATATTTCAAAGCCTCACTCTTAAGAAGTTCTGTAACTAGATTCTGTTGTGCCTTTCTGCCTTAGCAGTAGAAAAGAACCTCTAAAGTCCCCTAGTGGGCAAGAGGTATATTTGAAACTAAGAACGTCTTTCCAATTTTAATGTTTACATTTGCTATTTATTTATTAAATTGGTCTAGTTTTGCCTGTTTCCTGTGTGTATAAGTATCCAAACCATGCACTTGGAACATTGTAAATAAATTTTCTGTTGAGGTTTAATGTTAATAAACCGTTTTCATAGTTACTAACAATCTGCCTGGATATAAAACTTAATATCTATTATTAATTTTGCATAATTCGTAACACAAGGAGAGGCTGAGAGAGCTGGGGCAGTTTAGCCTGGAGGAGACTGAGGAATGGAGTTTCATTAATGCTGATCAATATCTAAAGGGTGAGTATCAGGCAGATGGAGCCAGACTCCTCTCAGAGGTGTCCGGTGACAGGATAAGGGACAATGGACCCACAAGGTTCCATGTAAACACTGGACCAGGCTGCCCAAAGTTGGGGAGTCTTTTACTCTGGAGACACTCCAAACCCACCTGGATGAGCTTCCATGTGATTTACTCTGGATGACCCTGCAGGGCAGGGTCATCTAGATGGTGTCTAGAGATCCTTTTCAACCACCTACCATTCTGTAAATCTGTGGTTCCCTGCCAGGTAATACTAACCAAGCAATTCAGTGAACTCCACAGTGCTGGAAAGAGGGCAAGTTCTGTACATGATCTAAGTGAGTGGAGTCCAAATGGAGCTCTGCTAAGATCAGGCTTGGGAAATAGCTGAAACATTTGTTGTATTTAAAGCAAACTGAAATATAAGGCTAATCCCCACAATGGTAAATTCTTGTTCTTAATTGAAAGGGCTTTGCAGTTGCTAAGTCGCAATTCTACATGAAATTCATCAGGAGAAGTTTCCAGATGCCCAACAGTGGATTTTTGTAAGCTTTACCATTGAACTGATTTTGTTCTGTCGCGAGATATCAATTTAATTAGTATTGATACTCGCGGAGGGGGTTCCGGATGAGTCCCCTGGGTTCTCTAGATATGCGGATGCGGTTGGCAGAAATAAACGCACAAGTTGCTTAAAACCCAGAACAAACAGTTTAAACAGTCGGAACTTCGGGAACAGAGAGCCTACATTCAAAACAGACCCCAGCCGCGCCTATAAATACCCGCGGGGCGTGAGGGGAAACAACGTTTCTTCCTGAGAGAAAGGGAAAGAAAAGGACCGACTTAGCCCGGATAGAGAGAAAGAGAGAAGGGGGTTTGCCTGCCGCTTCTCTACAAGCTGCGATGCCCGTTGCCATTGCCTTTGCTGCCGAACACGTGGCTGGAGCTCCTCACAGCACAAGGGGAGGACAAAGAAGAACCGCTAACGGTCGCTGGACCCTCCCTAAATACCCCCTAGGGGCGCGTGAAACTGACCAATAGGCATCCAGCATCCACTGACTGACCAATTGGTTCAAAATAGTCCCACACAAACGTGCAGCTCAATGTCTCCTGGGTCCCGGGGCCACGTGGTGTGTTCTCCGCCCCTGCACCCCTTCTGGACCTTGTAACAGAAGCGGGAGGGGGACCCCAGGAACTGAACCAATTCTAGGGCGTTAATCACGCCCATACCAGGACATGTTCATACTGAATTTGTGCTCAGCTTTAGAGAAACTCATTGTAGTTAATGGCAAAGGCATTCAGCAGCTTCAGTGAAGAGCTCCATGCACGATAATTTTCTCTGCTGAGCAGTGCAGAGCTCCATGCCAACAGGGTTATACTGAGTTTCACACCTGCTATGGGTTCATTTAGAGCTAGCTTCTCTATCTCTTCCATGTACATTAGACCTTTTGTATCTTTTGAAGATCCAACCTGTGATGCAATTAGAGATTAAGACATTTCTCCTGGCATTTATACCTTAATGAGTCCTTTAAAAGCTATTTTTAAATGTTCAATGATTATTAAAATGAATGTCTTTAAGGACATTACATTGATGCAGGGTGAGGAGATACACATCTATACCCACATGCATGTGCAAACATTTACATGTTCAGATATACACAGCACACTTCTTCAAAACCCACTGCTTTTATAGCAGTGGCATACTTGGTTTCAGGGAGCCATAACACTAGCAGGTCGCACAGGCAGCCTTCTATGGAACTGTTATTGTCATAGCACTGTGACCATGCAGTATTTGATATTCTCAGTGTGGGCAGAGGTGGTAATGACATTGAAGCAAACACTTGGGGTGTTTAGTCAGCTGTGTATTAAATGTTATGTATCGACGTACCTTATTGTTTGAAGATTTGCATTCGTGCTGGTGCTAATGTGCAGTGGCCTAGCTTTAAAAGGATATATATGTGTGTGTGTGTATATATATATATATATATATATGTGCCAAAGTGATATATATATATATATATGTGGACTTTTAATTCTTTAGAGGAGGAGAAAGTTTAACAATTAGATTCACAGTATTGGGTCACAACAGTGCCCAACATGAAGGTGTTTGAATGTGAAGTGAAGGATGTGTTTTTTGGTCACATACCTAGGGACGGAGAAATACCAACATCCAGAATATTAATGGATTTTGGATGTAGATGCATAGATGTGATCCATCCATTACACAAATTTAGATGGAAGCCATGATGCTTAAACTTACTAGTACTTTTTTTTTTTTTTCCATTATGTGTGAGTATGCTAGGTCTCTCATATGTGAAAATGAGTTTCAGAACTACAAGACTGCCTCTCCTGGAATTTCTTTACTGAAAGCTCTAATCCTCTCTCAGAGAATCACTTGAGATATAGCTAAGTGAAACATTGGCATTTTGATGAAGCAGAACTGTTTCCTGTGATGATTAGTTGAAAACATTTTCCTGATTTACACCTAACTTAGTCTTAAAAGGAGCTGATGTGATTGTGCTTTCCATCTCTGCTGAGTGAGCTGGGGAAACCGGTGCTGTGAATGGTCTATTATGAAAAGGTTGAGATGGCCAGGTGCTGCTGGTGTGTGAGAGGACCCACACAATATAGTGGGAAGCTTTGGGTCATTCCTGCACGTGGGACTAGGCTGTGACCTTACTTTTGGTTTTGCAAGGTGGGGAATGGCTGCTTTTGAAAGCAGGGTTTGAACAAGATGAAACGGCATATGAATAGAGAAGGGCTAGATGAGCCTGAGAGTAGCATTTAAAAGCTATTATTATTATTTTACAGTTTTTTGTTTTGTTTTGTTTTGTTTTTAAAAAGAGAAGATGTGGTTTTTTGAGCTGTAATAACTTTGAGTTTAGCTTTGCTAGCCCAGAGAGGGTTTGGATATAAAATAAGTGCCTTGCATCTGGAGGAGCTTCTCTCTTGGCAGTAAGACTGTGACTGTTCCCCTTCATTTTAATGCTTATATTTGAGGCTTGTTTCCTGGAAGTGATACTAGTGAGGGGAGATATGATGAGGAGTTCAGAGATGTAAGAAATGGGTGAAGCTGTTGGCTTGGATTTATTTGCTCTTCAATGTGAGTTTTGGTTGATGAGCTGTGTCTTTCATCAGGAAGATGTGGCATCCGGCTTAGTATTTTTGGATTAAAAGGCAGATGTCCAGAGATGTCCACCTTGCTTACCCACCCCAGATAGGATGTATGAGTGAGAGAGGCAATAGTACCATTTAAACTATGAAATTTGTGGAGTCTAGGAACAAAGTAATTTCTACTTGTGAAGCTAAATTAATTGTTTTAGCAAAACTACATATGGTCAGTGAACAACTTCTGAATAATATGTCTGAGTAAAATATGCTCTGAAAATAGTTTTAGAAGCTCTGCAAACCATCTTTTCCCTAAAAATGTTGAATTTTATGTGGCAGTATAGGTGTATAGTATAGGTGTATTGTATAGTATAGTATAGTATAGTATAGTATAGTATAGTATAGTATAGTATAGTATAGTATAGTATAGCATAGCATAGCATAGCATAGCATAGTATAGTATAGGTGTGACAGCAACACATGTGCTGGGTGTGAATACTTTTTTTTGGATACTTAGCTCTGTACCATGTTTCTTCTGACGGGTTTCTGCTATAGTGTTAAGACCTCAAGGTACTGTGGTCCCTTCTGCTGAGGACAAGGTGTGTGTTAGATAGATTATAAATTTTTATCAACCTGCTCATTAGTCATGCAGACACATCAAAATCTTTCCCCTAATGAGTAACTGTCTGGTTTCTCTTCCTGCTCACTGACTGGAAGTAAGCAATGAACACTTAAGTTTACAAACCCCTTGCATATACCTTGTGGAAAAGAAAAACTATTTCTATCAACAGCTGTACTTGAGGTTTTCTCAGAAAGTCTGGACATCTTTTTTTCCCATCCTTTCTTGTTCTCAGCAGGATGCCTTTTCCTTTCTTTACCTTATAGTTAGCTGTAATCATTGAACTATTGCTCTGAGCAGTACTAGTGAAGAGAACAATAGAGCTGATTTGCACAGGGATATCTTACCTTTTTTCTATAGTGCTGTCAATTTGCTGCCCGAATTGCATTTGGAACAAAGCTTTTATAAGGGTCCTTTATGAAGCACCTTTATCTCTGGATGTGCACTAGATCTTATAAGTCTTGAAAACTACAGCTATTCCATAGTAAATTATTTTCTTCTTCTGCTCAATGGTCAACAAGTATATGTGAAACACTTGAAAAATGCCTGATTGTACAAATGACAATGGTAAATAATGATCCCTTAAATATATATATTTTAGAGGAAAAGGGCATTTTGAAAAGGAAAATGAGAAAAAACCATCAACCCTACTAGCTCTTGATAGGACTGGTTTGGCTGATGAAGGTTTTTCTGCTAAGAACCATTCCTTTCAGCAATCATGCCTATCATATTGATAGCACTTTACTCTATGGATAAAAGGGATGGGGCTGTTTTTTGGGTTTTAAAAAAATAATATAGATCCCAAGGCTGATGTCCCTGGACTACTACACACAATTCAATAGTAGTTCAAGTGATGCTTACTCTAATGTTTTAGTAATTTGACAATATGGAGAAGAAATAATGAATGATCTCTTTTCCTTTCTGCATTTATACATGTTTATGTCAATTTTTAATACATTGCTCCTGAATAATGTTTTCATTATTTTGAAATAATAAAATCTGTAGGGCCAAATATGTGCAGTAGCATTGAGTAAGAATATTTGGAAAGTTTTATTCAAGTCTTAATTGGCAATTGGCACAAGGCAAAGTCTGCACACTTCAGTGTGGAAGTTTTTCTCATGTGTTCTTAATGAATATAAAGTACTTGGCATCACTCAAGGGACATAGTGTGTGATCACACAGCTCTTACTCCGGAACTTTGTTCTCTGTAGAATTACTTAGGGCTTTTCCACATGCTGTCTTCAAGAAATCAGGGGGTTAGGTAGTGTACTGCCATGAGATTAATCTTTTCTCCAAGCACTTTCTGGTCCTGTCAACAAAGGGAGACAAGGCACTGGACCTGATGTAGAGAGCTGCAGTTAAGGCTTCCTGTTGTGTTGATTTGAGCTAATTGGAGAATTTGAGTGAGAAATTAGACTATTGGCTGAGAGAGAGTTAAACACAGTGTGTCACTTCACCGTGTTTTGCTGAGAAGAAAAAAAAGTTGTTTTAAGAGCCGTTCCCAAAACAACCAGATTAGTAGAGGGCTTCTGTCTGTTTGGCACTGCGGCTGCTCTCTCCTTTGTCTCTTTGTCCCTCCTTGGTCCCTAATTCAGAGTAAAATTACTAAAATTACTAACTCCTTCCTGCCACTAATCTGTCTGACCGATTTTCAGCTTATCTGCAGCATCAACAGGTGGTGAGATAAGACTGAGGAAGGGGGGAAAGGTCGTGGGGGGGGGTTTGCTTACCCTCTCTTGGGGATTTTGATCTCT
>VWZI01021735.1:38290-62274 GCA_013396835.1 Psilopogon haemacephalus
AAAGGTGGGGGGGGGGGCAGGTAACTGCAAACCCACTACACCTGTCGTGTCTGCTTAATGTAGTAAGTACAATCATTGTGCAGTGCTACCATGGTCTGACCTACAGGGCAAGGGCTCACCTACTTATGCTGCAAATAGCCAAGGCAGAACCATTACATGACACCTTGAGTTATCACTGGGGTCTTGCCTCATTCCTTTGCCTTTCCTTCAGAGGCAAATTTGATTATTCTTAGGTAAGTCTAATACTGATGGTGAAGAGGGAAGGACTACTAATTTTATTTGATGATATGCTCTCTGCTGTCCATAGAAGTATGGTGGGAAGGACTATGAGCAATATCTTCCCAGGTAGTGTTTGTGAGTGAGGGTTGCTTTTAAGATGTAGTAAAACTTGAGAAATACTGAGAAATCATGGCTTCCTGAAGTATCATTTCAGTAACTCACAGCAATGGGTTGGTAATTATCCATTTCTTAATCAGAAGATGAACCTTCTAAGAACAGGCATGTAAGAAGGTAGGTTTGAATTTGAATTTGTCAGGTTTTTGGGCTCCACAGTCATACTTATAAACTATATGATCATTACAATGTTCTGGAGCCAAATGCTACTTAAGTATGAAAACCACTATCAAAACCCGTTTTACTGTAGTGCTTTAGTGAAACGTGGAAGTCCATTCAACCTGGGAGTATCTTTCTGAGGATGGAATATGGTTCTAAGACTATGTGTGCATCTTGAGTTTAGATACCACAAATCATTTGAGTTTCTAATTACATTAGGTGTAATCGGACCCTCTTGATGTGTGTGCACATGGACATATAATTTTCATTTACTAGTGAAGAGATTATGTTCTCCTTGCTGCAGGCATTTGGTTGTAGGTATGTTAAAGGAAGCCTCTGTATAAGTCAAGTGGCAAACGTGAGTGATAATTTCCTTCCTTTGTGTCTTTAGGCCCTGTGCAATACCAAGGAAAGTGTATTAATATATTTAAAATAGAGTGTTCTTTGGAATGTAGACTCCTTACTATGGTGTAAACTATTTTAGCAGATTGTCAGAGGGAGGATGGAGGAAGTAAATTAGTCACAAAACAGTTAAGTAATGTCTTTTAGAGTATGTTACTGCCTTAACCATGTTTGCAAAAAGCAGAAAGCTAGATTCTCCATTCCTAAACACCATATCCAATGGCATATGCTGGAGTGTTAATTTTGCCTATGAAAGGGTGAAAAAAAAAATTATCTCCCCTTTGAGCTTGTGAATTCCTTGAGTATTTAGTCCCAACTGACTTCTATTCCACAAGTGGTGATGTTGTAGGTGTCAAGGTATGTTATAGGCACAGATAAATATTAGCACTCATACTACTGGTGACCTAGAGACTCCTCTTCATCAGTAATGACCATTTACTACCCTACTCTGCTCTGCATCAGGTGGATTCTTATCCTACTTTGACAGTGTCTGCCACAACAAACTCCTGGCAAAGCTGGCAGCTCGTGGCTTGGACATATTCACTCTGAAATGGGTCAAGAACTGGCTGGAGTGCCAGACCCAGAGAGTGATGGTGAATGGAGCCACATCCAGTTGGCAGCTTGTCACTAGTGGTGTGCCCCAGGTATCAATGCTGGGCCCGATCCTGTTCGATGTTTTTATTGATGATCTGGATGAGGGAATTGAGTCCATCATCAGTAACTTTGCAGATGGCACCAAGCTAGGAGCAGGTGTTGATCTGTTGGAGGGTAGGAGGGCCCTGCAGAGGGACCTGGACAGGCTGGATGGGTGGGCGAAAGCCAATGGGATGAGATTTAACAAGGCTAAATGCAGGGTTCTAAACTTTGGCTACAGCAACCCCAAACAGTGCTATAGGCCGGGGACAGAGTGGCTGGAGAGCAGCCAGGCAGAGAGGGAGCTGGGGGTGCTGGTGGATAATAGGCTGATCATGAGCAAGTAGTGTGCCCAGGTGGCCACGAGAGCCAATGGCATCCTGGCTTGTATCAGGAATAGTATGACCAGCAGGACAAGGGAGGTTATTGTTCCCCTGTACTCAGCACTGGTCAGGCCATACTTTGAGTCCTGTATCCAGTTCCAGTGCCCACAATTCAAGAGAGACATTGAGGTACTGGAATGTGTCCAGAGAAGGGCAACAAACCGGTGAGGGGCCTCGAGCACAGCCCTATGAGGAGAGGCCGAGCGAGATGGGATTGTCTAGCCTGGAGAAGAGGAGGCTCAGAGGTGACCTCATCACTGTCTACAACAACCTGAAGGGAAGTTGTAGCCAGGTGGTGTTTGGTGTCTTCTCCCAGGCAACCAGCAACAGAACAAGGGGACACAGTCTCAAATTGTGACAGAGGAGGTGTAGGCTGGATATTAGGAGGAAGTTCTTGACAGAGAGAGTGATTTGCCACTGGAATGGGCTGCCCAGGGAGGTGATGGAGTCACTGTCCCTGGAGGTGTTTAAGAAATGACTGGATGGGGCACTTAGTGCCATGTTCTTGTTGATTGGATAGGGCTAGGTGCTAGGTTGGACTGGGTGATCTTGGAGGTCTTTTCCAACCTGACTGATTCTATGATTCTATCTTCTCAAAAGTCACTTCCGTTAGTCTGATGCTCTGTTAGGAGAAAGACAAGATTCAAACACTTTATTTTTCTTATACCCTCTTGTCTGTCATAATTTTGTGCCAAATTTATTCAATTTTAAACACGTAAAGATGGGAACTAGGTATTCACATCTCATAGTCAGTTGAGGTGTTATTGTATGTCACACACAAATCACCATAATTATAGTACAGTAGTGTTCCATGAATATGTGAAAGGGCAAAGCACAAAAAATATGGTAGTGAAAAAAATTACATTATTCTTTCTAGGAAAAAAATAGGCTCTTCCTTCAGCTGTGTCCATCAGAACTGATTGTAGTCTGTGTGGAAAACGATATGCAAAAGCTGAAAAGAGGCTGAAGACAACTGTGACTCAAACTCATTGATGCACAATTTCTGGCAAAAGAAATTAGTCAAAAAATACTGCTTTGTATGCTAGTGGAAAATATGTTACAAGGAATCCAAAGATAGATCCATCAGAGGCTTCTTAAGATATCCTCAGCTTGTTACTTAAAGACAAAAGCATCATTAGCACTGTAGGAAATGTTTTACTTTTCCGGAGGAAAGTGTAAACTGAGGTACTACAAATATATCCAAGTGGGATTTCACAAGCAAGAAAGCTGAAGATAGAGCCAAAGCAAGACTTTCCACTACTGACTTTCCATGAAGGAATAGATTGCTTTTGTTTAGAAAACTAACATGTATCAAATCACAAAAGAATGTGATTCATACACAGAAATATAAAAGTATCAATATGATTTCATATAGCTGTGATATTTTCATATTTCTGTGTTTAAGACTAGCAGATGCTAGAGGAATATTTTTGTGATGGAGTTTGCATCATAAACATTTTTTTTTACTATAAAAGAGAGCCTATAACCAGAGGAGAAAAAGCCCCATGAGACTTGTTACCTTCTGTGTTTCTGTGCTTTCCTGATTATTTGGAAAAGTGAAGCTTTCAGGGCTTTCAGCTATCATTGACAGTCTTGAGAACATTAAAGTTGTTCCGATTCTCCTTCTCATGTCCACCTTGAAACATGCTTTATGAAGGGGAAAGAAGAACCCAAATCTAAACAATCTCTGAACATCAACATAATATTACATAACATAAACAAGTGTAAGTTATTATTTGGGAGGATTTTTTGTGGTAAAGCTTATGGATGTGTAATAGGAAAAACCTCATTGTAGTTGTAGCTGCAGCTGCTGCAACTGGAAATCATGTTTAGACTTCAAAACCTTGAAAGCAGATTATAGGCTCTGTTTCTAGTGTTCAGTAGGAAATTTCTCCATTGAGTGACCATCAAAGATGTGGAAACAGACTTAAGAATAGTAACAGACCTAAAAGAAATAACATAATTTTCACTGAAGGTTTCCAAATGAGTTTACTTAACATCAGAACGTTTTTAAAAAAGAAAAACCACTGTTTTGGGTGTTTGCATGGTTTATTATTTAGATACTTTTTAGAAAGTAAAAAACTTTACATCACCAAGATGCATGGCAAGGAGAAAAAAAAAAGGGCAATCACTGAAACTTCAGTGCTGTAGCTCTGAGTAGTATCAAGGGCGAGAGAGCTGTTTTGCACATTCATGGCAAATTTCTCCTCATAGTTACAAAGGAACTTGGTTTTGTCATCAAGGGGTTAAAGAAGCAGTTGTTTTGATGTTCTGTTAAGAGAACTTTCATCCACCCTGAGTTCAGAGAAATACATCCTGGGAAAGAGGTTATTCACTGTTGTCCTATACTGCTATTACATTTCTTTTTAGAAAAAGTTGCCTTTTTCTTTACTCTGTCCATCCAGTGTTAAGAAAATATAGAACTTCAGATGTCCTCTTCTCAACCCATTTCTTTCTTCTGCCTTGCTGAACAGATTTTTGTTCATAAGTTGTGAAATAAATTGATGGAAATAAATGGGACATTATGTAGATTGATGGAATCATCATCCTAGAGACAAAGTTCTTGTCATGTATGTCTGTAGCACCCAGAGGTTTGACTCATATTAGATATGTGGCTATCTTTAATAGAGAGCCTAACTAAAGAATATTTGTGGAGAGTGCTGCCTGGTATTTCAAATGTGTCTTCAGCCGCAGTGACGGAGATATGATTCACCATAAAGAATACTCTTCTCTGCAACAGTGCCTCACAGTTGATTGCATTGTAGGACTTTAGGAGAAAAAATTTGTAGTTATTTATGGATGTCTTTTACACACTGATACCCATCTCGTTTTTTTTTTTTTTTTCTTAATGGGTGGATTTTGATTTGTTTTTAGTTACAAGGCTCCAAACTCTCAAAAGTAAATTTTTTTTTACAGGAAGGAGTGTGATGGAAGGGATGGTTCTGATTAATTAATGCTAGATGATTTTCTGAAACTAATATTTTTATTGATTTTGATATTAAAACTTTTCCACCCCCAATCACTAGTTTTAATAATAAACAGGTTCTTTTATAACGGTCATGGAACGCATTACATAAACGATATCTAGATCTAGTATTAACTATCAATATGCATATACGATCAGATTCAATTGTTATTAATTAACTGATTAACTGGAAGAGATTTTTGTGGTCAATAGTGCACTAGATGGACTCAGGGCCCTTTCTGCTTAAGAAAGAAGCTAGGTAAATACAAAAGCTTAAGGTATTTACTCACAAATATTATTTTTTCGACTTGCAAGGCTAGTAATGAATTGAGACAGTACTCAGAACACTTGCAGGGAGTTCTGCCTGTTGCTTTTCTGGCTGGTCTGGCTGCTGGCTGTTGCTGCTACTGCTGAGACTTCTGATTCACCCGAAGCTTCACAAGCTGCTGGGTGAAGGAGAGGGGGGGAGACGGTTTCTGACCTGGTCTTGCCTTTCGATGATCTATGTGCCTCCAAGGCATGCTTGTCTTCAGGAGATGCAGGGCTGCTCCAGCAGGTGCAGGCGGATGTCTTGCGATACGTCTCAGCAGGTGTATGTATCACACTGGCTGTTGTATGCAGCTATTGTGTGAAACAGCTGGAGTTGCTTCTGGTAAACTCAAAGCTGGGATGGAGCTTATATTGCTATAAAGCAATAAGGCATTAACATTGCCAGTAGGCGTCACAGGCACGGTGTGTTGGTTTGAGCTAATTGGAGAATTTGAGTGAGAAATTAAACATACTGTGTCACTTCACCCAGTTTCACTGAGAGAGAAGAAAAGATTGTTTTGAGAATGTTCCCAAAACATCCAGATAAGCCAGTGTGCTTGCGCAGTCAGTTGGCTCTGGGTCCATGCAGGCTTCGGCAGCTTCTTTCCTTTGTCTCTCTGCCTTTAAACTAATTCAGAGTAAAATCACTAAAACCATTCATTCCTTCCTGCCACTAATCTTTCTGACCGATCTTCAGCTTATCTGCAGCATCATCAAGTGGTGAGATAAGGGGGTTTGGTTTCCCTCTCTTGGGGATTTTGGTCTCCAGGAGGGGTGTGGTGTCTGTATTTCTTTTTTACTGTGTATTTCTGTAAATATCTGTTATATCTTGTAAATATTTGCTTGTATATTTGCATTGCTGTAAATATAAAGCTTCATTTATTAACTTCCAGTGTGTTTTTCTGAGTTTTAGCCGGGGTTTCAAAAGGTGGGGGGGCAGGTCACTGCAAACCCACTACACACAGATATAGCAGAACACAGAATAATGGCAAAAGCATGGCAGCAGCACGTTGTGTTACCTGCTTAATGTCTGAGATTGTTTGGACCTTTGGACATAATTAGCTTATCCAGTCAGTGTGACAGTAAGCCAAACTATGACCATACTTGGGTGAAGCCACAGGGAGAGATCGTAGGCCTAGCACAAGCTTAGCAAATGGCAAGCACATGCACCTTGTTTACCATGGGATGTGAACAGGAGAAGAAACAAGTTGGGTAAGCCAGAGTGCTCAGATTCCATGGCTTCAGGTCCTCTGTCTCTTTTCCCACGGTTGCTTCTTCCCCAAACCAGAGGGAGGAGAGCAGAAAAACATGTCAGGGCAAGCCAGCACAAGTATAAGCCTATTTTGATCCTTCAAGTCTACCACAACAAGGAGGAATAACTTCTTACAGGAAGATAAGATTCAAAGTCAATTATCCCTACCTAATAAGTTAGAGAAACTGATTACAAGTTGTAATGAGGTGATAAATGACCTTACTTTCAAGTATTTTATTTTTTAAGTGCACTTATTAGTTTAATACTTGAACCGGCTGGGGCAAAAGACATGGAAAGGTGAGAGAGTGGATACTGATAGCTGGATGGGACCACCAGCTATTGAACTTTATTAAATAAAACTATGAAGGAATTGTTTTTGCCAGCAATATTTCATTTTAGAAAAACGTTTCTCTCCTAGTTGCTACTGTGAGAATTGTACAGCTTTACGTACACACAACCTTTGCTGAAATTGAGAAAATGTACACTCATACCTTAGGAGAGACTTGAAAATCATCGTGAATATCTCATTAAAAAAAAAAAAATCTCTATTATAAAAATTGTTGTTACCATCTGTTTCTGATAATACCTGGGGTGAGCTCAAGTGTATTTTGTTCAAATACACTTGGTGAATTTTAATATGTAAGATTGGATTTCACAACCTTTTTTGTTTTCAGTTAGAAATATTAAACAAAGAACTATGTAGCAAACAGAAAAATAACTGAATTAAAAGCTTGAAGTGAAGGCTGATTTGGGACCATACATAGGTCTTCATTCTCTGATTTGTTTCTTGTGCTTCCTGAACTGGCCTGATACGTAGATTCGAGCCATATTTACTTGTTTTGGTAATTTGAATATGCTCCTCCTACAGAAAACCCCCAAACCAACAACCACCAAAATCCCTTCAGCAACCCTCTTGTATACAACTCTTCCGGTGAAAGAGATGGGACAGAGATGAAAAGTGCGGCGTGAGTGCTGAAAGAGTAACATGGAAAGCTTTCTGGGCCTTCTCTAGGCATCAACCTGAGGTCTCCTCAGGAAAGATCTGGACAGATCTGCTGGGAATAAGCAGGATGCCTTCCTCTGCTGGCTGCTAGGCTAATGGGACAGTGACAGCAGAGCCTTTGGTCATGAGGCTACCTTCACAGGTGATAGGAAGGGTTGTCTTTCAAACCCCTGTTTTGTACCTGTGTTATTTGCTGCCCACAAGAGGAAGAGTGCAGTCCAACTGCATGAGGTTCAACAAGTGAAAGTGCAAGGTCCTGCATGTGGGTCAGACCAATCCTAGGCACAAATATAAGCTGAGTGCAGAGTGGGTTGAGTTGCTCTGAAGGAAGAGACTTGGGTGTAAAGATTGATGAGAAGCTTACCACGAGCCAGCAGTGAGCTCATGCAGCCCAGAAGGCAAATCGTGTGCTGGGATACATCAAATGACTGTGAGAAACTTCTGAGAAACTAATACCTTGTTCAAAGAATAATATTGTCAGCTCAATGACAGTTGTGTCTGTAGATCTACGCTTTGCTAAGGTTATTGAGATTTGTGCAGTATCAAATAATTTGTATAATGCAACTTCTAGATTTTGAGGCAACCAGTTTCCAGAACCCAGATGACAGATATCTGGGCTGTAGACTCTTTGAACATACTCACTTTGGAGTGGATTAACACTACAAAAAGAAATTAGTGTAATCACTAAACCACGCTTTCTGAAGAGAAGGGTTAGAGGAATTAAATTGGGGAAAGTATTTACTGAGTGATGGGATTAAGAGCAAAAATGTGGAGCAAAGTTCTGTAAGTGCACGTCTTTCAGGCCTGTTTGGTGTGGGTGGAAAGCAATGATTGAACATCTACTTGCTTGTGATATAACTTCTGGCAAAGCTGGTAGAAAATGATTTGGAACCTGCAATTCATTCCTTGTATTAATTTTGAAAGTGTAGTCGGCTGCTATACCCAGTACTGTGACAACTTCAGATACTGAAGTAGTGCATCTGACAAAAAATTGGTGTGAATGACAGTCCTCATTGATCAGGTATAAAAGTAAGGACAGGAATAAAAAGTATTTGTGGACTGAGAGATCTGTTCTTGCCAGAGAAATATTCTATGCATCTTTGAAAATTGCCTTCATAGTACATTCACTGCATTTGCTTAATCTATGTCAATTCAGTCTCCTTAAAATCCTATTTTTAAATTAATCTCCTTCAACCTATAATTTGAATATTCCAGTTAGTCTTTAACTGGATATGTGAACCTTTCAGTGCTTAGTCACTGTAATAAAGAGGAAAAGGTAAAAATAAATTAAACTCTTACCAGAAAATGGTCATGCATTGCATCTGGAACAACCTGTTCCCAAATTTGTATGTGAAATGGAGTAGAAACCAGAGCTACACAGAATTTTTTACCACAATCCAGGCAAACAATCCATAACAGAAAAGCCTCCTGAATTCATTAGATGTTAAAATGAAAGAAAGGGTTGGTGGAACAATAATGTGGGAAATCAAATCAAGAGTTAAGTATAAATGACCCCAGCAAAATCTTGAATGTTTGCTCCAGCCTACTTCTTTCTGTTTGCAGCTTCATGGACTGAGCTATCATTTCGTGGTTAATGCAAAAAAGGATTATGAATACAAGTTTTAAACCTCTGTTTGTTAAAGATATTACCTCATGAAGCAGTAGCAGAGTATTTATCGTGGTTTCTCTGTAGAAATATTATGTGCAGGCTGAAAGGTACTGATTTAAAATTTTGCAGAAAGGGACTTGACTAGCGTTCCAATAAGGCTGAATTGTGGCTCTTTTTATGAATAGGGAAAATTCCTAAAAAACACTTTTTCTTGAATCATGTTGATATTTCTTTGGTGATGGTATTTCTTTTGTAGAGAAGAAACATGTTGATATAATCAATATTTAGTGTTCTTGTTTTTAGCTTAAGCTGTCAACAGCTATACCATGAGTGTAGCGAAGCCGTTGCGATTATTCTGTGTTCTTCAAAAACTGAGCAAGATAAGACATGCAGATTTTTTTTTCTCTGTCATGGGAGTGAATTTCCATTGGTTAATGAAAACATTTTGAGCCTTTAAAAATGGTAATTTAGTAAGTATTTAGTGTTCTTATATCATTAGAAAAGGAAAGACAATAATGAAACTCAATGTGACAGCTTAATGAGGCAGTATCTCCTTAACTTCACCGATAATCATCCCTTTCCTCATAAAGAAACAGTGGTAAGCCTCAGATTTCATTTGTTTCTTTGACAGCAAGCTTTATCCATGTGTTCCCTCAGTTGGTAACTACTGCCTGAAAATATTAGAGAAAGGAAATAATTAAGTACTATTTATGCTATGTGCTAACAAATGTTTTCAGGAAAACTTCTTGGCGTAAGGCTTTGCTTATTTTTCTTTTTTCATCTCTTCATTAAGAGTTTGAGCATCATCAGAAATAGATGTTTGTGTGTGTGCTTCATGTGAAGAATGCAACAAGACTTCTGTTGATATTGATCCTGGATCCAGGTTTATTTATTTATTTTAAATGGGAAATGTTGTGAAAAGTCTGTAAAACAGAACTTGTGGTTTCTAAATTACGTAGCTATTTTTTTTTTTTTTTACTCTGCAGAAGAAAAGCAATTCATTGTCAAGTATGATCAGTAATGTTATCAATCTTGGGACTGTTTAGCTATTCATAAAACATGAGGTTTGTGTTTGGTTCCCAAACAGATACTTAATCCTTACTTGGAATGTAACACACTGTAGGCAGCAAACAAAGCATATGTTGCTATACCTTTTCTTGCACAATATGAATTCTACAATGTCTGGAGGTGATTAAGAATATGGAAAACAACCTTTCATGAATATGACCACATCTGTCTTTCTAGCTAAATTCTCCTATGGGATTTGAAATTCCACTGCTCTGAGCTCCTTAGAAACCCTTTCAGTAACGGAAGGCTTTTTCAGAATAGTACTTAATGGTTTGTGTTTAAACAAAATGTTGTGTTGTGGCAAAAGGGAAGGGAAATTGCTTTTCAGTCATCAGTTACAAAACATTTCATGCTTTCTCCCACAGTGAAATCACTGGTGATTCAGTCTTCCTTCAAGTAGATATACCTGATAGATTGGGGTTTTTTTTTGTTTTGCTTTACTCTTTTAAATGTTTTAGATTAAATTTCTTAAGACTGAGGTCTCTTCATTTGTCCGGCATAATTTAATCTGTGACACTTCAGTCAAGTGAAAAGTTAAGTTCTGCTATGGAGAACTATAAATTGATTAATTAATACTGTGACTTCATCTATTTCTTCTTTGAAGCATGTGTATGTTACAAAGTCGAGAGCCGGTTAACTTAGGATTTCTATTTCCGTATGGTCATAAGAGCTCTGGTATAGATGTATGTGCTGCAGATAGAAGGAACTGATGTTATGTCCGTTCTGAGTGGCCAGATATTCTTTTGGTGTAATTGCTGTTTGTAGAGAATAACCTTCATGTTTTATAAATCTCTGCACACTGAGGGTTCTGCCATGGCAGGGCAATGTTCTGCAGTGTCACAAAATTGGCAGCAAAATTCCAACATGGAATTTTACTATTGTCTCTCAGTTTTCTGCTATTAATATTGTCTAGATCTCTTTTATGCAGTTTATACCTGAGCCCAGGACAATGTGTTTCTAAAGATTTGGTTGAAGGAATGAATTCATATTTCAATAGTATAAAAGAGATAGTTTTCAGGTAATTGATTTAAAAAATCTTATCACTTCAATGTCTTTCTCTGTCTCAACCTTTTTTTTTTTTTCCCCCATAATTGCTGCTGATTTTGAATTTATCACTGAAAACTCCATCAGTAGCTCAAGTCAGATTATTGAGTGTGCAGGGAAAGCTCAGGAGGAGCATCAAGAGACACCCAAATGTCAGCCCAATAGGGAAATTTCTGTCCATTTCTGTTCAAGCTGTGTTTGATAAACATAAGGAATGAATCATAGAATGGTTTAGGTTGGAAGAGACCTCAAAGATCATCCAGTTCCAAGGCCCTGCCATAGACAGGGACACCTCCCACTAGATCAGGTCACTCAAGGCCTCATCCAGCCTGGTTTTGAAAACCTCCAGGGAGGAGCAGCCACAACCTCCCTGGGCAACCCGTTTCAGTGTGTCACCACCCTCATTGGAAAGAACTTCCTCCTAGCATCCTGTTTAAATCTCACCTCTGCCAGTTTAAACCCATTCCCCCTCGTCCTGTCATTACAAGACCTTGTGAACAGTCCCTCCCCAGCCCTCCTGTAGGCCTCTTTCAGATCCTGGAAAGCTACTATAAGGTCTCCTCGAAGCCTTCTCTTCTCCAGGCTGAAAAGCTCCAACTCTCTCAGCCTGTCCTCATAGCAGAGGTGCTCCAGCCCTCTGATCATCTTTGTGGCCCTCCTCTGGACTCTCTCCAACAGTTCCATGTCCTTCTTGTGCTGGGGACTCCAGAACTGCACACAGTACTCCAGATGGGGTCTGACGAGAGCAAAGAGGGAGAATCACCTCCCTTGCCCTGCTGGTAATGCTTCTCTTAAAGCAGCCCAGGACCTGGTTGCTCTCTGGGCCGCACTTGCACACTGTTGGCTCATGTTGAGCTTCTCATCAACATAGACCCCCAGGTCCTTTTCCTCAGGGCTTCTCTCCAGCCACTCACCACCCAGCCTGTATTTGTGCTTGGGATTGCAGCAACCCAGGTTCAGGACTTTACACTTGGCCTCGTCATGGGATTATGGGATGCTATTTCAAAGTTAAAACAAAAATGAATTGAAGAGCCACCTAGGTTTCATTCTAGCAAAATACAAGATTGAGGGACATTGTGAGAAAATAGAATGGCTGCATTAACACCATCCTGTAAAGCAAGGAGATATTCAGGGCCAGGTGGCTTTTTATTGTATGCTCTTGTTCTGTTTCTCTGGTTTCTACTCTTGACTATTTGTGTTCTGAAATATCCATCTTCAGCCTGGTGCTAGGATAATTAAGTAAAAATGTGTAGATTTGGTAACAACTGTATTGCTATAGTCAGAGGAATAGAGAACATGTGAATATTAGATGATGTTTTTCTACGCCTGTGGCGTATCAGGCTGATCCCCAGCCTGGCCAGGGTTTATTGTCCCTAGGTAACTAAAGAGAACTGCCCCTCACTAATAGAATACTTTCCCACATTTGTTTGAGTAGTGTGAGGAAGACTATCCTGTATGCATGGTTAAAAATCATGCTAAATACAGTGGGTAATTTATTACTCAAGGAAACAGTAGGGGCACATTTTCAAAAGCCATACTTCTGGACTCTGTTATTTTGGTCCATTTCTGAGGTTACCTCAGAAATTCCATATCTTTTTTGGCCAGCTTTATACATAAAGCTATTTTAGTCTATCCTGACTTTGAATATAATTAAAGATAAATTGTTCTATAAAAGTAAGTTACTCCTATCTGAGATATTCCAACACATCCCAACTGTACATTGTTATAGATGTGATATGGTAGAAGTGGAACAAAAGGAAATAGCCTCGTTTTGTGTTTAGGGACCATCTCTCCATGGATGGTGCTGATGTTTTCTGCCTTTAACTTTCAACAAAATTGTAGGGAACCTAGTTTGGAATCAGATTCACACAGCCCTGTTTCATTGCAGAAATGAAGAATTGATTTTTTTTTCAGTAGCTTAGAGGACAAGCTTCTTCATGTCAAGTGCTGGAACTCTACAATAAATGAAATCTAAGCATTTTGTACTGTGGTTTTCAGATTAAAACTGTGGGAAAACAATGTTCTTTTGAAATAGCATAGGGGTAATTAAATTCTGAACACTTCATTATTTTTCAGGCATCTCCAGTTTTGTTTTGTTTTCTACCAGAAGCTCCTCTTTAATTGCAGTATTTGCAGTCAGAGCCTTTGCTCAAATAGAAGTTCCCCTTAAGTAGGTGATCCTATACTTGCTTGGCTGTACTTGCACAAGGAAAAATGTGAAATAAGAGCCTTAGTGCAAACTAATACACTTAGTGTGGATTGTAGAATCAGGAATTTTGCCTTGGTGCTGAAGTATAAGCATGTACTAAAAGATCTCACTCTGTAATTGTTTTGAAACAGAGTGAAGAAAACTTTATGTTCATGTGGACTACTGTATCTGGCCTCTTCTGTTCCTTCCTTCCATCCCATGCCCTCCAAGGGCTTCCCACGGTTGCTTTCCCTGCATGTAATCTGGCCCTTGAGCTTTATTATTTTAAATTATTTTTCACTTGCACAAGTTGAAATCTGGAATTCTGCTCCCATCTGTTTTACATTAAGAAGGAGAAATAGAAATAACTCTACAATTCAAGGGTGATTGTGTGAGATCTGAAAATAGATCTTGGTGGTAGTGGAAAAGAGCCAGCATCTCACTGCTTTGTGAGCTAAAGCATCTAATTGTAATTAGAAGGAAGAAGTTGCATATCAGAATGTTTAATATTTCTTGGTGCTAAGGCAGCAACAAAAGATGTGGTCTCACACAATAATAGGAGAATCAGCAACAGTCTTTGGTGTTTGCTGACAAAAGAGTATTTGGGCCAAATCCATCTCCCTAGAAGGCATAATTATGTGGCTGCTTGAAAAAGGAGTTCAGAAATCTTTTATTTGGATGATCACACCAAATCTTAATGTATCAGGATCTTAGGCTATTACTACCTTTCCATCATTGATAAAGCATTCCAGAGCTTCTGATGAAATAATTCATTTACTGCAGGTGCTTACAGACCACCTGTAGCATTCTGAGATCATTTATACAGCCTGGGGGACCACCCAGTGTCCATCTTTGGGGACAGTGAAAGGCAAATGATCAGATAATAGACAGTGGGAGGGACAGACTTCCTCTCTTTCCAGGGAGGAAGTGGCAACTGGGAGAAGACTGCCACAGGTCCAGTTCATTCTGTTCTCAGCCCATGTCTGAGTCTGAGGTGTCTGGAAGTCTGGGTGCCTGAATCTGTATGAAGGATCAGATAGAGGACAAGAGCAGAGATGTGGTGCTGACAAACATGGTTTAGCACCAGACCAAGAGATAGGTAGAGATAGGTAATGGTTGGTCTTTATGATTGTAAAGGTCTTTTCCAACCAAAATGATCCTATGATATTAGCAGCCTATTGTTGCCATGGTCGCTCAGTGAGTGGGGCTGAGCTCTGCCACTCCAGTGCTCTGCTGTTTTGGAGTGTGTGCACACAAGGCAACTGCCGAGGTGACCACAGCAGACAACTGGCAGACCCATGCAAAAAGCCTGGACACTGATTAACTGTAGTGTATCCAAAATGTGAAGGCCTTATAAATCACAGTGGCAGTGTTGTACATAATCACAAATTTCCATGGATGAGCAGACACCAGATTATCACTGCAAACTTTCATACTTTGGCACAGTAACTGAGATGAAAGTTGGCAAGTTCTAAAATTTCTGCTCTATTTTAGCAAGATTTCTAGAAACAGTTATGACTTCTCAGTATCTGATTAGCTCACAGGTGGTTTAAACCAAGCAATTTTATTTATATTGGTTTATTTTCCATGTTTCTGGATCAGAATCCATGGAATGTGTCTGATTTTCAACACAGGATAGATCTGAACACTCTCTGACTCATATCTCTGCTTTAGAAGCCTTGCACCTGACTAGTATAGGTTTTTCTGGAGAGTCTGTACCTGTTTCTTCATCCGCTCTAGATGATCTGCTTATTATTACTACTCACAAGACTAACGTGCATGTACAAGGAGCTTAGACCATTTTGTGAAGGCTGAAAATGTCACATAATACACATCCAGGAGTCAAAGGTCAGCACATGAATGTTCTGTGGTGCTGTGCACACAAGAGAGCATCAGACCTCATAGCAGGCCAGCAAGTGTCAGGAATTTCTTTCATTGTCATCCCTCTTACCTTTGTTAATGAATCATGGAATCACAAAATACCACATGGGAAGGAACATCAAGGATCATGTGGTCCAACTTTTCTAGATAATAATTGGAATTAAACAGCCCAGCCTGTCAAGTGGAGTCTTTAAACTGACCAATGTAGGGGAATCCTCTGCTTCCCTTAGGAGATTATTCCAATGTCTAACTGTTCTCATGGTGAAACATTTTCTTCTGGAGTCCAATCAGGGTCTCCTGAGGAGTAACTTCCACTCACTGGCCCTTGTCTTTCCATGGAGCTCCATTTTAAAGGGAGTCTCCATCTTCTTGGTTTAGGTGAAAAATGTCACCCATATAGAGGGAGGTATTGTCCTGGGGAGGAGGCAGAGGCTAAGATTGTGCCTAGTTATTCGCATCATTGCAGAAATGCAAAGGCCTTTCAAGCTCCTATTCTTGTAAGCATTTGAACAAGTAGCAGTCCTAGCCTATTCTTAATCAATTAATTCATTATATAGCCAAGCCAGGTGGCTTGATTCCCAGTTTCTTGGTTTTGATCATCAAACTATATGCCTTTTCTGACATATGAGTCTGAGTACCCTGTGCTATGCAAGCCGAGTGGATCAATGGAGCTGTGTTTTCTTAAAGCCTCTGTTAAGCTGTGAAATAAAACACATCTTATTTTGAACTGAGGGGAAAAATAGATGTTTCTCCTTCACAGAGATGAATGGAATTCATTGAGCACTGGTTTTGCTTCCATAATCACTCCTGGTGGTACTTAATACATTTGCCAGTTTCATCTGGAACTTTGAATTTTCCTCTCACTAGAGGGGTATGATGCTTGCTAAAGACTAGTATGAATGCCTTCATGAAATCATTGTAATACACTAGTATGTCACAAAAATCTTGTTCTTTGTACATTATTTAATGGATGGATATATATATATGTAACTTGTATATATATTGATGCTGTATGTATATGTGTGTATATATATGCACATTTTGGTGCTGTGTATATANAATATTGGACACCTGATGCTAAGACTCAAGTTCAAGATAAGTTTAATATTGTCTATGCAATAAGTTGACAATCTCTTTTTCTGTTAGCTTCACCTTTTCCAACCAGGCAATAAGATTCTTTGAGCTAAAAGTGAAACTGCTTTCTACTGCCTACCTACCTTCCCCCAGAAAGGGAAAGTATTGTCAGTAAAGCAGCTGTTACATAATACCCTGTAGACAAAATACTGGGGGTGGCACATTGTTCATTAAACTGACTAGTTCACTTGCCAAAGTGTGATTTCCATGAAAGAACTTGTTGGCATAAGGAGCTTGATGCATCATGTCACTTTATCTCAGTCTCTCCCCCTCTGTAAGTGTTACATTTCTTACAAATAGGTGAGTTGATCTGAGTGAGATAAAGCTGTGTTCCAGGTTTGTTAAACAAAGAAGTGGAAACAACAGAAGTGCTTTTAAGTGGTGGCACAGATGGTTGTTGGAAAATTGAGATCAAGGCTAGCCTGAAAAATGCTTAATTATTATTCTGAAAGAAAGAGAAATGGAAAAGGATACCTGTTTTGGCATGCTCAGGATAATGAAATTAGATTCAGGCATATTGGCTTGCATGTTAGAAAACATTTCACTGGCTTAGAGCACAGCATGTAGTTGCCCATGTCTTCTAAGTCATTAACTGTAGATATGCAGGCTTTGACAATATACTTTGAGAGACCAACACTGGCAGAAGATAACACACTGGAGCAACTAGATCCCATAAATCTGTGGGTATACTTATCCCCATTTTACTTCCTATAGTCCTCCTGTGTGTTAAACCATCATACTGGACTCCAGCTACCAAGTGCCCCTTTCTCTATGGACAGACAGACACTTGATCACCTGTGCTTTGCAAAATCAAGTGTCAACTTTAAGCTTTGTAGAAGCAGTGTACCTGCTTAAGTGAAAGCAGCACCTTGTAATTCCAGGAAGTTTTTCAGGAAGCAATGTTGATGAAGGACTTTCAATTACTGTCTGAAGCAAGGAAGGCCCTTGCATACCCTCTGCTGTAGAATGATGTTGCAGGAGTGTGGAAAGGAGATCTTTGGAAAATTGATAGACTGTCTGGCCCTCTGCAGATATTGTTTCTTCGTTGTTCCAAATGAATTTCATTTACTGCTTCAAAAATGGCATTTCTTATTTACTTAGGAAAACCTAGTATTGATTTAGGAAGTTCACAAGCCAGCAACGGTCCCGTGATTAGAAATAGCTCTGTGCTATGAAATATTGCTGCTGTTGTGGTGAATTCCTGGGCACAACTATGAATACTGTGAAAAGTAATTAATGTCTTATATAAAGCATAAGAACACCTAGAAAGAAGGTAGCACCATAACTCATCAATAACTTACTGTCCTACATATTTTTTAAAAGGAAAATGAGAGATTTTCTGATTGAAGTCATTAGACCTGGAAAATAAGTGCTTGTCACAGAATTACAGAATCAACCAGGTTGGAAAATACCTCTAGAATCATCAAGTCCAACTTATCACTTAACCCTTCTAATTAACTAAACCATGGCACTAAGTGCCTCATCTAGGCTCCTCTTAAACACCTCCAGGGGTGGATACTCCACCACATCCCTGGACAGCCTGTTCCAATGGCCAATCACTCTTTCCATGTAGAACTTCTTTCTAACGTCCAGCCTAAACCTGCCCTGGTGGTTTGAGGGTTTGAGACTGTGTCCACTTGTTCTGTCACTGGGTACCTGGGAGAAGAGACCAAACCCCACCTGGCTACAACCACCTTTCAGGTAGTTGTAGAGAGCAATAAGATCTCCCCTGATTCCCCTTCTCCAGGCTGAACAATCCCAGCTCCATCAGCTTCTCCTGTAGGGCTGTTCTCCCCTTACCAGCCTTTGTACCCTTCTTTGGACACAGAACTGGACACAGTTCTCAAGGTGTGGCCTAACTATCGCTGAGTACAGGGACAGAATGACCTCCCTGGTCCTGATGATCCTAAAGAAACAAACCAGCTGAGAGATTTCTGAAGAGAAATCGAAACATTTTAATGTACTTTGGCCTCTTCCCCTTCTACACAGCAACTCCTATGTTCATCATATTTATCCATCAGTCACTCTAACCTTTTTGTCTTCAAAATCTGATGCAATATTTTATATTGTCCTTCCTGGTGTTGAGCTCTTATTGTGAATTTGTTGATTGCCTCTTCTGAGGCAATTTTTTTTCTTTTTTGAGCAGAGAATCATCTATCACTAGGATGATGGATGCCCTTTCTCAATTCTTCTTTGTGATGCATAGTGCAGAGTTCCACATGTCCACTTTGACCTGCTCAGTGTTTTGTCATGCTCAAAAGCCACTCTTTCATGTGACATTTAGCCCAAGCCCAGGCTCTGCTCTTAACCATGTGAAAAGACTTAATATTACTTTAAGGTTAGTACTACTAAGGATTTTCTTTCTAGAAATTGTTTTTGGGGAGTAGCTTTGCTCTTTTTGTCTACTTGATGCAATTTAGGCTTTGTCATGAGCCTTTACCTAAAAATAAAACTGCTTCAAAAGTTCTCTGAGTTATGAACAGACAAAATAAGAAGAGCGCAGAATTAAAATATTATCAGATGTTTTACAATTTTACCTGATTCTCTTCATATGGCCAGCACAAACCAAGCCAATTGAGTTTTACATTGTTGGTCTTTCTCCAAAAGTGCTTGAGCTGTAAAATTTCTCTAGGTGGATTCAAGTAAGTTCTTGATTTTGTCTAATTTGTTCACCTGTCCCTATAGATGGGCCACTATAATTAGGTTTGTTTTTAATTAATACTTGAAATCTTGCTTACCCTCATGGCTTACTGGCAAAGCAACACAATATGTATTCTGAATAAGAATTTATATTTCTGTCTGACTAATCTCTGAGACACCAAAACTCTTCAAGCAGATGGCATGAGACGAATTGCCAAAGCCCATGCATTAATGCTGTGCAATGTAAATTAATTGAGCTCTGACAACCTGCTAACCAAACTGTGATCTTTACATCATGCATTAATTACATGTATGGATTAATATAAACTCTCCTGTAAGTAGTCAGAAATGTAAAGAGATTCTCATACATGTGAAAGGAAAACTGTAAAAACATACTGCTGAAATAATTCAGAAATCAGCCCATCAATTGCTATTAGTGTACCATGTATATTAGTGTATCATTCAGTGGCACACTGAATGATAGTGGTCCAACCTCACGTCACTGGCTTAGGGCATGAGGCAAAGGCTGTGGATATTGTCTGCCTGGACTTCAGTAAAACCTTTTATGTTTTCTTCTGGAAAAAGTGGCTGCTCATGGCTTGGAAGGCCATGTCAAGGAAGGCCATGTCAAGGAAGGACATGGCATGTCAATTGGCTAAAATCTGTCTGTATGTCGGGCCCAAAGAGTTGTGGTGATCAGAGTTAAATCCAGTTGGCAGCCAGTCAGAAATGCTGTTTCCCAGGGCTCATTATTTAGGCCAGTCCTGTTTATAGCTTTATTAATGGTCTGGAGGAGAGGATCAAAGCCACCCACAGTGAGTTTGCAGATAACACCAATCTGAGTGGGAGCATTGATCTGCTTTAGGGTAGGAAGGCTCTAAAGAGGGATCTGAACAGGTTGAATCCATGGTCTAAGGCTGATTGTACAAAGTACAAGGCCAAGTGCTGCATCCTACACTGGGGTCACAGCAACCCCAGCCAGCGTTCTAGGCTTGGAGAAGAGTGGCTGGAAAGCTGATCAGCAGAAAAACCTGGGAGTGTTGACTGACAGCTTGCTGAATGTGAGCCAGCAGAGTGCTCAAGTAGGTAGTAGTTGATGCTCATAATGAGTTGCAGCACCCTCATGGCAATCTCTAGGATATTAGCTCCCAGATGTAGCAGACCTCTCTGCTACAACCCAGCTCCCTGTTGGATTGACAAATGGAAGCTTCAGCATTCTCTAAAAGAGTTGCCCACTATGACAGATCATCTTTTCTTTTCATAGTATTCTCTATGTGATGTTGTTGAAGTTTCCCCACATAAAGCTTGCTCATGGATGTCTAAATGTTTAAAAAGTTTCATATCTGCTTCTGATGGTGTGTCAGAGGATAGAGGATGAAGTGGAGTCCTGCTTTTTTTTGGGTCACCAGGGTCCAAGGTGCCTTTCTCAGTGGTTCCCGTTGCAGGAACATAATTTTGAAGCCACCTATCAACTTTTGTCTAATACTACATAGACTTGTGACTGGCTCTTACAGCTCAGGCACTTGGTGCAACAGATTGTCAGCCTGTGCACACCTTGTGCAGGTAACTACTTTTTCCATCAGGAGAAGGTTCTAGGCCCTCCCTGCAGTATTAACACCTGTGCTGAAGTATGTCCAGGTCTGTCTGGGTGATGTGTCAGACTTGTGGGCTTTCGCAGCAGGAGCACTGGTTTTAGCTCTAAGGCAAGGCAAGTGCCTGCTAGTTTGAGAGAGCTCTGGAGCACTTCCCTGGGCTGTGCATCCACAGGCAGGGTACAGGACATGGGTCCTTCCCACCTGCCAAACTGTTCTGTGTGCTCACCGTGTCACTTGTGCTCCTCAGAGGTTGCCAGACAGTTGCTGACAGGTCTCTGCCCACCACTAACTGTCCCTGGCCTTCTGGCCCCCCTAACAGTCTATAGCCATCGCTTACCTCAGAGCTGATCACAGCCGCTGCTGCTGCCTTCACTGCCTTGGCACTGCTGAGGCTGCACCTTAAATACTGGCGTCAGTTTTAGGGCCCTCACTTCAACAAAGGTGTTAAGGCACAGGAGCAGGTCCACAGACAACGACAAAGCTGGTGAAGGATCTGGAGAATAGGTCCTGTGAGGAGCAGCTGAGGAATCTGGGGGTGGGTTTCGGCCTCTTCAACCTCATAAGAAGTGATAGGAGTGGAGATGGCCTCAATATGCACCAGAGGAGGTCTCAGTTGGATGTTAGAAGAAACTTCTTGACTGAAAGGCTTCTCAAAGACTGGAACTTGCTCCTGAAGGGAGCTGGCTGAATCCTCATCCCTGGAGATGTTGAAAACATGCAGAGATGTGATGCTGAGGAACATGATTCAGTGAGGGATCTGGCAGTGCTCAGTTAACAGTTGCAGTTGATCTCAGAGGTCTTTTCCAGCTGAAATGATTCCATGTTTCTAATTTGGTGCAAACTCAAGAGAGACATCCTCTTTCCTAAGGATCTTCAACTGAGGTAATCAATTTTGTAACTTATGTAATGTGTTTATATTTACATATGAAACAATTATCAGTACAAAAAAAATATATTCCTATGGGGGGTGGGGGATAGTTATGTTAGGTTGTTACATAACTGAACCTGCAGTGACTACAATGAGGTGTTCAGGAAAAGCTGTGAAGATAACTTGCAGGGTGTCTCTGTGTATGATAAGCTTCAGTTCTCACACACTGAGCAATCAGTTGCTGAACACACAGACTCAAGATTGTTAACTGAAATACCTGTTGAAATACCTGTTTCTTTACTTCTCAACAGGTAAAGTAATACAATCATAAAATGTGATACATGAAGGCCTCTATGAAGTATAAATAAAAGCAGAATTGGATCTACGCTTTCTATAACTTTTGAATAATTGCTTGCAAAACCAGAAATGGTTTTCATTCATATCACTCAGTGAAGATTGTTGCAAACATCTGTCCCTTATTGGAGTTATGGTGTTGGATGCTGCGGAGTGCCTTTCCACAGAGCTGTAATTTGTTCCAAATTATTTTCCTCTTTCTACAGCTACAGTGCCTTGACTCTAGACCTGCTGTCGTGCCTTTTTTTCTTCCAGCAAAGCAACCTAATAACATTTTCAGCTCAATACCCGATTTCAAATCTGCTAGCAGATAACTAGAAGCCTGAAGCTGATAAAGGAGAAGCAGGGTAATAGCAATCACAGTGTTGACACAAAATAAATGAAGGGCACAGTTTTCCAGAAAATGGAGTCAAATAATAGCAAGAGGATTAGAAAACAGTAGGACATCCAGCCTAGAAACTTACCCTGAGAGTTTTTCTCCTCAAACTACTGGAGAGATGAGTACTTGTTTCCTGCTAGGTTCATGAGGGTTTTTTTTTTAATGAATGTCTAAAGTACCATTTTGGAGGAAATTAAGCTGAAAACCTAAGTAGTCAGTGACATAAAAGAACAAAAGGTGCATATAAATGGAACTTGGCAAAATCACTCAGATACATGTCAGACTATATCCAAAGCTATATGAACTTTTCTTTAAGGTGAGAAATAACTTTATATTTTCTTTTATCGTCCTTGACCAAAGGGTATTTGTATATTTGAAATATAAACAAATGAACAAATGCAGGAGGCTTTTTTTTTAATTGGTCTGTAATGTGTTCTTGTGCTTCATGATGAAAGAGGATATAATGTAGATTCTGCCAAACTTTTTTGACTGTGCAGCTTTATTCTATCAGAGTATTGTTTGATACAGATATTTCAAAGCATAAAATGTATTTATGTTCCTTAGCCTTTTAACTAAACTCTTCATTAGCTAGTGGGTCAACCAGCCTGTTACAGAGATTCTAAGATTTAAGCATTATGATGCATTACTTTTTTTTTTTTTTTTTAATTACTTGTTTTTCCTCTGTATTGTTGCTTCCAAGAAATGGCTTGTCTGTATCTAGTACAATTATTGCCACCTTGGAGAATCAGATATGTACAGCACTGGAGTTAAATGGCATTTCACAGAGCATTGAGTCTGATGCCTTAGTAAGTTTCCAAGTTAAGAGCATATGCATGGCTACAATTGGACACTGTCACAGAACACCTAAGAAGGTCTGTTGTCCTTGGAGCAAACTGTTATGTGAAATACAGAGAGTGTGTTGTCGCTTAGCGTGCATTGATTTCTTGCCAAGTGTTTTTTGGTGTTGGGTTGGGCGTTTTTCTCTTTAATTCAGCCTCTACTGCGGTATCAGGAAAATGAAATAATTCCTTATAAAGAAAGAGGAGCTAGTTCCTGTTAGATGCAATACAAAGTAGTGTTTCTGGAGAAATTTCCTGTTACTGTGAAGCTTCTGGAGCTCATCATGGTTCCGAAAATAGCTCTACAGTGAGACTGCAAGGTATCTGTTTGTTTTGTAGGCTGGCTGCTGGGTTATTGCCACACACAAACATATTTGAAGGATCACTTCATAGGCTTTCTTAGCCCTCACAGGACATTCTTTGTAATCTTGCAATCTGTTCTCTCTTCATATTAATTTAAAAAACTTTTGATTGACAGTGAATTTATTTGCACAATTTAGTGGAAATAGTTTATTTTTCATAAAAAGTAATTATCACGTATTATTCATAAGGGACAAGACCATCCATATACAGACTGAGCCATCACTTGCCACAACTTGGATTGTCATCTTTTTTTCAGTAATGACACTTAGGATTTCTGCCCGTTCCATGCTGCGGAGGCTTATTAATGTGCTGTTGTACAGGCACTTGACTGCACCTCATCAAAGCTTTGGTTTAGCTTTTTAGCCGAGAATTTGTAGGTAGCCTGTATGCTGAGTCATCTTCAATTATAGAAAGATGTCCACATTTGATACCTGGTTTGATTGGCAGTGATCTATGGGACTGTCTGAGCATCAAGAAGGATGAATGTTACTCACCAGTAAAAAGCTGGGTGGCTTTCCTTGAG
>VWZI01021735.1:62657-83784 GCA_013396835.1 Psilopogon haemacephalus
TTTTTTATATCAGATGAGGAAATCATGTTAGGACTAAAGGAAAGTTTGTAATAAATAGAAAAATCTGAAAAGAGTGGGAAAGACATAGCTTGTGTCACAAGGAAATTGCTATTTTGTGGATACCTTGCTGACTGTAGAACCATTTCTGAAAGTTTCCTTCCTTCTGGGGACTCTGTCAGTGAAGCACTGAGAACAAAACTGTTTAAAATGAGGAAGCCAAAGCTATGGTGGACTAAGTGATGTTTAATTGTCTAAAAGCAAATTAAGAGAAAATTGGACCATTTATGAGGTCCTTGGGCGTTGATATTTGCAACAGAAGTACATTTTGTGCAGTGGTGTTTGTCCATGCTGTAACAGAGAATGCACTGTTTTAGAACGCACCTCAAAACGTTATCTAGTTTGAATTCCCTGCAGTAGGCAGGAACATCTTCAACTAAACAGGCTGCTCAAAGCCCCATCAAGCCTGACCTTGAATATCCCCAGGTGTGGGGCCTCCACTACTTCCATGAGTGACCTATTCCAGTGTTTCACCACCCTCATAGTAAAGAACTTCCTAATGTCCAATGTAAATCTACCCTTCTCTAGTTTAAAATCATTGCTCTTTGTCCTATTGCTACATGGCCTTCTAAACAGTCTCTCCCCACCTTTCTTGTAGACACCCTTCAAGTACTGGAAGGCCACTATAAGGTCTTCCTAGAACCTCCTCTTCTTCAGGCTGAACAACCTCAATCTTCTCAGCCTGTGTTTGTAGAGGAGGTGCTCCAGCCATCCAATCATTTTTGTGGCCCTTCTCTGGACCCCTAACATATGTTCCTGTACCTATGATAGTGATTGTCATTGGATGCAGATACAGAAAGATACATATAGTTAAGGTTGTCAAGGCTCAAAATGTTTGACTTGGAATTTATAGACTTTGTTTCAGCCTTGGCACAGGCAGTGAATAACGTGGCAGGAGTTGCTGAGGATATATCTCTTGTGTGAATGGGGAGAGTTTTATCATAAATCCACTATGGGCTATTTTCTTAACCTTTGTGTGATGATTAAATTTTGTGCTAGTACCTTAATATCTTGTGGCTTTGCTTTTGCCCATTGAGCAGGCTGCTGCTTTTTCATTTTTAAAAATGTAATTAGTTTCTTGGAGATGTGCCAGCTGCATCTGTAAAAATTATATTTTGTTTTATAATGATGTAGTAGAAAATTATTCAAGTGATATGGTGGTGCCAAAATAGTTTGTTTTGTTTTGTTTTGTTTTGTTTTGTTTTTAAGTAGTGCAAGAAACTGGGCTGAGATAATATGATGAAAGGAGTGCAGTGACAGTTTAGCATCTAAATTGGGAAGGTCCAGTACTGGTTTTAAAAAAATTAGTTAGTTCTTCTAGACAACCAAGTTGATCTCTCCATAGGTGTTTGTGTTGAACTCTTATGAAGTATCATTCTCTTCATTCCATGCAGTTATCAAATTGCAGCAAATTCTGTGAACCTCTTAAGGGAAAAATCAAAATATATAGATACAATTAGTATTAAGAGCTTTTAATGATCACATTTGCTTTTTGTCTGGCATGGGGAAAGAACTGAAGTCCAGACCATGGGACTCTGGACTGAAAATTTGTTATTGTGTTATGAAATGTGATGTTATTCATAACATTAACATATCCGAAAACAATTTGGATAGATATATTGTCTTATCACTAAGACCAATTTTTTAGAAATCAGGGTACAGGAATATGTAAGAGGAGATTTGCATCATAAAATGAAAAAAAAAAGCTGTTTTCTTAGAATGTAGTCCTTTGTTCTTCTAAAGAATCTCTTGGTATGGTAGTCTGGGAATTTGTGGGTTTTATGCCAGAATAAGCCATCCTCTTAACAAGTAGTTTGCCAAATATAGTTATATCTCTATAATATTCCAGATGTGTGCCTAATCTCTTCTTCATGCATGACTCCTGATTTTTAGAGAGACTGACAAACAATCGGTGTGTTTGAAGCAGGGAAATGTAACTGGTGTCCAAGACTCCTTTGTATGCACTGACATCCAGGTGGAGGGTCTACTTTAAAGTAAGCAATCATACAGGATGTCAGGTTCCTTAGTCTCTATTTGGGGACCTGTAGACACCAAGGCTTTCAATACCACATCGGGCCTTCATTAGATTTCAGTGATTCTACTGGATTTGGGGCTCATTTCTGATCTAAGCTATTCCACAGCAGAACGCTGTCCTTGGAAAATCTTTTACTTTTCTTATACATGTGAGCCCAGAGGCAAACTGTTCAAGGTAAGTATAGAAATGCATCAGCCTGTTTCAGATGGTAACTAACTCAGCTGCATCAATTGGCTGGAGAGCAGCTCTGAGGAAAAGGACCTGGGGGTCTGGGTGGATGAGAAGCTCAACATGAGCCTGCAGTGTGCACATGCAGCCCAGACGGCAACTGTGTCCTGGGCTACATTAAGAGAAGCATTACCAGCAGGGCAAGGGAGGTGATTCTCCCACTTTACTCTGCTCTTGTCAGACCCCATCTGGAGTACTGTGTGCAATTCTGGAGCCCCCAGCACAGGAAGGACATGGAACTGCTGGAGAGAGTGCAGAGGAGGGCCACAAAGATGATCAGAGGGCTGGAGCACCTCTGCTATGAGGACAGGCTGAGAGAGTTGGGGCTTTTCAGCCTGGAGAAGAGAAGGCTTCAAGGAGACCTTATAGCAGCCTACCAGTATCTGAGGGGGGCCTAGAGGAGGGCTGGGGAGGGACTGTTCACAAGGTCTTGTAATGACAGGACGAGGGGGAATGGGTTCAAATTGGCGGAGGGGAGATTTGAACTGGATGTTAGGAAGAAATTCTTCACAGTGAGGGTGGTGAGGCACTGGCACAGGTTGCCCAGGGAGGTTGTGTCTGCTCCCTCCCTGGATGTGTTCAAGGCCAGGCTGGATGAGGTCTTGAGCGACCTGATCTAGTGGGAGGTGTCCCTGGCTATGGCAGGGGGTTGGAACTGAATGATCTTTGAGGTCTCTTCCAACCTAGACCATTCTATGATTCTATGATAATTACTGAAGAAAGAAATTGGATAAATGACTGTATTAGCTAAAGAATTACCATTTGTTACAAAAGGTGAACGGAGTACTCTGCTGCACTTTATTCTTAGGCTGTGAAAAGTTGACCCTAAAATAATTTGTTGACCTCAGAAACAACAGTAGCTGCTTTTGAAAGCTTGTCATGTCTTCCTAACCCTCTTACATGTATTGGCCAATTGCAGTATATATTTTTATTTATTCCTTTTTCACAGTATTAAGAAATGAGGAAATGAGTCTATGCACTAGTTAGTACAGTTATGGAGGATAATTCCACCTTTATTTTTTTCTTTTGCTAATGTGTTCATTTATAAAAGTTTCCTTCAAGAAACATTGCTTGTAGCATTTGTTGGTTTTTTTGAGCTTGGGCAGTCCTGCTCTCTGTCTGCATCTTTCTACTTTCACCACTTAGTACTTCATGCTCAACTCATTAGACTGCTGTTATTTTTATAAACTCAGATGATGTGGGTTGAGAAACTAAACTTTCAAGTATGTTCTTCTGGATGTTCAATCTGAAGTGTCAGTATTTGAAATGATAGTGACAAGGAAAGTTATTTCTTCTTAACACTTATAAATAAATTACCATTGCTCTAACACTTGCAGCAACCTACAGATGAAAGAAAGTGTTCATTTACATTTCAGGAGTTGAAAGGCCTGTATATTAAGTGGTTGCCTAATATGCCAGCAATGTAACTTTTAATTTAGTCTAAGCAACATGAGTAGAATGTTTTTGTTTTTTTTTTTTGTTGTTTGTTTTCACCATTAGTTTTCACTAGTTTCTCATAAATATAGTAAAGTTTTGATGATGGTCATGTTTCTCACTGTGCTAATCAATACAGAAAATCACTTGCACAACTTAAAAATAATTATGTGGGGGCAGAATATGGAAGGGAAATAAAGCAAATCTTTTCATTAGGAAGCTGTTTGAAGATTAAAGTCCCAGATTAAGCACTCATGAATAAATTATCAAAGGCTTTAATCAGATGGCTAAACCTTGGAAAAAGCTTGACAACACTCCTATGTCTCTTTCCTTGTCTGTCTAGAATGCTTGCTTTATATAAATGCAAAAAGACTTCCTTGTTCGAGATCAATCATTTGGTTTAAAAACATTCTTTCTCCACAAGTGATTTCTGTCATTTAAAGGTTATTTTTGGTTGCAAGAGCAAACATCTCACATGTTTTCAGATATGAAGCACAAAGCTTTGGATTTTCTTTTAAGATTTTTTGCTATTAACCTTTTCAAATGTGACATTTGTGTGTTACACTGCAAACTTCATCTGCTTGGATTTTAATGAGGTCACTGGGATACTGGAGGTTTTTTCCTTTTATCTTTTGGTATCTTAATTTTTCTAAGAACTTTTTTGAATAAGTTTTGAGTCTTCATATTACTACAGTTAGTAATTCACTGAGTTTCTATTAACACTCAGAAGTAGTTATGGGAGATGTAGCAAGGTGGCCACTGGAAGACAACTGCAGCCCATGTTGACGTATAATCTCAAATGTATTTATTTGGTAAAACAGATACAGTGAGTCAATAGAAAATCCTGTTCTACAAACACACATTTCTCACAGTCAAATTAGATCTTCAGTTCTACACTTCAGACCTGTCTGGTGGTGGGGGATGGGACACTTAGACAATGTGCAAGTTGTGAACATGACAGCTCAACTCTTCTATGTAGCAGTTGTTCTCATCAGGCTTCTACAAGGTATCTGACATCCTTGTATTGAGTTTCTCCCCTCTGGCTCCCCTTCCTGGGACTACTCTTTAGCTATTCGTTGCTCTCTACAAGAGATCATTGGCATAATCATATAGCCCCAGGCCTATCTCTCTGTCTTCTTTCTTGAAGCTAATTAGTGGTTGCTGCTGTGGCTTTTACCACCCTCTGGTCTCTTGTATGTGTTATAAGAAATCTCACATTTGTTATCCAGCACACACTGGACGATTTTGTCAAGTCTTGTTTATCTAGGCAGTGCATTGGTTAAGCTACATGAGAAATGAAAGTTCTGGGCAGAATATCAACGGGACAGGCTAACAACAGGCCCACAGCAGAGTTCTGTTTGGGGTGACTTATGTGGACATCCAGGACCCTGTAGTTATGAATATGGTAATAGAGTACTCTGCACTGCTAATCTGTGGTTCTGGCCTCCCCATCCTTTAGGTGCCAATCTCTCTATCTTCACATGGCAGGGAGCCACAGAGCTCAAGTAACTGAGTGATTAGAAATTGGATTTTCAGAGGCATTTTGTGAAAGCTTGTTTTCTTCTCAGATGTCTTTGCCTGAAATATGGTACTTCCTCAATGATTGAGTTCTGGTAAGGTTAAAGGGTGCCTAAAATGATTTGCTTTAAGGCTAATACTGAAAGTTGGTTTTGTGTTTCCCAGTGACTTGGATAAATTTAGAGGATTTTCAGTGATTGAAATTTAGCTGAAGAACCTATAGAACATCAGAGCAGAGCAGTAGCTATTGATTCAGCGAACTTGTCTGAAATCCTTCCTAGAAAGCCAAATATCATTTTTCAGAGCTGACTACCGCTATACTGCCAGCCTCTAAAATCGGTTTCTCAGGGAATTTTTTGCTCATAGACAGAGGCTTCATTAGTTCTAAGTATATAATAATGATCTGAACACCACAGTGTGCATATCCTTTTACTAACCTGGTATAGATACGTAATTCCGGTATAAACATGGAACTATATGGTTCTACAATAAAAAAGCATTTGTAAATGTTACTACTAATTCTCAGGGTTTTGAGACCTATGATGATTTAAGTAACAGGTGTGGAGTTGTTTGACCTTTATGCAGCAGTAGGTACCAGAAATCCTGAAGATCATATGCAAGAAAACATCTTGGTGGAATCCTTCCTAGAATATAGATGACTTTAGAAAGAGCCAGAATTGCTGATTCATATTTGGAGAGAAACTCTCAGTCATGAGTAGAAATTATTATTTTTTTTTTTTCTGACCCATTATGTTTTAAGGGAAGAGAAAAAAAATCAACCTTGTTGATTTTAGTAGCACTCAGAATCTGGCTCCTGTAATCCTTGTCTGTAGGCGTGTATAAATGTTTCTCTCTGTGTTCTTTGAGATGCTGAAGAGGCAAAATACAGAAGAGGGCCTCGAGGTCGTAACCACACATCCTGTGCATGACAAATGAGCAGCACTTCTGTTGTTTCCATTTAGTCTGGAGTCCTGTCCTGCACCTGTGCAAACCATAACTTGGGAGGTGGCTCTGGACCAGTTCACTGGGTCAGCACGTGGCAGTGGATCAGCATGGCATTAGTGAGACAGCACGTCTGGATGCTTTGTAGCCCTTCTGTCTGTCCTCATGCTTCAATTTAGAGACATCAGTTCAAGCTATTTTCAGTGCTGGAAAGCTTTAGAAGAAAAGCAAGAAAGGTTTTGAGTAGTCCTGAGGGGACATATTGACTCCATGTATGTGACTGTCATACAATGAAAAGTTTCATAGAATTTAAGAATAATCCCCACAGCATGAATTGTTAATGCAATTGCTGAGTGGCTGGGATCCAGCTATGATTCCTGCATCACTTGAATATCACTACTACATCAGCTTCTCAGGACATTTTGTCCAAACACCAGGAGGTTGACAGGCAGATCCATGTTTGGTCTGCAGCATGACTCACACTTTGATGCTGTCAGTGATGAAACTGTATAGCACAGATTCAAAGTCGACTATAGGTGACAGCAGGTGCTCCATTACTCACTGTCTGATAACTCTTTTCTTGCTTCAACCCCTGCTGACCAACACAATGCAACATACTGTGCGAATGGACCTGTTATTGAATCTGGTTGTGGCATTCAGATAATGTCCTGTAGGTGCCTAATTCTGGTGGGACTTTAAACTAGCTCCTCAAAAGCTAGCCTGTGATTTTCTGTACAATCTGCTTTGTTAAAACTGGACTCCCAGACATGGAGAAGCAGACAATGATGAACTGTTGTATTGATTGTTGGTGACTGAAGAGGCAGACATTATAAATTATGTAATTTTTATAATTTCCAAAAGCCCCACCCACAATCTGTGTGTAAATTGGTTTAAGTTTGGATTCTAATTCGGTCGGGAAAAGTCTTCACGAGGATGCCTTTTCAGGTAATTCAAGAAAAATCAGAAAATCTGGAAAGGTTTGGGCATGAAACTCTAGTCTCAGTGTGTGCTAACAGCACGCATCATGGATGGTCCACAATGGAGACTTTGTGAAGGCATCCCATCTAACTGCACTCTGCACGCATTTGCAAAGGCAGAGGATGTAGCCTTTTGTCTTTCAGGTGACTTTAATGTCGGGCAGTGTGTCCCTGTGAGCATAGTCTATAGTGGGAAATTATCCCTTTATGGCTTTGAGAAATATCAGCAGCTATGTTATGTGCTTACCTTTTGAAATAAGGGTTTCAGAGCTATTTAGAGTTAGCTGTACTTGAGGAAACCTTCATTTCTAAGAAGTTATCTATATGAAGTAATTTTGGTTGATTATTATTTTTATGTTTGGATGCAACTTAATTTTTCTACAAGAATTTTGTTGTTTTTTTTTTTTTCTATCTTAATAAGGGCAAATTTGCCCATTAGGGAAAGTATAATGTACATCTGGTATGGTCTCAGTATTTATGAGTTACCCCATAGCAAATCATAGTTAACAGTAAATTCTTGCCTGCAGTGAGTGGGAGGCATGTAGCTGATTATTTTTGCTTTTTATCCATCACCAATTTCTGCATAACTTGGTATTGGGGTTTTTTCCTGTTTGGTGTTCCAGACAAGATGACATAACTTTGAATCACATCCTTAATGGTCACAACCTTTCTGACTGTTTTAAGAAACATTACAAACCTTGTTGAAAGACCGAAAATCCTTGAGGGTATGGTTTAGGGGTGAACCATGTAGGGTAGGGTTATTGGTTGAACTTGGTGATCCCAAGGGTCTTTTCCAACCTGAATGTTTCTCTGATGCTGTGATTCAAGTAGGTAAATGGGCAGTTATACTTTATGCATGGTATCAAAGGTATTGTGTTTAATTCCTCTTCAATTAAAAAGAATAAGCCTTGGGAAAACATCTGTGTTCTGTGGTGACTGAGTAACAAGAAGTTGTTCTGAAACCGAAAGGCTTCTCTTCAGTTGTGAATGCAACTGGAAACTATTGCTGTGAATTAGTTTTGTCTATTGCTTCAAGGTTAAAAGCTCTTTTGCCCTCATCAATGTAACATGATCCTTGATCTAGTAATGCAGGTGGGATCCTACAGATTGGCCTGTTAAACAGAATGCCACTCTATGTGTATGCTACTGCTGCCGTTTTGCTGAGCAGGTTAGCTGTTCATAACATGATTTTGACAAATACATTGCGATGTAACAGTCTGAAAGTTTGTTGAGCACCTGTTCAGGATAAAGTGCTGGCAGAGTAGATAACAGAAATTGCTATATAATGTTACCTATGAAAAAGGCTGTAGAAACTCATTACTGTGCCTTGAAACTGGCACTATCCTTGCCATTACAGCTTGCTTCCAAGAAAAAAAATACCATTGACTCCAGCAAGATAGCATGCACAGATATGAAATCCACCACCTTAAACAATGAGAAGATGACATAGCATTGTAATTGTACCAGTGTGGGCATTACGCCTGCTGCAGATGTCTTTAGAGTTTGTTGCTTTAGATAGGAATGAAATCCCAGTCTGCAAGTTGGCATGACTATTGTAGAATTGTCATGAATTCTTGAAGAAGATAGCTTACTAATAAATCACTTAGGCCTCCTGCAGTGATTATGTTAAGTCACTGGTATGAAAACAGGTTATATCAATCTAGGCTGACACAAGCTATTGCCCTGCAATACATGATGTTTCTGCATAGCCTTTTAAAGGTCTTGCAGTAAATGATTCTTCTTATTAGCAGTAGTGAGTTTTGAGATGTCTTGACCTTGAAATACACACAATAATCCTATTAAATAAAACTTTTCAGTCAGCTTATTATGATTTGTGATTGTAGAAAATTTCATCTCTTCCTAATGCAATAGTTTGGATATTAGAGGAAGTAGAATCAAGCCACATTGGAAAATAGAAAGTGGATTAAATCCTTTTAGGTTTATTTAGCCAAGATTTTACAGTGGATGGCTGCTTTAAGAACAGATAGCAAAATGTCTTCATGTGCAAAGTACAGCAACCCTAAATATTGAGTGATTCAAGTTTTAATTTTTTATTTCTATCTTTTTATAGCTCATATGCTGCTGTGATCCTGAGAGCCTAAGTTCTCAAGAGAAACAAAAATGAGTGACTCCCAATAGGAATAAACTGCAAATTAATATAAAGATATTAGAGATACTGAAAAGTTTCAGTGTGTTCCCACAGCAGAATCCTGGTTGAAGTACTATTTTTATTCACATTCTCTTTAGTTTTTAACGTTCTCTTTAGTCTTTAAAATGTAGTTTGTGTGTTGTCTGAGAAAGCAGTTTAAGCTACTTTAAGAACTATGGTGTAGCCCTTAGAATGGTTTCCTGGTGTGTTGGTGTCAAGATGAAAGAATGACAGATGTATGCATATCACATTATCATTACTTCACTAGATAAAAAAACCTAATTCCCAGCACTAAGCACTGTGTCCTTTCATGAAAATACCCATTCTTCAGGTAGTTCCAAAAAATGAGATTGATCTTGAGTGTCAGGAGTTGGTGTTGGGTGCAGAAGGCTATGAGGACTGTTTAGATGGCAGGAAGAGGGAGGAATAGAAAAACATTTCCACCTTTAATAAATGGGCACTTTGGATACTGTCTAGTATTTCCTACCCTGTTCAGTCCATATAATGCAAAATTTCATAGTGAGACAAAGATACTTTCCTAGTCCTAACTGAAATGTTCATCTTTCTAAGGTGTATGAAAACCTCAAGATTGTACATTGCATGCTGGGCAAACATTTTGGGTACCATTGATAATTCAGTACATCTTGAGTTCCCATATGATAGATTCAGTTGGGGAGAAATGAAAGACAGCATTGAATAAGACTGTCAAAATGCTTATGAAATTTAGAAGACTTTGGAAGGTAATTTCTTTAATCCCCTGCTGGTCCTGCTTTGAAAAATCTGTATTAACCAGAGATTATAAATACACAAAGATTTCCAAAAGCTTCCTGGTAGCAAGCACCTGCAATTTAATAGTGCTAGCAAACTTTTCCATATTAAGTCTGCTTCTTCAAGCAGAATTAATAACCAGATTTCAAATAGCTTCATCATTCTAAGCTCTTCTTACTCAAGTATTTACATGCACTGCATACACTTGCATACTTTAACATAGAAATTTTGGATGCACGCTTCCTGATTAATCTTATGAAGAGGAAATAAAATACTTAATAGTCATAACATTGATAGCAAAACTCTTCAGAAAAATTCAGAAGTTTTTGCTAACTTTGACAGTCTGCTAATAAAGCAACTACTTATTAAGAATCTATTGTGACAATATTTTTTATTTATACCCAAGCTATCTATTTTTGGCTTATGTTACTGTTTTGTGTGTTGAGTGGTGAATTTAAGATGGACAGCGTACTAGTGGCACTGATAGTAGTGGGACTACTAACAGTATCTGGCTCTTAGACCTTTTCTTCTGTTGATCTCAAGTGTTTTATAGAGGAAGATGTAATAGCTAGCATATTAAAAATAACATGTGACATGGTGCTAGGAAGTTTGTGGCTTGGGAAGAGTAGAGCAGAAGGGCTTACACTTTGTGAATATCACTGGGGGGAAAAAAAGTCTTTACTGAATAGACTGGAAGGCAGTAGATGTTGCATTAAACATCCCAACCCGCTCCATGTATTCATCACCTTACTCAGCTACAAAACAGAGAGCTAGACACTAGCTCGATGAAGAACATACCTGTGAGTCACTTTGGACAGGTTTTAGGCAAAGACAATTAGAGTATCAGGCTTATGAGAAAGAAATGGGGTTCAGAGACCTTTTGAACCAACCAGCAACACCTTTGTTTTCTGGCTTTTGCCTTTGTTGGATTTTAGTTTTAGAAGAAAAGTTACTTATATCTTGCTATACCTTAGAAGGGGAGAGACAGTAGCCTTTCTATGAAAGCTTGAATCATCAAAATCAGGGCTTAATTGTAGGGTGATGGCTGCGTTTACCTCCCCTCACCTTGCTCCCCAAGTGAAGGAACAATCTTTTTCTTTGAGTGTCGTGATATTGAAAAGAAGAAAATCTGCAGAACATATTAACAGTAATGACTTTAAAGACTATGAAGAGTAAGGAGATGAAATCTGGACATTTTATCTCAGACATGAAATTTCTGCAGGCCATCAAGACCCAAAAGGCAGAAAGCTTCTCTCCCTCCTCCCTTTCCCTACCAATATATATATATTTTTTTTAATAGGAAATAGCTATATGACTCAATATCTATCAAAGTACTCTTTTCATAGTGGATTGCACAAGTTTCAAGGGCCTAACAGTGAATGGGCTGCCCCTGCTGAACTCCTATTAATTAAGCCTCTAAGTGACTCTGTTGCAAATTTGTCTTTTCCATCTGTCCTTACGCAGAGTTGCTTGATCCTAGTACCGCTTTTGACAGTATTGATTTTTACATCTTTCAGTTCCTCAATTCTGATATAAAGGAAATTTAATGGTACACATCTGACATTGCACTAGATTCTGTGTGGATGTTCTTTTGCACAGAAATTAAGAATATCTTTAAACAGAAAAAGGTAGATTGATAAGTAAATATCTGCCTTTAATATGCTAATTTTGCCCTACTTTTAATTTGTTCATCTCTTTCAGTTCTCTCACAAACCTGTTTGTCATGTAATTTGATTAAACTTATTCAGGCCACTTAACTTCATGAAAGACTAGAGGCCCATTGCCTAATAATGGAATTTGTGGGTTTTTCCTTTGTTACCTGTAAGCATTAACTTGGGCAACACAAATTGTTTGTAGTCCCCAACATGCTGTGTAAGTGCATAAGTGAGGAGCTGGAAATAACGACTATAAAAATAATTTTCTCCTCCTGAAATTCTTGCTTCGTTACAGTGGAATTGTTGAACTTTGTAAAAACATGGCTAATATTTGCCCTCTAGTCTGGGTTTTTGTGTGTTACTTGTCTGAATACCTAGCAGACTTTCAGATTTGGCATTTTGCGACCTGTGGAAAGGGAAAGCCTCTTGTAGGTTTCCTAAAGTTTGCTTCCTTCTCTGTGTGTATTTGTATGTATACATGTATGCGCCCCTTAGCACTATCTGGTTTATGGCTCTATTTGAAAGGCCACAGTAGACAGATGTTACTGCAGCATCTTTTTAGGGTGGGTGGGGTTTTGTTTATTGCATTCACTATCCCTTTAATTAGGATTTATATTGTAGTCTTAACTCAGAAGTGACGTTTGGCCTTTGATATTCAGCAGGTGATCATGGCCCTGTATTAACATCAGAGAAATATTGCCAAGCCCTAGCTCACTTGGTCATGACTGACACTGAGGAGTTAGTCTGTGCCTTTATCCAAGTGACATTGTTCCAAAACCCTGCTGTCTGGATTGCCAAGTAGGTTTATATGTAAGCTACAACTCTTTCCAAACATTGTTGCCAAGTTAGTATTTTGTTCAGGAACGTATGAGTTCACATTACTGGTTTTGGGATCCAAGTATAGCTGCAGACTTTTTTTTCCCCTTTTTTTTTTCTTTTTTTCCCCTGAGAACTCTGCACACATGTTGTTTTCATAAGAAGAAAGCTGGACGTCTTTTGGCAGGTCCCTGGCCCTTTCTGGGACAGTGTAGTAATTCTAAGTGGATAGGAGGATCTCTTGAAGGTTAGATAAAGCTTTAAAATATTATTTTATTAATGATTAGCACTGATGGGCAGTTACAAAGTTGGTTCTGGTCTCTCCAGGTCAAGAGAGACAAGGCACTACAGGAGAGAGTCTAGTGGAGGGCTATGAAGATAATGAGGGGGCTGGTGCATCTCTTCTACAAAGAAAGGCTGAGAGACCTGGGGCTTCTTGCCCTGAAGAATGCTGAGAGGAAATCTTATTAATGCTGATCAATATCTAAAGGGCAGGTGCCCAGTGACAGGATAAGGCACAAACTGGGACTTGGGAAGTTCTGTCTGAACATAAAGAAAAACTTCTTTACAACAAGAGTCAAAAGAGCACTGAAACAGCCTGGCCGGACAGGTTGTGGAGTCTCCTTCACTGGAGATATTCAGAACTCATCTAGATGTAATCCTATGCAACGTGCTCTAGGGGAACCTGCTATAGTGGAGAGGCTGGACTAGATGCTCTTCTGAGGTTCCTTCCAAACCCTATTGTGATTCTGTGAATATACCTTCATGTTATATTGTGAACATAGCTTTTTTCCTGCTCTATTAAAATGCAACACTTAGTCATAGCAAAGTGCTAATGTTTAACTTCCTGTAAATCCTGCTTTGAGGATATTTCAGTACAGCACTGTATAAATTTATTAACTCTGCCACAGCATTTTAGGTGTAATACAGAGCCTAGTGCTTTTCAACATCCCATTCTTTTGAGGCAATGCTAAATCATGCTGTCCAGTTTCATTAAGAAAGATGTTTGTAAAAAGTGGGTTATTCCATTTGTGACACCCTGAATATAGCAGGGTAAAAAAATACCTCTTGCTCAGACAGCTGTACAAGGAATAGCCTTCCCTTATGGTCAGTTCCCTGAAGAATACATAGTGATGCTCAAAGCCAAAATTTCAGTAACTCTTCATACAGAGCATAGCCAGGCTCCTTGCAGCTTGACTTTGTAGGGCAAAAAAAAAGCCAAGAGCTTGCTGTTTCCAAGCTTGTTCTCCATTATTGCCATTTCACTCCAAAGGTGATCACTACCCACTGCTTGTGAAAAGCTGCAGCAGTGTTTTGCATATGGGAGGCCAAAGCAGATTTCCCTGTTGAGTGAGGAGCATTTATTTCTTTTGAAACTGGCTTACATGCATACCCCGAGTCATGCATGGACACAATTAGAAAAGTAGGCTAACACTAAAATATTGGTTCTTAAGTCAACCAGGTTAATAGAATCTAATTAGTTTTGACTCTGTGCTTGTAGTAGGTATGTAAAAAACTGTTTATGTCTTTATTTCACCCTGTGAAAATACTGTGAGTAAATGTTGCAGCTAATTTTCAAGCATAAACAATAACAGGTCATATATAACCAGTGTGTAATTCTGGTATGTAAGGATCTTTGATCTTACTAGCATGTGCAAACTACTGAATGTTAGAGGACAGCTAATTTTAGAGTATATTATGAAGAATATCCATTATTTTTTATTTTGAGACCAATTCAAATCTCAAGATGCCTTTTTTTTTTTTTTTTTTTAAATCCAGCACTTACCCAAGGAAAACCCCATAGCTTCAGGGAAGATTTGTCTCTGTCAAAGCTGATAAGACCCTCTGGGCTTGCCTTGAAGGAGAAAGCTCTTTGTGTGTGTACTTGACTCTGAATGTATATGTGCATGTCTTGCTGCCTAAAATGATAGATCAACCCAATGTGCAGGGTTTTTTAACTTGTTTATACTGCTAGTCCATTTTCTTTGTATGGATAAAGGATGATCTACATAAACTAATGTGAAGAGTCGTTAGATTTTTGGAGTCACTATTATGTCACAAGAAAGACCTTGATAAAAGAAAAGGGCACAGGTTCCACCTGTGAAAAGGCAATAATAGAGTGGATTAAGTTCTTTAAGTTCAACATGGGGTTACAGTTGGCTGACAAAGTTACAGCATTGGATGCTTTCCAAATTACTGAAGGTACAGCTGGTCACAGAAGCAGCTGAGAGCATCCATTCTCTTGTGCTGCTTTCTACAATGTCCCCACGTGAAGGACTAGTACTAAGCTTTACATTTATATTAGACAATTTTTGTGCACTTGAGAAATAATTGGAAACCTATAGTGAAACAAGTCACTGCTATAGTATAACAAACATTCATCCATTAATTCATTATTCTTGCTATAAGCCTGACCTAGTACAACTTGCCTTGCATGTCCTCTTAAATTATGAAAAAGGTTGGACATTCAGCAAGAACAGTCCAATTCCTTGTTGTTTTCTCATCTGCTGAAGTCTCTTTATATGGTCATTATCCAATGCACTTGCATCTCAACTTGAAGCAATGTCCAGTGAGTCAAAGCCACGAAGCTATATACTTCATGAGCATAGTAGACTAAGAGTGTTTAAAAGTATGGGAGCTTGTACTTTCTTTGAAGACTATTGTTCAGGTAAGTATGCTGTTTGAAGTCACTGCTAAGGAGCAGGATGTAGCCCAGGAAAATAAAAATATTTTACTGTTGTCTGTCAGGCTCAATATGCGTCTTCATAGGAACCAGACATACTGCAATAGTTCAAAGGCAGCTATAAAATGTAAAGCAAACAAGATACTTCCTTGTTATTATTTTTGTTCTTTCACAGTCATGTACCTCCTGTGTTAATTAAAACTAAATATTTTGACACATTTGTGTTCAGTTTGATGTTTTTACAGATTATCCATAAAAAACTGACATTTGTAGTTTGAGATCAAAACAGTCCTGGCACTGTCCTTATTTATTTATTTATTTATTTATATGCAATAATTGTGCTACTTTGGTGCTGCTGTGTAATAGAGACTTATTGAACCTTTTAAAGCCAGTTATTATTTTTCGTAACTAGAACTAACTTATGCAGCTGTCACTAAGCTCCTCGTCAAATGATATATTTATTATGGTAGAAATGAGAGGAGGCACGTGAGTAAGACTTTGAAAGGAATATGCCCTGTTCAGGGTAGGGTTTTATGTTTAAATGGGTGATCATCATGTGTGGGTCAGACCAAGATGATTGCAGTACCAGTGCTTGACTAGTTATGTGCTCCTTTAATCCTGTGGTATTGTATTTCATTGTCTCCCAGTACACTACTGTCACAACTGAAATAAAAGCCCTCTAAATTCAATGAACTCTTTAATCTGTCATCATAATCAAGAAAGTCTTGTCAATCACGGCTTAAAAGTTAAGCACACGGATCAAATCTGTAGTAAGAAGAGACACCTGGACTCCACAATGTAAGCAGAGATAGGCTAGAATATTAAATATTTGTTTAATTTGTGTTGTACACTTTTAGCTGAATATGGTGTTCCTCTTAAAGTGTTAGACATCTTAAAAAACATAGGCTATTCAGTGACTTTGCAGGAGAAAAAATTAAGGTTAAAATGAAAGGGATATGACAGATCGTGATGGAAATTTCACTCGTGTCAAGACTTTGGATTTTAGGCTTGTTTTTGAACTGAGAAGGAAAAACAGCTAATGTGGGTGGCTTATAAATAGTTTAAAGTAGATCACTGCAGGTTTACAATAAGCTCTAAAACTGAAAGAGTCTGCAATTACTTCAATGCATATTTGGTTTGACTACATCTTGTAATCAGATACAGTTGTTAACCATTTGCTTTTACAGGCTGATTTCCAATGCAGATTAAAAAAACATCTTGCTCTTTAGTCTTATGACATCTGCCTCAGTATTGTATCTGTAGTATATAAAATCATAATATCTTGTGCCCTCTCAAAGTTTGAGGTGGTATTGCTCACATTGCCACATTTTAAAAGTTGGGCTAAAAGGTTGTAATCTTTCCAAGAAATGCCTGGTTCTGTAGATGCTGTATTAGATCAGTGTGAAAAATGAAATTCGTCATACTTTATCTTCAGAGTAGTCTGTGGTGTTTAAAGAAAAAAAAAAAAAAACAACAACTATTTGAAAGTACTTTTACTGAGATTTTCAGAAGCATTTGTATTCATCTAAAGAGGTACTTGTGGAAAATTGTGGCAAAACTCCCAATCTATGATGAGCATTCAGGGTAATCAGAATCACTGATCTTTAGATAATTTTACTTTCACTGCCACCAGAGAAAATAACATGAGTGACCATGATAAGGTGTGATGGGTTGAGAAATCAGCCCCCAGATCAGCTCAGATGGCTTGGACGCAAGATAAAGCTGTGATTTACAGCAAAGTAAATTTACAAGCATATATACATGAAATATGTTTACATGTATTTACAATTATATACAATTATTTACACTTTAGAAATAATACAGGCATACAATCCACTGCCCCCATCCCTGCCAGACAAATAAAGACCAGAAGCGGCCAATAGCACCTTCTACTCTCCCCACAGATAGAAAACCAGCCAGATCTGAGGTGTTATCAATTCAGTCAAGGTTAGTATTTAGTCATGCACAGAGAAGCAGTGGAGGACATGGAAAGCAGAAGACAAAGGGAACAAAGAGTAATAAATTGTTTATACATTGCCCTTTTATCCCTCTTAGCAAACAAATGAATGATATAGAATTTATCATTATTATTTTACATCCAGTGCTCTAATTTATTTACATTCTGCACTAAACTTTCAGAAAAGTCCTGATTTCTCTTATTGGAATTTTCTAATAAGCCTTGAACCACTACATAAGGTTTGTGAGTAGCTGACATATTAGCATTACCTCTTCCTTGCCATTGTAAGACTCACTTTTCAGTGGCTTATTTTTATGCCAAAAATTATGTACAGTCTGTTGGTGTTTCCTTTTAAACAGGGCCAGATGTTTAAGAATGAAAGTGAAAGGAGATACATTTTGGCTTTACCTGTTCCTTGTTAATAAAGTCTCACATAGCTGTAATTTGGAGTGAAAGATTGGAGATTTAACCTTGGATGGTATTTTTTTGTCAGGTTTATATGATTATCTACTGTTGTCATCTGGGAGGAAGAGATGATATTCTAATTTCACAAAGCTGGAAGCCTTGGAATAATCATTTTCATATGCTTGACAGAGACCATGTTTGCACTGAGGCTGCCCCAAAGCAAAACCAATAGCCTGTGTTACATTTCACCAAGAGTACTCAGAGGGTGTTGTCTAAACAGCATGTGGGTGCTTCAACAGGACTTTTCTCCAACTTGTACTGGACCTGGCAGCTGAGAGCCATATGGCCAGTAAGGAGAGCTGATGCATTTGAGAAAGCAAAACAAGAAACAAAAACATTTATACAAAATGCAAAGGAGAAGGGTGGTGAGGAAGTTGGTGGAAAGCCATGCCAGGTTCTCTGTCTGGGTCACAGCAACCCCATGGTAAGCTACAGAGTTGGGGATGTGTGCTTGCAAAGCTGTGACTTGGAGAAAGACCTTGGTATATTGGTTGACAGTCGACTGAACATGAGTCTGAGTGTGACCAGGTGGACAGGAAAGCCAATGGCATCCTAGCTTGTATGAGAAACATGGTGGCCAGCGGGGACAAAAAGGTGATCATCCCCCTGTACTCAGCACTAGTAAGGCTGCGCCCCAAGTATTGTGTTCAGCTCTGGGCCCTTTGTTACAAGGATATTGAGGTGCCGAAGGATGTTCAGAAAAGAGCAACAAGACTCATGAAGGACTTGAAGCACATGGCCTACAAGGATCATCTGCGGGAGCTGAAGTTGTTCAGTCTAGAGAAGAGGAGGCGCAAGAGAGACCTCATAGCTTTCTACAATTACCTGAGGGAAGGTTGGAGCCAGGAGGGGGGCAACTTCTTCTCCTTGGTAGCTAGTGACAAGACTAGAGGAAATGGCTTCAGGCTGTGCCAGAGGAGGTTCCAGCTGGATGTTAGGAAATATTTCTTCACAGAGAGGGTTCTCAAACATTGGAATGGTCTGCCCAGGGCAGTGGTAGAGTCACTGTCCCTGGAGGTGTTTAAGCAACATGTGGACTTGGTGCTTAGAAAAATGGTTTAGTGTTGACCCTTCAGTGCTGAGTTGAGGGGTGAACTGGATTATCTTTAAGGTCTCTTTCAACCAGATGTTTTCTATGATTCTGTAGCAGAGGGAATAAATTGATGTAAAAAAATTGATGAAAACAGAAAAGGCCATTTTCATTCTAACGTGCTATGGGAGTTTTGGCACTATTGTGGTCCATGCATCTAAGTCTGTGTTCATCCCACTGTGACATGGGAGAGATCCTCTTTTCCTCAGGAGAGAGGAGTTGGGAAGCTTTGGTTGCCTGAGGAAGCTTTGAGGTTATGAGTTTTTTCAGGTCAGAGTGAACCCTCAGAGAAATTAGTGACCAAAATCTTCCATGAATACGCAAGACCATGTGCTTAAGTGAAAAATTAGTCATATGAAATGTAACTTGACACAAGTAAAATGAAAGCCACAGCCAGGATGGATGCCTGCACAGTGCTTACTACATGGAGGGATGCATAGCATTTACAGGGGTGGGGGAATGCATTAATTGACATGGGAAAGTCCCTATTTCTCAACAGTACTTTGTAAAGGGCTGCTGTTCTGCTCTGTCCTGATCTATGGTCTCTGTTAGTGGGCAGATAGTAGAGAAAGACTGACTTAATCTTAGGAACAATTTCAGAGTCTCTGCTTGAGAGTTAGTATGTCCAAAGCACTGCATTAGGGAAAGATGATGTTGTGCTTTCAGCTGTTATGTTATTTTTTGCCATGTACCTGATGGCAGAACTTTGAGAGGGTAGGTTTAGACTGGATATTAGGAAAACTTCTTTACCAAAAGAGTGGTCAGGCATTGCAACAGCGTGCCTGGGGCAGTGGTGGAGTCACCAAAAAATGTGTAGACATGGCACTGTGGGACATGGTTTGATGGCCATGGCAGTGTTAGATTAACAGTTGGACTGTCATAGAGGTCTTTTCCAACCAAAATAATTCTATGATTCGTAAAGGTGGATGCAGGTTCCGGTTCTAAGGACTTTTAATTCTGAAGCTTTTGCTTTTATACAGCTAGAATTGTATAGTGTAGTTACTTAATCAATTTTCCATTATGGCTGCGTGCCCTCAAAAAGTGTCTAATTCTGTTCCCAAAGATAATTTAAATTCTCCTGGGGCAATGAAGAATTTAGTTCTGATACTTTTTTTTCTTAATTCATCTACCTTAGTATCCAAACAAGTTAAATGAAACTTAAGTAGCATTTCTCAATATGATGTATGCTTTTCGCATCATAGGGCCAACTATTGATATGCCATGATAACAATACAAAGGAATGGCAAGTTGAAATGATGAGAAGACTTTCATGCCTTGCTAGTATAGAATAGCTATCCCTACATACTTCAGCTGTCTCTCAGCAATATTTGTCAGCCAGGTGATAGCAGCTATTTCTGTGTTTGCAAAGATGACCATGTGTGCTTGAAGAGTTTTAGGTTCATTAAAATACTTTACTGGCCTCACCGTTAAAATTTAGTCAGTAAGAGCCAGCAGACTGTTTCAGCCCAGGCTGCTAGGATCTATTTAAAACTGCTTGAGCATAGTAGGTAATAATTCTAGGTGGACACACAAACTGTGACCTGAGGTGAATAATTTTGTTGGCCTTATAAATGTGAATCTTCACCTCTGACAGTGTGTTGAATATCATGTTACACATATTCTTCCACAGCACTTTATTGATACAGCAACTTGTGAAACATGCACGGTTCAAGAACCCACATATTTTGCATTTTTAAGTCATGTAAAACGAGGTGACATAAGCAGTAGTGTTCTCTATTCCAATCCTCCTCCTACTAAATGGAAAAGAGAGAATGAGAAAATGTCAATATAATTAAACTGGGGGACTGTAATTCATAACAAGTCTCCTATGATTTAGTAAAAGTGAAGACCTGCCCACTGTAATTGAAGATCATGTTTGTGAGCACCTAAAGAACCTGAACATGCACAAGTCCATGGGGCCTGGTGAGATCCACCCACAGGTCCTGAGGGAACTGGCAGATGAAGTTGCCAAACCGTTGTCCATTGTATTTGAAAGGTCATGGCAGAGTGGTGAAGTTCCTGCTGACTGGAAAAGGGCAAATATAACACCTATCTTCAAGAAGGGAAAAAAGGATGACCCTGGGAACTACAGACCAGTCAGCCTCACCTCTGTGCCTGGCAAGATCATGGAGCAGATCCTCCTGAAGGCTCTGCTAAGGCAGATGGAGAACAAAGCAGAGGTGCCTGATGCCAACCAGCATGGCTTCACCAAGGGCAAATCATGCCTAACAAATTTGGTGGCTTTGTATGATAAAGTCACAGCAGCAGTGGACAAGGGAAGGGCAACTGATGTCATCTACCTGGACCTGAGTAAGGCCTTTGACTCTGTCCCACATGACACCCTGGTCACCAA
>VWZI01021735.1:84092-116669 GCA_013396835.1 Psilopogon haemacephalus
CGGCTCAGACAGCAACTGTGTGCTGGGCTGCATTAAGAGAGGCATTACCAGCAGGGCAAGGGAGGTGATTCTCCCCCTTTACTCTGCTCTTGTCAGACCCCACCTAGAGTACTGTGTGCAGTTCTGGAGCCCCCAGCACAGGAAGGACATGGAACTGCTGGAGAGAGTCCAGAGGAGGGCCACAAAGATGATCAGAGGGCTGGAGCACCTCTGCTATGAGGACAGGCTGAGAGAGTTGGGGCTTTTCAGCCTGGAGAAGAGAAGGCTTCGAGGAGACCTTATAGCAGCCTACCAGTATCTGAGGGGGCCTACAGGAGGGCTGGGGAGGGACTGTTCAGAAGGTCTTGTAATGACAGGATGAGGAGGAATGGGTTCAAATTGGCGGAGGGGAGATTTGAACTGGATGTTAGGAAGAAATTCTTCACAGTGAGGGTGGTGAGGCACTGGCACAGGTTGCCCAGGGAGGTTGTGTCTGCTCCCTCCCTGGATGTGTTAAAGGCCAGGCTGGGTGAGGTCTTGAACGACCTGATCTAGTGGGAGGTGTCCCTGCCTATGGCGGGGGGGTGGAACTGGATGATCTTTGAGGTCTCTTCCAACCTAAACCATTCTATGATTCTATGAAAAGTTTCTGATATGTGTATGACTAGGTCAGTGAAGGCAATCCCAAAACTGTAGCTGTGGCAAAGGACACAGTATTAGCATGCAAAATGATGAAAAATTGTGAAGAATGTGTAGGTCTGTTAGGTAGGCTAGTGGTGCCGTTTTTACTGGAACACTGGTCACTCATGAAGAAATGTAGAAAAAAAAAATAATGGAACAAACACAGGGGAGAAGAAAAGGCAAACTGGTAGGACAAGGATTTACAGACAGAACAACTTGCCCTGCTATCTATACCAGTGTTAGTAAGGTCAATTATCTGTAAAAAGTAGATAAACCCACCTTATATTGTGGCATTAAGAGAAGATAAGTGTATCTGGTGTTTCACATAGTGTTTAATGAGCCCAGTCTTCAGCTTGGGCTGGGAGCTGGGATCTGAGAGCCAGCAGAGCTACTAAAAGGGGATTTAGCCCTTAAGCACTTGAGCATCTAGCCACAGGGACCAGCATCAGCAGCATTTGCACAGCTCTAAGCAGCTTCAACCTACTGAATTATCTGGGGGTTGGGCAGAGAAAACACAATTTCAAACACAGTGCCTGGGTCTGAGTAGTACCAAAGAAGATGAGGTACATTCATGCCAGAAAAGTGTGTATGTGAGTAGTGTAGGTAAATGGAGAGAGAAGTGGATGTTATGCAGTGTTTAGGAAATGCTCAAAATCCAGGGCTTCTGTGAAATCTCTGCTGCAGCTGTTGCAGAAGAAAGTTATCTTTTGACATATCAGATGGAAAACAAGAAAGGGTGTCCAGCAGTTATGCAGAATTTTGTGTACATTTTGCTTGACAAAGCTTATGTTCTACTTTATGGTCAAAGACATTAAGTCTTGCTTTAGACATTTTTGGCTTTGATTTCATTTTGAGACAGTGCATTGTTAGGAGGAAAGATGAAGCAGAGTGAACTGTGCAGATTTAAAATGAGGTGCCTTTAGAGAAATTATGACAATAAGTTTTGAGTACAGGCAGTCCTTGGAACTGTCAGAGGGTTGAAAAGGAGAGGGTTGAATCCATTGTCAAGACAGGCTTGAGAACCTTAGAGCTGAGAGATGCTTCTTGCCAGGCTCTGCAGGAAAGGCTATGTCGGGCCGTTCTTCACCAGCTTCTGACTCCTGGTACAGAGCAACTTTACTGGATATGAGTTAGTGCTCCTCTACAAGATGTATTGGAGTGACAGCTCACGGCTGTGGACAAAGCAGGAGATGTTTCAGCCTTATGCTAAAAGATTCACTGTAGAATTGGAGAAAGCTTAGGGAAAGGTAGTGCTGACTATGATTTATGATATGGAGAAAATTCAGATGGAGAGACTGAAGAAAAAAGGTATGTTCACCCTACAAAGGAGACAAGAGAACATCTTAATGATGTGTGTGCTATTTTAACACAATGGTATAAAGAAGCTGAGTAAGGAATGTAAGTTTCTCCATCTCATAAAAATGTAGGAGACGTCAGTGATTCCACAGGACAATAAACTTACATTGACAAAAAGAAACAAAAGCTTCTTGAAGTATGTTTTACGTGGTGAAGCTTGTCAGACATTGTTCTTACATCAACAATTTAACAAGCTTAAGTGAAAAAGGAGTAGATGTTATTACGGTTAAAGAATTAATTCCAAATTTAAAAACCGAATGACATTAGAACTTTTGACAGGGAGTTTGTTGCATGCTTCAAACATGTATAACTACCAGAATATATTAGAAGTATGTTTTAGTGTCTGGTACTAGTGAAATGATGCTAAGCTGTATGCCTGTACTCAGATGGCATGTGGCATGCACAGAAGAGGTACAAATCACCTGACTTAGGGAGGTCAAGTTTCTTTGCTGTGTATCACATAGGCTGATTTTGGCATTTTCTCAGCCGAGTTCCATAATAGCCTCTGACACATATCCAAGCCCTGCAATGCAGTGATGTTTCATGGTGAGCCAAAGAGATGATGTACTGCGTGTAAAACAATGAATGTTATTTATCCAGCTGAGCCTCAAAATGAGGTAGATCATTTTATAAGGTAGGAAATTCAGGCAGGCTGTCCCAGACACACCAAGGTACAAAGCAGAAGACTGATATGCCAGGTGGGATGATTATGCAGAGTAGGAGGAAATAAGAGTCCAAGTGTTGTGTGAGCTTAAAAAAAAAAGCTGGGAAAAGAGGGAAAAGCAAAAATCTAATGAAGTATACTTGAATGGATTCATTCAGTGTTTATATGAACATGCTCAGCTTCAAAGATATGGAAAGCTTTTCATTCTTTCTTGCATGGGATGGATTTGATGCTGGGCTATGAGAAAGGACCATGGGTGTGTCTGTCAAATCTCATATCCCCAGGATATCCACCAGCCGGGTTCATCCTGTTAGGATGTTTCAGTAGTATTAGCTGCACTTGGTGACAATTCTAACAGGAGAAGGCTAATAGAACAGAGCAGTTAATCACACAGCATTAACTGGAGTCACCATCCTGATCATGGCACACGTTTCACAGGAAGAGGTGTCAGTGGCTGCTGCACTGCTGCCTACCTGCCTTGCTGGCCTGGCCTATGCTGTCACTTTGTGCTCCTACATCTGTAACACAGAGATGTCTGTTTGCTGTGGCAGCTGTTCCTCCCTGTGAGCAATGTGGTACTGTAAATTCTTTCTGAGTTTCTTTGACAACAAGGGATGCAGAATGGGATTAAATGATGGCAGCTGGGTTGTAGTCTTAAAGGGGAAAGGAGAGGGTTGAATCCATTGACAAAGTAGGGTGATGGAGCTTGAAATGCAACCAACATTTCCCAGTGTTACAGATAAATTAGAAAGGATAGTTTGAGTGGCTTGGTTCAACTGACTTCTAGATACCTTAATTACATAATTTCAGCAAGGTTGTTAGTTTTGTGCCTGATGATACTGAAATAATTCTACTTACTTCAGCAAAGTTGTTCAGGATTTGCTCTGAACCAATATGACTGATTCATTTATCCTGATTTGACAGGCAAAATAATAGGTAAACTACATATGAAATGTATGCCCTTCAAAATGGCCAGAAAAATATTCTTCTTTTCATGTATACATGGAATTTTCATTACTTTTAGCAGTAACTGTCTGTGTGTGTCAAGCAACGTGTGAGCAAGGTCCTGTGCATCAGTAAAACTGGAAACAATTCCAAACTCTTCTATTATCTTTAGGTTGTGTGCACTGGGATTTTGTGGGAGTTCTTGATTGCACCTGTGAGTGCATGTTGGAGTTTGGCATAACTTGGGAAGGATAAATCCTTTTCCTTGGACTTGATAATGCCACAGTATTTCCTTCCAAAATTAGGACAAACTTGACTTCTAGATCAGCTAATGACTAAATGATAAGGTGTTTGATGTGCCTGGCAGGTGCTGGTAGAGGGACTGTAGGTCTCCTCTACCAAATGTGGGGTGTTTTCCTCTTTTTTATTTCAGTCTGCTACTTTGAAAAGTAAAATTTATTTGCTGTAAAAATGTCAATAAATAAATAAATACAGGTGGTGCCATCATAACAGTGGGCTGGTACCACCCTTAGTTCTGAAGGTGAATATATGGATTTATTTTTTTAACCACCCAAGTTTTATGGTCTGAGTTCCGTTTCCACTTTTAACCACTTAATAACTGACTCTACCTTCTACTTAACAGTGTAGTATTTAGAAGATTAGAGAAAGTTATGGAGGCAGAAGCTGATGTAGGCAAACTGCATGCTGTCTGTCCCTGATTCATATCAATTAAAAACCGGAGCCAGTTTTTTACAGTGCCTTATAAATATACATCATCACAGTGTAAATTATTTCTTCTGCAGCTAAAAATGCATCTCAGAGAAGGAGACCACTACTCCTTTTTTAGGCTTTTGATAGGTCAATGCATTTTTCTGTTTGAGCAAGGACAACCTGTTCGTGCTCATAGAATGTTCTTTTTTAGAAAGTAGATGGTGAACTGAAGAAAATCATGCTTTTGCTCTTCGTGTGAATAATACACATCATATTTACATTTTTATGGCTTTAATGATGTCATGGTTCAATGTATAATGCAAGACCAAACACTGTTAAAATCACACAGAATCACAGGTTGGAAGAGACCTTAAAAGATCATCTATTCCAACCCCTCTGCCAGAGCAGGATCATCCAGAATAGGTCACCCAGGAAGACATCCAGGTGGGTTTTGAATGTCTTCAGGGAAGGAGACTCTACAACCTCTCTGGGCAGTCCTTTCCAGTGATTTGTCACCCTCACAGTGAAAAAGATGGTCCTTATGTTCACAAAATGCAGTAGTCAAATTTGAAGAGTGTATTTTCCATCTGTTGTATCTAACTTAAAGTATGCACAGATCTAAAATTAAGATTGATGGTTTTCTTAGCTGTTGTTACAATGAAGATACTTCCCCTTGTCTCTTAAAATTTAAGTATGTAACACAGTCTTTCTCTAAGATGAAGATGGCATACTGGCTCCCACCTTCTAAGGTGTGTGACTGATACAAATGACCTTTTTTGACATATGGCAAGACACAGAGGAATACATACAACAAAAATCAGCTTTCCTCTAGAAAAAGCTTTCCATGTAGCAGTATACAAATTATAATCTGTCACAGACCTCTGGCACTGCCGTGCATATAGAGAACAAATTATCAATTTATTCAAAAGAAATTAGGCACATTGAAGCAACCTCTCCAGGAGCACGACAATGACATGGCCATAGTCTATTGGTACTAATTATTGCTGGAGTGATACAATGTACAAAAATTTGAATAGCTGTTGCTAACAGGTGAAAGTCACCAGAGTTGTGCTCAATGTTTTGGAAAATGTCTTGAAAAACCTCTTAATAGTGACATTGTTGTTCATACATGGTCATTACTTCGGTAGGCACTTCAATGATTTCATCTGGTCAGAATGGAAAAGATGTTTGAGGTTTAATTGGAGGAATTTGGAGGAGGGAGGAGAAATAATTTTTTGCAGCCTTATTATTGACATCACTTTATATTGCTTGTACTTCAGTTAAAATACAAAGCATTGAATTCTAAAGCTGCTATCTGGCTGAAGGTGGTTGTGTGAGCATTTTTTCTTATTGTGGGGTTGGATTTTTTTTGTTTGCCAGTTTCTTGTGGTAGGTAAGAAAGACAAAACATTTTGAGCATCTAATAGGTAGTGCTTGAGAAGATAAATTCAGGGAAGTAACTGACTCCTAGTTTTTGGAAATATAGCCCCTCCACTTTTCATTTTCAGAATCTGCTTTGCAGACATTCAGTAGTAGTGACATTGATTTTTTTGGACACATGAATTAAAAAATATCCTTTCTGTTCAGGAAAAAATAGATGTTTTTTGAAGAACAAAATAATTCAGAATATTTTGAAGGTAAATTCAGTTACATGACACCCAGCTGATTATCTGGCATTTGACTCTTCCTCCCTATCTGTAGTTAAATGAGGTGAGGTTAGGAAAACAATATATTGACAAACTTGCATACTACAAACTAACTTTTGCATATTACTTACTATCATTAATATTTATTAATCTAGCTCACTCCATTGAGCTTCAAACTGTTTTCCTTTCAGTGTTTTATATTTGTAATATTAAAAGATATTAAGAGGAAACTGCTTTTTTAAATGAACTGAGCTACTTTTCATTCAGCATGGGTATTTATGATATTGCTCTAGAGAGGTATCTGCCCCCAGGCAAGAAGGTTCAGAATGGTTGTGTCCTATGTTGTGTATCTTGTGCAAACTGTAAAAATCTCTGGACTTGTGTAAGCTGACATTGTGTTTAGTATAACTTTATTCATTGCTCCTTCTGCTGCACTGTACACCAAACTCTCCAATTACTTCATAGCTATAAAATTATAGACAGATGGAAAAGTAGTATTTATAGCAAAATATACAGGGTTTTGATAGCTGGGAAGTCTTGGAGCAACAGATGATGCTAGCAATTAAGATTTAAAGAAAGTATCCTGTTCAGGAAAACGTGAAAACTTGCATACTTTCTATGTAGTAGGCCATCTAGGGATGACCTTAAATGTCATCATTAGCATTCTTGTGAGCTGAAACCATCTTAAGGTTAGGTTGGCTTGTATTGCTAAAAAATGAATGCATAGATTAAAAAATATATATAAATTATTTACTCAAATAGTCCCTAAAATCCAACAGATGTTTCTAAACCCCACCCCTTATCTCACGTGTTTTGGGGGGTTTGTATAGTGGAGCCTTGAGTAGTGCAGAAAAAACAACCAACCAACCAACCAACCAAAAAAAACCCAAAAACCCCAAACAGCAACTAACTGAAAGCTTTTAATGAGAGGGAGAAATAACTCACATCTGTGGCCTTTAAATGCTGCTGGCATGATGAGCCAGAGGACAGGAGCAGTGATATGATTTCATTAATACTGGCATACATTCGGAGCAATTTTCCTAGCTTCAGTGGCATGGTTTGCCTTGGAAATATAATGATGATGCTAAACATTTTTCTGGTGACTAACACATCTAAATCCAGCAATCTCAGAACAGCATCTTAGAAGGGATCAACACTTGCTGTCAGAGGAAGGAAATGGAATGGAACCTCTTCTTTGCCGTCACTGTACACAACTGGCAGTTTGCTGTTCTGTGGAAATATGATTTGGTGGACAAATCTGATTCCTTCATAAAATTCATAGCCTGAAGTTACCTTCAGGTTTTTCTGTGGTTTTGCTGGCTTTTGCTGTCCTGTAGCTGAAGTATTTTAGTTTCAGAGTTCTGTTCTTCTCTCAACCACAAACTTGCCTGTAGACATATTTGTGTGTGTGCTTGTGCGTCCTTATAGTGCAGCTAAAATTTCATAAAATTATATTCTGCAAAACAGCGTGGAAATATTTTGTTGCTCTCTGCTGAAAGACAGGTTATTACCTGCCGATGAGCCTTATGAGTCTTCACTGCAGATCCTTGTTTGTGATTAGTCCCAATTGCTCCATGGCTGCACTGTGAGCTTGGGACATAGCCCAGGAAATCTACATTGAGGGCTACCGCAGGTGTATATAACACATTATATGTTGTAGCATGCCACTATTCATGTAAGAAGTTTCCACAGATACTTCCTGCAAAGGCTGGAGTGCTTCAGGAGGAAGCTACAAGGTTCTACACGCTACACCCTTTTTTTTTTTTTTTTTTTTATTTTTTTAATTTCAGCATATAATAACAAAATATTTTTGTCTTGGTAAATGTGCAGTTGGTTATGAATATTCTATGCCATTCTTCCTCTGTATAATACAGTTCTCTTAAACTTGTGTTGCATTATGCCACTACATTAATTATTAGAACAGAGCAAGAAAGGAAGATTATAGTAAATTTTATAATAGGAGTAAACCTCTCGAATTTCAAGGCAAGCACTACACGTCTTTTTTCCTATTAAAAAAAAAAAATTAAATCAATAGTCTTCTATTTCCCTGGCAAACTCATATTAAAATTGTATCACAAATGTTGTTTCTCAGTGTCTTAGTCTTTGAAGCCAGGTTACTGCAAGCATACAATGCAAAGGAAGATTTGGCATTCATATGCCTTTAAAAACTATAGGATGGTAGTTACAATTTGTAAAATCTTATAGCTCTTTAAAGTTGTAGACAGGTGCTTAACTGTTTGCACTAAACCGCCTGTGCACCTAATATCTATTACAAATGGTGAGGTGCTTTTCCTCCCTGTGCAGAAATTCCACCCATGTGCTTACCTCTTTTTAGCAGCTTTTTGAGTCCCACCTGTGGTTCTTTCTTCAGAAAAGCCACATTTTAGGACTCTCTGTCACCACCACAGCTACTGTCTATCTGAGCCATACAAGAAGAGCAAGTGTATTTTCATTTTCAGGAACATGTCAGGGTCAACAAGAGGAAAGAAAGAATGTCTTCCTAATGTCTGCAGTTTAGAAACAGTGTTGAAGGTTGGAGTGAAGAAATGAAGGACAAAATGATTCTGTTTTTTTCTTTTAAAATGACAGCAGACACTGACTGTATTATGTAAATGTTTGTGAAGGGAGGACAATGATCAGTAAAGCATTCCTTAGCAAAAATCATACAGGAGCTAAGCTTCTGTATAACATCTAACATATATAAACTGGCACCAAAGTACCTTAGGCAATGTCTAACAACACATACACTACTGTTAGTGATTGGAGCATGATGGGCCAGGTGATGATTCTTTGATGTTTTCAGACAGAGGCTGACTGTATTTTCTAGAGGATTTACTCTTACAAATCAGAAGTAATCTTTGGGGTTAATACAGAAATAACTGAATGAAATGTAATGTCCTGCAATCAGTTTGGTTTAAGCAGATTGAAGGAATGGTGCAGCAATTCTGAAGAATAAAAAGATTCATTTTTGAGAGAAGAAACAATTTCTCCTCTGGAGTTTGTAGTGGAAAGCACAAGAATTGATGGGCTTCAGCACAGCGAGTTAGACATAAAGAAAAATGTCCCACTTGTCAGAACAGTGAAATACTGAGGAAAAAATGCCTGTGGAAGCTGCAGTAATAATTTAGATGTGGTTAACTTTCATTGAGAGAGAAGGATGACCTGGATAACCTCTAAAGTTTCTCCCAGCCTTTTTTTCTGAGAGCCTATCATGGGTAATGTAGCTGTCAATTTTATCTTGAACTTCCTAAATCTTATTCTACTTATCTTTTTCTCCTGCTCAGACAAAGTCTCTGGACTTCGTACAATGCATCTGTTTAATGCCTTCTGGACTCCATAAAATGCATGTGTTTAATGCCCTCACATCCTAACACAAATGGTATTCAACCTATCATTTAAAGAAAACAATTTACAACCCACCATCTTCTTTTCAGGTCCTCCAGGGAAAAGAGGTAAGCGGGGCAGAAGAGGAGAGACTGGTAAGTTTTCAATTTCTTATAGTCCACTGCTATTTGATGCCTGTGTTTTCGTGACAATGCATACCCAAGCCTGCCTTTGTTTTTAGATGTATTAATTATGTGCTCTGAAAGAGTGCTTGAAATTACTGTGGTAGAAATTTGTGACCCTTGGCATGTATCTGGTGGCTTTCCTGATAGTTTTTTGGTCTTAGGCGTCATTAATTTGTAGTGAATGTGCTCAAGAGTGTTTGAAATTACTCTGGTAGAAATTTGTGACCCTTGGCATATTCCTGGTGGCTTTCCTGGTAGTTTTTTTTTGGTCTTAGGCATCATTCATTTGTAGGGACACTTGGTAACATTTGACACAGCACTTTTGGTAACACATTGGTAATCATCAAACCTTTCTCGTGTCTTCCCACACTTGTGCCAGTTCGAATAACTTCATGTAAGTCAGTAGTCACAGCACTTTGTTGCATCAAGTCCCTGTGTTTTGAAGTGCACAATTTTATAAGGAAATAAAAGAGGGGATAAAATTCCTTATGCTAAGAATATTAGTGCTCAGGGAAATAGTGTGACAAGTAGATTACTTTGTAAGATAAATTGTTGTTTGCTAGAAATGAGTAGCAATGTTCGTTTGCCACGCTTTACCAGGGAGGCTGCTGTTGAGTGGAGCTTGAAATTTCAGTTCAAACAATGTTGTGAGATGCTAAGCACGTCTTCCACCTGACCTTCACAGCAACAGGAGCTGTGGATTACCTTGCAGGGCTGAGTCTTTCATAAAGGTGAACTTTCTGAAGGCAATGCAGGAGAAAATGAGCATTTCTGTTCTCCTTGCTTGTCTCATCTAATCTACCAGTTAGGAAAATCTTCCCATCAACTTGATCTCTGTAAATCTTCTGTAGCCTTTCTTATCTCTGTAGATGATCATTGATCTGGCTTTTAAAAACTATTTCTATGTCTTTCTGCATCACAAAACTGAAACCAAGCTCTGACAGCTGTTAATACAAATCACCTTGGTTTTCCTTCCAAGCTTGGCTAGGTACTTCAGAGAAAAATGCTATGGTGCAGAAGAAAACTCTGTAGTTGAAGATTGCCTCACAAATTATTCTGGCAATTACTTTGCAGGATATTTCTCAAGTAGTTTTACATCTCAAATAAACACTTATTAAACTATTATTAAAAGAAATTGGTCTTTCATTTAGAAAAACAGACCTGCACCTTAAAAGGCTGCTTAAGAATGTTTATCAGGATAAAGAAATTATCTTAGTTGCTGGACAATAAAATTGCATTGTTAAAACCCGAAGGCTGCAATATTAAAAGTAGTCTCAAAATACAGCTGCTGCTATTTAATACTCCTTTTGCACTTCACTTTATTCAGAAATTAAAGGCATAAAACTTAATGAAATGCCATTGATTGTGGAGCTGCAGCTGCTCAACTTAATAAGACTGAAATAATACATTTGATTTGTGACCGTTAGATAATGTTTCCAAGAACTTCTGTACAGAAGTCTTTGAGTCTAAATAATTGAAAAAATGTGCAAATATCACTTATTTTCATAAAGTGAGACATTTTAATGGGGAGCCTTTTATATGTGTGCTTTGAGAAAGGAAAGCAATAAAAAGAAAGTTCAGAGCTGTCAGGTGGCCACTGAAAACTCCCCTCATAGGCAAAGTTGAAAGATGCTGGTCTTGAAGAGATACCAAGGTTAAATGCCAAAGGTACTTAGTGCAATTTTGCAGCCAAGATATGATTCAATGCCCACCATGTGGCTAACTGGAACTAGTGATGTGGTTACAGATGCCTTAGTGGGGTCTGACAAAATGAATCCTAGTCCACAGCTGGTATTTTTGGACCTGCATGAAATTGCATGGAAGTGGATGGAGAAGCAGCCTGCATAAGATTGCATGACTGTAATTGTAGAGTTGATAAGGTAAGCACGTGCATTTAGGCATTAAACACATTTGCAAATTGCACAACCAAACCTAAAAAGCACTTAAGTGGGAAAATGTATCCAGTGTATTGGCAGTGCTGCTTACTTACAGCCCTGAGGCCTTGTGCTTGCTTGGCTTTGTACATGTGTGTCTTTCTTTAATAACTTCATAAGCTTACATATTCTTTTTTTTTTTTTTTTTTTTTTTTTTTTTTTTTTTTTTTNCTTTTCTTCTCCCCTGCCCAACAGGACCTCCTGTAAGTACAGTGACACATTGTTGGTTCTTCCAGAATCAGGGAGAAATCTGTTAAATCCTGTTATCACCATGATAAAATAACCATGTATGATCAGGAGGAAATCTTGATATTTATACTTATACAGTGTGATTACTTACTAATTACCTTGGAGATGAATAATTTAACAAGAAAGTTCCTTAAGGAAGAAATAAATCTCTGAAACAAAGCTTTGTATTCAGCACACCAAATAGCAGTTTGAAAGTTTGGATCACATTTCCATGTAAGTATATTATGTTCATTTTGCTTATGGTTTGAGAACAGATATTTTACTGCAGTGTAAAAATGTGTGATCTTAAGTGCAGACTTGGTCACTCTGCATATTGCTGGGTGGTAACTTTTTCTGTTTCATTGGGTTTTGCTTGCTATGTTCTGTATTGCTAGGGTAGGTCAAAAGTCTGACTTGAACAGGAGTAAACACAAGTACCTCAAACTTTTGTACGTCCTACGTGTACACCATATGGTGTAAAACAGCGACATTGAAACAATATTTCTCTTTCAATGTTTACAGGCTTCTGGTTTTTATTATTATTTTTTTTAATTTAATACAGTATTTCCACAGTGTTTTCAGGACCAGATTATATGTCTATTCTATGCCATGTGCTTTTTGATGAAGAGTGAATTAATATATTAATGCTGTGACCTAACCATTTTATTGTCTAGTGTATCCTGAGAAGTTTTATTACTTATCCTTGAAAGATTTTGACCGTGTGCTCAGCAGCTCCTAGTGGCAAATTCATTCAACCAGTCATCATTTAATATTTTAATTTAGCAATGAAAAGCCAGGCTTAATGTGTAATGGCACTATTTATTTGAAAGAAACAGTGGCTTCCCCAATTTCTTTTGCAGTCTTCATATGAAACACTAAGAGCAACCATAAATCATCACGTAAGAGATTTTCCTGCAAGACAATGTGGCAAGGGTTCACTATGTGTCTCATTACAAAAGTCTTCGACTTCAGCTCTCCACTTGCCTAGTACAAGTCCATTAAAAAGTCTCAGTTGTGGCAATATTAACTCAGCCCTGAAATAGGTCCCCAAACTGAATAATTTTAAGAAGTATCCCACTTAAAATTCTAAATTTTATACTCAAAATCTAGAGACAGAGAAGGTTTCAGTTGCTAAGAGGCAATTAAAACTGAATTTTGTGTTCCTAATTTAGTTTTTTTTAGTTCCATAGACAGTCTGGATAGGGGCAACTGTTGGGAACTTACTGTTTTCACCTGAGAGACTGTGGTAATACTTTTCATTTAAAATAGCAAATGTTTGTATATCTCACACAGCACTGCTTGGAATCATGTTGCATTTTAAAGGTGCTGTGGTGTGCTGTTTATTTCCCCTGTACATGGCTACTCAGTGTCACACATAATAAGAGTCAAAGGCTGAGGCTTTCAAAAAGTTTTTTTAATACTTTACTATGGCATTCTCCAATTTATTTTTTTGACAATGGTGTTGTAGTGGTAACCTATGTATCTAGTACTTTATTGCCTGAGCATTAAAATCTTTTTGCTTTTAATTCTTTTCACAACAAAAGAAATTTCAGTGAGCATCAAAAGTAGCCAGTAGTCTTGTGATTAGAGGGATAATTTAAAACACAATTTGCATGGCCGAAGGCTGTTCTTCGCAGTGTGGAACCAATTTCATGTTTAATGGTTTTTAGTAACATCACCTATCCAAAATTAATTGATATGCAAATTCTAGGTTGTTAGTAATGTGTTCTGCATGTTTGTTACATTGTATGTCATGACTGTGTTGTTAATGTGTGTCAAACCATTTCATCTCATTCAACCAGGGTCTACCAGGGAGAAATGGCTATCCGGTAACTCATCCTATATTTATTGTTGTAGATAAACATATAACTCTAAAATCACGTTGTGTTTTGGATTTCCTTTCTTAATGTAAAAAAAGATGCCTAGAAAATGTGGGGCTTTCTTTTAGAAGCAAAGCAAAACAGTTTTGAGAAGTTTTTGGAAAGGACTCTTTGTTTTACAATGCATAAATGCAATGCCCCGATTTACGTTATGCATATTTTGTGTTGAGCTTCTCTATTCTTGCATACAAAACTAATTCTTTACTGTGATTTAAATGCATTCTTTAGCAAGATACTGCATCACAGTTTTCTCTATTAAAAAACTCTACAGTTGCCGTACAAAACCTCTAAGTTCCCTCTTTTGATTCTATCCTGTTTCTCTTTGCTGCTTCATTAAATGCATTTTGAGCAAAGTAAAATGCTATTACTGGAGTCCTAGCAGTTGGCTGCAGTGTCTGTCGCAGAGTAATTTTCTGATAATGGATGCAATTCATTTTTCTGCCAAGTTCCATTCATCTCTCTTAGGTTTATTGCCTGAAAAAAAAAAAAAAGTATGAAATAATGCATCTTCCTAAGATCTATTAGCAGTACATTTCTTTCAAGTAGTCAGGCAAATTCACTGCAGAGACTCATTTAAGGGAAGTAGTAGATGCCTGCTGTCATGTGTGCATTAGAAGCCCAAGCTGCAAAATGTGTAAGTGGGTGCATTTCAGTGACAATCCATACAAACAACATAGTGACTGCTAAAGTATGATAATGATCTTAATGTACTTTATAGCATAGCTCAGAGGGCTCTCCCATCCTGATTCATCTGTGTATTTCAGACAAATGATGCCTAATTATTCAATGAGTTTTAAAAGTGTTCCGTTTAGTAAATATAAATTGCATACCTTGAACAGAGGATAATTTCACAGATCATCTAGTCCAACCCTGTGTCATAGACAGGGTTATCTTCCACTCATCACAGGTCGTGCAAAGACCCATCCAACCTGACCTTGAACACCTCCCCGAATGGGACATCCACAACTTCTCTGGGCCTTCCAGTGCCTCACCACTCTCATTGTAAAAAATGTGTTCCTTATATCTGATCTAAAGCTATCCTCCTTTAGTTTAAAATTCTTGTCCCTTATTCTGTCACTACATGCCTTGGTTAAAAAAGGCAAAACAAAACAAAAAATCCACCTTTCTTGTAAGCCCCCCATATATATTGGAAGCCCTTAAAGTCTCCCCAGAGACTTTTCTTCTTCTTGAGGATAACAACCTCAACTCTCCCAGCCTGCCCCAATGGGAGAGGTGCTCCAGCCCTCTGATAATATTTGTGGCTGCTGCAACAGGTCCATGTCCTTTTTTAATTGAGGACTTCAGAGCTGGACACACTAGCCCATGTGAGGTCTCACCTGAGTGGAGCAGAGTGACAGAGCCACCTCCCTTGACCTGCTGCCCATGCTGCTTTTTACGCTACCTACTTCTCTGCTTTTCTTTGGGCATCTTCTCTAGTTGCAGATTTTCTAAGAAATGTTACCAGTGAAACATCAACTAATGCCTGTCTTTACTGTTCTAAGTAGCTGGAAGTCAGCTGGTGGGGAATTGATCATCAGCATCAAGAAACTTTCCTGGGTGTTCTGAAACATCCAAGAGTTACCAGTTTTCAGAATTCACTTTCCAATTTCACTTAGAGTGCTTAGTCTGTGTAGTTGAGCACACAAGTATGTGGAGGAGATGATGGAATGAAAAGCTTGCTAAAACCCCTCTGTTTATCACCATCCATCTGTGAGCTCTGGAATTTAAAAGAATAAAAAAGACCCTTAGTCTCTTAGGTCACAGCTTCTGTGGAAATTAAATAACTTCAGTGATCCTCATTCTGGCTAATGAACGTAATGCACAAAAATTTGATTTAATTTCTTGGTCTAAAGTGTAAATTGAGAAGAGTGAATATGTTAATGATGGACTCATGCAGGTTTTGAAGGCTGAATAGGGACAGTTTGGAAATACTATTTTCTTTAGAGCTTGAGGGCTCAGTCTTTTGTCCTGGTCCAGCTGCTATCTTGAAGAAATTTATCGGGGGATCTGAAGATATTTCTGTGCGTGTGTGCAGCCATCCCTGCATGCATAGGAAAATGTGTGCCTTCAGTAGTCCCTGGCATTCACTGAACACTTTTTCCTGCTAGGAGATGACTCAGGAAAGAATTTGGCTCTGGTTCTTGAAAGTCATTACTTGGCTGGCTATTCAATATTTTTAGTCATAGCTATAGCCTCATGCTTTGAATGTGAAATATGTAAGAGCAACTGCAATGCACTTTAAAAGTACTTATGCAGCCCCGCAGAGCTCTACGAAAAGGCTATTAGCGTTTTAAGTTAGTTCTCTGGAGTCCTATTTGACTCCTGCAGAAATCTTATTGCTTTAATCTTTATTGGGTTTTATAGGATATTTCATGACGATAGTGCAGTGTGTCTGCCACAGATAGCCTAAAGCCCCTTCTGCTTGATGGACCAAATCTTAATGTGGCAGATTCACCAAAACTAGTGCCTGTGTTTTTCAGGACTTAAGTTTTCATTGTCTGTGTTCATTCTAATTTTGAAAGTACCTTAAGAAATAACAGTAAAAAGAATTACTGTGAGAAATCTGTGTTCTGGGAAGATACAGTATCAAAAGTCAAGAACATAAGCTGGACTTACTGCAAGTGACTACCACAGTCATTAAGGGGTTTAGAAAACCATGATTAATTGATTATTAAGTAAGACACCAAGAATAGTATAAAAAATGTACACTGTCACAGCTCCTTTTTTTAAACAACTTTATATAACAGACAGTGACCAAATTCAGAGTTGCCATTCTTTCAACTTGAGTTTAAAATTCCATCAGGATATCACCTCTTCTTAAATAAATCAAAAGAGGGCACGAAACTAGAGTCTGAGAACACAGATATTTGTGGCGTGGAACTTGTATGGCAAAATCACTTCAGAAATAATGCTAGGACTTGGAATCTTAGAAGCTAGTTGAGTGGGTAGAAGTTATTTACTGTTTTTATGTTGGAAACCTGAAGCAGACTGAGAAAATTTGTCTTCCTTCTTTGCCCAAGCTGAGGTACAGCAGAAGCTTAAGAGCCAAGTAAATAATTCTGGAAGTTGTTGCATATATGGTGGTAAAGCTGCAGTATCTTCAGAATGAAGAATCAGAATATGAAAATGTCTGTTTAGCGTTGCTTCATAAAGAGGAGATTGGGGAAATTTCTCTTACATCTTTCCATGATGTCAGTCTGCAGGACATCTGCTGCATTTACAAGACTTTTTAGGAGCTGTTACAACTGCTCCGTGTGATACCTGACTAAATCCCATTGCTTATTTCTTTAAGAAATGCAGATTCATCTCTTTCAGAAAAGGATGTGTCTAAATCAGAGATTGTTTGCCTGTAACTGTGAAACATCACTTACTGAAACCTGAAATACGGATCCTTCAAATTAAATGACAACTGAAATTTCAGATTTTCTTAGCTCTCAAAAGACTACCTTACGTCTGAATGGTGAAGATAAACTGGCAAGGCTCAGGACAACAAGTAGAGAATTTCAATTATTATTCAGTCTTCCTTATCGCTTAGAAGATGTCATCATACCATTTTTTTTTGCACCTGTAGAAACAAAAGATAGAGTTCAAAGAGTGGTGATCAATGGTGCCAGATACAGCTGGAGAGCTGTAACTAGTGTAGTCCTTCAGGGATCAGTGCTGGGCCTGGTGCTGTTCAACATCTTCATTAATGACATTGATAAAGGGGCAGACAGACAGAGTCTGCTCAGCAAGTTTGCTGATGACACCAAACTGGGAGGCTTGGCTGATACAGCTGAAGGCTGTGAGGCCAGCCAGTGAGACCTAGACAGACTGGTGAGCTGGGCACAGAGGAAGCAAATGAGGTTCAGTAAGGACAAATACAGATTCTTGCTCCTGGAGAGGAATAATAAGCTGCACCAGTACAGGTTGGGAGGTGATCTGCTGGAGAACAGTCCTGTGGAGAGGGACCTGGGAGTGATGGTGGATAACAAGCTCTGCACGGGACAGCAATGTGCCCTTGTGGCCAAGAAGGTCAATAGGATCCTGGGGTGTATTAAGAAGAGGTTGTGGAGTCTCCTTCTCTGGAGACTTTCAAGGCCTGTCCGGATGTGTTCCTCTGTGACCTGAGCTAGATTTTATGGTCCTGCTCTGGCAGGGGGCTTGGATATATAAAATTCACCCAATCCAAATGCAAGTTTTTCAACCTCAGGTATGGCAGTTCAGCTGTTGTAAAACAAATGTACCTGGAATAATCAAAAGATAAGAAAATACCAAAGTCAGCATTTTGCATCTGTGATTAAGCACAGCCTGTAGTAGTATTAAGCATTTCTGCAACAGCTATAGCATTCTGGTAACTGATTGTCTCTCCTCTTTTTCACAGTTGGAATAAAATGCAAATGTCTAGGCTCACAGAGGGGCTGTCTGTTCCTGACCTTACTCTCAGGATTTGGCTCGGTTATCCTGCAGAAGGTTCCTGCTTTACAGCACTTCTTTTTCTCAGCAGATGTCTTCACAGACCACCTTGAATTTTTGGCATTTAACCAAAGTGACATCTTAAACCTATACCAGCAAAACTTTTGCAATAAGTTTCAAGTTCGGTAGTGATGCATTGGTAACTATTTCAGGCTTTACTTTGTTTTTAAATACACATATAATGCAAAACATCTGAAATCTTAAGATTGTTTCCTTAGTTCTATATACTTTATTTTCAGTGCTGGTGGAAGTGATTAGTTTGGGAGAAATGATACTTTCAGCTAATCCATCTGCCTCTAACTACTTGCTTGTTCTCTATGAGTGGAGAGAATCCTCTGCTTTGTTGAAATAGCAAGTTGGTCATCTGTTCACATCACAAGATTACTGGTTTACAGACTTCTTTGTTTCTAACCATGTACTCCTTGCCCATTGTTGCACAAAGTTGCCAGCTGATGTCAATGCTTTAGATTCAGTATAAATGAGTTACCACTCAGGGTAAGCTTAAGTCCTTAGACCTTTTTTTTCTTATTTCACATAACCACTTTCCATTAATACATTCACTGCAATAAATTGTAACTCTGTATGGTCTTGCCATGATTCACCAAAACGCTGCATATCAGCCATTTCACAGGATCAGAGGATGTCAGGGGTTGGAAGGGACTGTTGTGGACCCAAAGAGGTCATCGAGTTCAACCCCCCTGCCAGAGCAGGACCATACAATCTAGTTCAGGTCACAGAGGAACACATCCAGATGGGCCTTGAAAATCTCCAGAGAAGGAGACTCCACAACCTCTCTTGGGAGCTTGTTCCAGTGCTCTCTGACCCTTCCAGTCAAGAAGTCCCCCCCTTGTTTTGAGCTGGAGCCTCCTGTGCTGCAGCTTACATCAATTGCTCCTTGTCCTATCACAGGGAACAAGTGAGAAGAGTCTGTCCATTTATTAGCAAATCTTCCAAGAGCATACTTCAGCTGACATGGGGTGTAATACTCATCTGTCACAGCCAGGCTCTAGATATCTTTGTATGTTATACACCAGTGCTACAGTCCTATCACAGAAGCTGGACTTCTGTATTATTGTCCGGCCAGCAGCTGCAGGAGTAAGAGTTGGGAAGATAATTATTTCCACTTTCACATATGAAGCTAAACCAGCATTCAACATCTGTAGGCAAAGGATGCTTTCAGTTCTTTCCATGGATACATCTGTCATGTTTATCACACAGTGATGGCTGCAGATACTGGAACTGATTGTTCTAAGTGATGGATGACTGTTTTCAAGCCATGACTGTGCTAGATCATAGAATGGTAGGGTTTGGAAGGGGTCTCTGGTTATCTAGTCCAAATCTCCTGCTAATGCAGGTACACTTAAAGCAGATTGCACAGGAATCCATCCAGGGAAGGTTTGGAATGCCTCCATACAAGGAGATCCTGTATCCTGTCTGGGCAGTCCAGTCCAGTGCTCTGTCATCCTCATAGCTTTTCCTTCTGTTTACATAGAACCTCTTTTGATCCAGTTTGCGTCCATTGCCCCTTGTCCTGTCACTAGACACCAATGAGAAGAGTCTGGCTCCATACTCCTGTCAATCACCCTTTTGATATTGATAAGCATCAATGAGATTCCCTCTCACTCTCCCAGTCTCTTCTTCTCCAGGGTGAATAGCTCCAGGTGTCTCAGCCTTTCCTTGTAAGGCAGATGTTCTGGTCCCCTCTGCATCTTGGTGGCTCTAGGCTCTACACTGGACTCTTTCTAGCAGTTATTCTTTATTCTTCTTGAACTGGGGAGACCAGGAGGTACAGAGATTTGATGTGAGTCTTGAACAAAAGTCATCCAGAGGTGGATTTCTTGCTTAGGTGAGAATTTTACCTTGATATCGAACCATAGATAAGGCCCTAAATACAGTTTCTAACTGCAGTATCAATAATTGCATTCTCTTAATATCCTGTTAGGTAAGAGATCAAATCCACTCTTTAAAAAGTGAATTATACCATACTTGCTTGCAGTTGTAGCATTGGTTAATAGACCTGTAGCTACAGCATATGTCAGATTGTTTATTCTAGATAACTTGATCAGCACCTCAAAAATCTTCCCAACATAGTGTGTCAGAATTATAGAATTGATTCAGCTGGAAATGATTACTAAGATTATTGAGTCCAACCATCGACCTAACAGCACCACAGCCACTAAAACACGTCCCAAAGTGCCATGTCTGCACAGTTGGGTTTTTCTTAACATCAGTAGGTACAGCGGCTCCACCTCTGTGGGCACATTGTTGCAATGCCTGACCACCCTTTCAGTTAAGCATTTTTTATAATGTCCAGTCTAATCCTCCCCTGGCACAACTTTAGGCTTTTTTTCCTGCTTTGAAAACAAGCACCTATAAATACTTCTGCAGCCTGATGTTTTCCCCAACTTCTCAGTAATGCAATCTGGAATCCTTACCAGTTACCAAATACATTGTTTAAGTAGGCACAACGCACACTTGCTGCTAAGTATGGCTTAGTATTTCTGTGCCATGAGAACCGGAGGAAGGCTGTAATAATGTATTAATATTTTAGAAAAATCCTGTAGCTGAGGACATAATAATCATAATTTTTTAAAATTCCAGTTTTCTTACAAATTCTGGAGAGTGTCTAAATTCACATGGCGAATAACTGTGGCCATTGTAACAATGCCAGTCACACTAAAGTTTTTCTATGGCCATTTGGATCTATAAATCATGAAATTAATCAGTAACATTCTGTTCTATGCCATTTTTACAGTGACTGAAGATAGCCATAACATTTGTCCAGAATAGAGAAGTTTGCAACGTTGTAAGCTTCCTATTGTGATTAATACTTTCACAGATGCCAGCTGAAGTTACACATCCGAACATGTCCATTAGCTTCTCATAAATTGGTTGCCACTTTCATAGTCGTAGAATCATTAAGGTTGAAAAAGACCTCAAAGATCTTCAGTCCAACCCCCAACCCAACACCACCGTGCCCACTAAATCCTGTCCTGAAGAGCCACATATATGTGGTTTTTGTACACCTCCAGGGATGGTGATTCTACCACTTCCCTAGGTAGCTTGTTCCAATGCCTGATCAGTCTTTCAGTAGTAACACAGCTCTTTCTGAATGAACCATGGGTTGAATCCTTTCATCTGTTACAGTTATGTAATGCTGAGCACATAAATAAGAGAAGTCAGCATTTGTTTCTGCAACTCCAAGGTGAATGCTCAGAATGCCCCAAGCTATTCCATATCTGTGGCTGTGATAGTGAGGTAAAAGCTGCCTCCTCTGTAAAAGCCATTAATATCAAAGAATATTTCTGCTTTTTCCCCTGTTCTTGGAATCATAAAAAACTGAGAAACTTCACATGGTGACTTAAGAACATTACTTCTGCTGCAATAAATGTCTGCCTTTACATAGTACATTCTGGTTTAAACTCATTAAATGTTCTAAATTATTTTAGTCTATTTTCTACATAGCAATATAAATAAGGATGTAGAAAATTAGAAGAAGAATAATGCAACATTATAATAAATAATCTCTATATATCATTAGTAATACAGATAATTGTTGCCATTTGATGGATCTGCCAAAACCCTCTTTAAACTAGAATTTTCCATCTTGGGTGCATGGGCAGAGAACTCCTGTATTGCCAAATCTGTGCCCCTGCATGGCACATGGAATTCAGTGTGTGAAGAGAACTGAGCACATAATGGCAGCATACTACGAACTAGTGTGAATCCGTGTAGTTTAAATTCACAGTTGAGAGTTCAAAATGGTAGAATTCTCCATACATCCATCAGGAAAAGCAGAGCTATAGTTGATGGTAAGTAGAAAAGATAGATGTAAATTAATAATTAAATTTATTTTTCAGTGTTTTCCTCTGCAGCTATAAAAAATGCCTTTACTAATAATAAAACATGTATAAGTAGAGAAATTAGTTAACCTGGTTTGTCACTTATTTGACAGCATACATAAATTTCTGGTCTCTATGTTACCTGAAGGAATTCATCTTAGCACCTAAGCAGGTGGCTTGCAGAAGGCTGCAGTTAGGGATTTCACATTTATGCTCTGTGAGGCATAATTATTGCTTGAGCTGTACCTAAAATCGTCCCTACTTTCATTTCATTCAGCATACCGCTTGAAACTTCCCAGTCACTTCCTCACAATATGTGATGTAACTCTCTAGTTTAACAGAAATAGCTTTATAAATAAAGCCAAATGTCTTGGAGCAAAATTTTGTGTCCCAAGGACAATTCTAGGCCTCATTTCTCAGCTTCTGTTTGACAATTACACATGGACATTAGAGCAACTAATGACAGTTAAAAATACCTCTTGCAACTTGCCTGAATCGTCTCTTAGTGACAAGAAATTTTGAGATTAAAAAAAAAAAAAAGTTAAATCACTTGCAGTAGAAATCCTGTATTGACTACTATTTTTATGTCTTACAAATGGGAAGGAAAACCCCAAGCCACCTTTTAAGAATTCCCTTGTCATCAATTCCTTCACCCTGCAAATATCACACACAGTTTTCTTTTCATGCTGGATTTTTCATTTGAACTCATGACATAGCTGAAAGAGATGTAAAACTTTACTACCCACGCAACTCCCTTATGAATGTTCCTATGTGGAAGGTTACCTTCATTTTCAATCTTTTCTGAGGTCAAAGGGTGTAAAAATGTCATTAAGGAAACTTATTCCCAGATCACTAGACTAGGTGTTTGGATTCTGTGATATCCAGAAAGCACAGGATTAGAAGGGTTTTCTTCTAAGCTTGCTTGCAAACCCACTCCCTCCTGCGTCAATATTCAACACTCATTTTATGAAGGAGTTGAAACTAAAAGAGGAACATCTGGAGCAGGTGAACACCTGAACTGGATCATCTTATAAGGCTGACTGATGAACTTTTTATCTACTGGGAATCAAAGTTTTCATACACCTGTATGTGGGCCCCACACTGCTTAGCATCATCCAGTAATTGCACCAGAAATTGTTTGGCTAGTGTTTGTCAAGCTAAGAAGATTCTCAGCTCTGCATTTTCCTGTTTCTTTCTTTAATTTATTTTTAAATGTCAGAAATTAGCTGGAGGAACAAAGCCTTAAAGCATTTTTCTCCTTTTCTGAGGGTCTTTGGGTTTGGTACATTCACTGTGCATCTCGTTTCTTATATCACAGGGTAAATACTAGGGTTATTTGGACTGTCCTTGTTTTTATATTCTCAGCTCTCTGTGCCCATATCGAAATCAAGATTAGTTAAAGCAGTTTCTGAAAGCAAACATACTTGTCCGGTAGGAAAGATTTATATATGCAGTGTGGATTGTCAATTGGAAGTTTTTTCTGTGACTGTGTATGATACAGATCATAAATCACCCTAAAAAAATATGGTAGGGTTTTATTTTTCCTCCACCCCCACACCCCTCCTACCCCCCCTCTCACTGGCTTAAGGTAAAGCAATTACCATGTATGATTTTTGTTAATATTGAGATCTATACGGTACTGATAATCTATCAGAGGACAGTATTGATAAGAATTATTTTGAGATTATTTTGTGCATATTCACAGCAGATATTCCCAATATAAATTAAATAAATTTAACCCTTTGTTGCTTTGCCTCACAAAAAGAGTATGATGAAAAACAACCATGGACATGAGCACTCATCAGCTGAAAAGAATATTAAGTTTTTAATGTAGAAATCAGCCTCTTTCTGCTACCTGATATTCTTACTAAAATAAACTGCTGACTGGTCACATTTGGAAGGCTGGAATTCTTAGTAAGTGAAGTAAAACCAGGTACAATTTGGAAATTGTTTAAAGTCATGCTGTTCTCTCTGTTGCAGTTCTTCATTTTACCAGATTGATTGCAACTGAGATAAGAGAAAGTAAAGGTAGATTCTTCTGCATTTTTTCATGCTGAATAGCACTCAGAGACTCAATCTCCAAAATAAGTAGCACCTACTGTGAGAGGACAAAGTAGAAATGGGACTTGTGTGGAGGGAAAATGAGGAGACAAATTGTGGGTGCCAAGGAAGTTCTTTTTCTTTTTTTCTCAGGACACAGATTTGTGAAACAGAGATTATATCACTGTACTGGAGTTTAAGGCTTACATTAAAATGAATATTTTAATTGAGCAGCCAGTTCTAGCCTCCAACAGTAGGAATCATCTTAGTTTATGGCATGCAGTTAGTCTCAGAGTTTGATGTTAACAATGATGCATAGGGTACCATAAGTGAGAATAAAGATTTAGATACAAGTGCTCCAAACATCCAGAACTTCCACAATTTTTATCATGCATAATGTGATATTTGCATTTCTAGGCTTTGGGAAACTGCAAGTCTAGGTTCCTTTTTTTTTTCTTTTTTATAAGGAATACTCCTCCTGAGTGAAGCTGGTCTCTGAAGATAAAATTGCCTCAACGTTTCCACTTCCAGTTGTGTGGATCAATTATCCTGATTTTTTTTTTTAATCCACTCTGCATATGACAGGAGATCTCCCATTTTTAGTCTCTGCCTTTAGGGCATGTAAAGTGTAATCTGGTATTGCCATCACATGAAAATTGTTTCTCCCTAGATGGGAATGCAAAGAAACATATTTTTGTTCTTCATGCTGTCACCAGCTTCTGCAAAAATCCTTTTATAATCCTGAAAATGAGTTATGTCAGAAGAAAGTAATAAAAAAGTTTTATTTGGATTTGTTCCTGTGCATACCCACAGAACTTAAAAGAACGGTCTAGAGATTTTGAGATGAAATGAACTAATGAAACTGGTAAATGCTTTAGGATTTTAAAAGCAGTTTTATTGAACTGTATCCTGTCTTTAGATTCACCTGTTCAGCTCTGGTGAACTTCAATTTAACTCATACAATTTGACTGAAATTAGGAAACAAATGATAGGCATGTGTGACTTGCCACAGCATGGCTAAGAAAGATGCAGGCATAAAAAGTTAGGATTTGCAAGTTTTCTTGGCTGAGGGTTAGCCATGATTGCTCTATTGTAGGTTGGTCTGATATCGGTAACTTTTGTTTCCTTCATCAAATGTTTTTTGTTGGAGGTGGAAGTTCTTCACCATGAAAGTGATGAGACCCTGGAATGGGTTGCTCAGGGGGGTGGTTGAGGCCACATCCCTGGAGCTGTTTAAGGCCAGGCTGGATGAGGCTCTGGCTAGCCTGATCTAGGGTAGGGTGTCCCTGCCCATGGCAGGGAGGGGGTGGAACTAGATGATTCTTGTGGTCCCTTCCAGCCCTGACTCATTCCATGATTCTGTTTGAGTTTGCATGTTTCTGTTTGCACAGCGGTTTTCAAGGAGAGATTTATTTCTGTTCAATGAGACACAGGCTCTACTCAGAGTTAAAAAGGGGACTTCAGAATTGAAGTAGAAAAATCTCTGAATTTGTTTTGAGATAGGCAAGCTTCAAAAAGCAGATGTATGAGAATGGATAGACTTAGTATTTTTTCCTAAATAACCTGAAAGGGAAACAAGCACCAGCTCAATAGGAAGGTTTCATATAAAGAAGTTGTTGCTCTTCAATGTAAAAAAAAAAAAAAACAAAACAAAAACCAACCAACCAAAAAAACAAACCAAATAAACCCCAAAACAAACCCAAACAAAACATGAAACCAAAACCAACAACAAGAAAGAAATAAAAACCACCCCCCCACACACACTTAAAGACAGAAACAAAGAAACAAAACAAAACAAAAAATCCCAAAGTAAACAGACCAATGCAAACAAAACAAAAAAAAGGTAAAAGAAATTCTGTATCTTTTCACATGAATTTCACAGACTTATAAAGGGAATCTGCCATTAAAAAACATTTGTCAGGAAATTATTTGGAAATTGGACCTTTCACCTACAAAAAGAACGAACTGCAGAAGTAGTTTGAAGCAACATTGCTACTGCGATTTTGAATTACAGTGACAAGATTCTTTCAGCATCCTCTCTGTAGCCTCTGTTGAGCCAGTTACAAGCAAACCAAAATTCCCTTTAGAAGCTAAATCTAACTGGTGACTGTATGGCACCAAGTTTCATTTACATGTCTGCTTTCTTGTATTTGCTCTTCTTTGGCTGTTCTTTTTATTCTTCCTCTGTTTGCTCTACTTCCTTACCCAGCAACATGGTTTCTGAGTCCCTTGAATATTTTGGTAGCAAATGTGATGTTGCTTTTTTAATTTAAGAATTTCCCTCTTCTTTACCCCTTTTGATGTTTGCTTTTGAGTGAAATGTACAGAGTAGCAACCGAAAATGCAGATCTATTCCCGTCAAAAATTACTCAGCACTCTGACAGACCAAAGTAAATGACAATTTCAGATGTCTGGCAGGAATATAATCACAGAGTCACAGAATTATTTAGGATGGAATAGTCTTCTGAGGTCAAGTCCAGCCTATGACCTAACACCACTACATCAACTAGGCCATGTCACTAAGTGCCACATCCGATCTTTCCTTTAATACCTTCAAGAATGGCAACTCCACCACCTCCCTGGGCAGTCTATTCCAGTGTCTAACTACTTTTCTCATGAAGAAGTGCTTCCTAACATCCAACCTAAACCTCCCATGGCACATCTTCAGGCCATGCCCTCTTGTCACAAATTGCCTGGTAGAAGAATCTGACCCCCACCTGACTGCAAATTTAGGTAACTGCAGAGTGTGTTAAGGTCTGCTCTGTAACACTACACATTTACCAAGTTTTGGCAAGATGTGTATACAGTCAAAAAAAGGAAAGTCTTCCACACAAGGGATCACTCACCCAAAAGGTGAGGGCTTTCTCAAGCATCTGCTTTGGAGTTTAATGAGGTGCATCTCCACTAGTTCAGGTTTTTCTCTTATGTTGTCACCCAGATGGAATTATTGCACTTATGGACTAGATCTAGGTAGGAGCATCGGTGTTTTGGTTATCCTGGAATTCTTCACACAAATCTTTCTACGGGGAGGTTATCTATATGTGTGTTTATAAACACTTCAATATCTTGGCTTTTAGTTTTGTTCTCTTTTAAACTCCTTTCAACTGTTCTCTTTTATGGAGTTATCTACTTTGATCTCTGTTGTTGCAAGCCAAGATAGGAGTATCTCTATGGCAGCTGTATTTTTTTTTCTTAATTCTCTGGGAGCCCGATTAAAAAATGTACCTCTAGAGGCAGATAAAAGGAATATAACTTTCAGATTCTTCTCTCCTAATAGAAGCAACACTTGATTTACATACCTGCTCTTGAGGTTTGCTAATCTGCCAAAGCTGGTGATTCCACCAAGGCAAGTTAAAAAATCAGCCTCTGAAGGAGTGTTCTTCAGGATAATGTTATTTTCCAAAGGCTGCTTTTCCCCCAAAAACAGATTTGTAGAAACCAAAGATGAGATTGATTATAAGAAATTAAATTAGTTTTCTTAATATTCTTTGAAATCTCCAAAATGCAAGTAACAAGGAAGATTTTTTTAGTGGGGCCTCAGTGAGCAAATGGGTTCACTTCCATAGTGGTGTGAGGAGACAGATTCTTCAGAATTATTCCAGGAGAATAAATATCTAATTCATCAAAGTCATCTTGCCACAGCTGTTACAACAATCTATCTCCTGCTGAATGCTAGCCAGTTAAATTTTGAGAAGTGACATTTTTCACAGTTTATTGTTTTCTCATCAACATGCCACCAACCACATCAAACATTCACAGTGATGCTGGCGTTGATGAATTAGCCATGTGCTTTCTATTTTTGAATACAGAAGTTCCCATTTCTTCAAGAAACAAGAACTTTTAGGTAGAATGGAAGAGATTTTTCTGACCTGGCTGTGTGTTCCCTGTGTTCAGGTACCTGAGTGATGCTGGAATTCCATATTATAATGAAGTATTTTTTATGGAAACATGTAGTCCTGAAACTCTTTACAAGGCTGTTTTTTATGGATGGGTGAAGCATATGGGGGTAAGCACACAAAGATCACTGTTTCAGTACAGGTTATTCTTTTAACAACAGGCAGTTACAACATGCTCTTTCTCAACTCACTGTACTCACTGCATGCTTTGTCAAAATTAGGCAGATTAATTTTACTAATTTCTTTTACTTCTTGTTGTTGTTGTTTTGTGTTGTTTTGTTTTGTTTTTCCTGAGGATCAGTTAGGTAAATGTAAGTCAATTTGAAATGAACAATGTAAGTCAGTTTGAAATGAAGCAAACCAAAGCAGTATGCATGAATCCATTCTTCATTACAGTTCAGCTATATTGCTGTTACTCTGTGGAGTCAACAGTAGTTTCACTTTCCAGTAACACAGATATGACTAGAAGAAGACCAGTGTCTGTCTGGAAATAATTTTCTTGCTAGCCTTATATATAAAGACAAGAAAGGTGCTTCACTGTTTGGGATTCACAGTCATAATTGTCCTTTTTTTCCCTGTATGTTTGTGGTGAGCACTGTTGGCCATGATAAATAGAAAGACATCTGCCTACAGTCTTTTAGGAGATTTCACTCCAAGTTAGGTCTGCCCAGTTCTTTCTCGTGGTTTTCCACATATTTATTTCAGAAGGAAGTGCAGTTGTGCTAGATACTAAAAAATGCTTCTGCACCATAAGAAACTGCCTGACAGATTTCCTAGAGAAATGGGGGGTGGAAGGCATCTTGGCAATTATTTTTCAGTTGTGAAAGATGCTTTTGAAAAGCTGTGACTATAATTTTTCTTGCACACAACTCTTTGTACTCCATTATTGTTACCATATGTGGCACTTTTTTGGTAGTTCAGCCTCCCTCTGACTAGCCAAATTTTAAACAATTTTTCTCTCTCCAAATTGCTCTACTTCTAGACACAACCAGTTAATCTTAAAATTGCAAAGGAGTTATTAAAGTATTTAGACTGTAGGTAGGGCTGCCAGCTAGGAATCTTGTCATCTAGAGTGATGTTGCTCCAAGGAAATGTCTTGGACACTGTAGCTGGCATTTCTGTTTAATTTCGAGATCTTTAAAACTGTCCTTTGTCGTCCATCTTGTTGCATTATTGATCATCCAACTTCTGTTTCATTTCTATTACTGGTCATCTAATTTAGGCTAATATGGGCACTGTGAAATTTATATCTGCAAGTCACATATTCTTCTGTTTCTTGAAAATCAGAGAAACTCAAAATTAGGAAAAACTGCAAACATTTTCTTTTGTGTAAGGGGAAAATACATGTAAAATTCCTGCCAGCTCTGCTTGGCAACTTATTATTCACATTGGCTTATTGCTTTACATGTCTGTGCTGCACATTTTTATGTACTGAAGGCACCACACTCCACAGGTGGTTTAAAAGATACATTGGAATACCTTTATGCTCACAAACTGAGGTGTCAATACTGAGATCATAGTCTAGGCATGGTGTAGGTTTTCTGGCTCTGGCTGATAGAGATGCACTCTGGATCTGCAATCGTGCTGCTTCTATTCTTCATTCTCCATGTTTTGACAGGATCTTACTTCTGAGTCTCTTACATACTTCCAGACTAAGCTTTGAGATAACTTGTTGGTTTGAGCAAAGAAATTTTGCAGGAGGTTTTGATGAGAGTTAATACATAGCTTGCAAGTAAATGAAAGATTCCTGGAATCACAGGGTGAAGCTATTAGGGGCTTTTTTTTTTTTTTTTATAGATTTATATGTTTGGATTGGAAGGGACCTTAAGGATCATCTACATCTAACCCACCTTGCATTGGCAGGGACATCTTCAACTGGACCTGTTTGCTCAAGGTCTTTCTCTCTTTCTCTCTTGTTTTTTTGGTTTTTTTTTTTTAACTCTGAGCATAGTACTTCCATTAAAATAGGAAATATGGTATATTGGGCAAGGGTTGTAGTTCAAATCTTGAATGATTAATTTTGCATCAGTATTTTGAGTGAGTCTAGAAGAAGCAAGATGTTGGTTCTGAAAACAAAAAAGATAAAGCTCCTAACAGCTCGGAGGGTATCCATGAGTTGCTAGTTAAAAAGATTAAGCAGCCTAACACTGCTGTGAATTTTGTTGCTTAAAAAAGAAAATATTGAAAAAATGCTTGTCCTTTAAAACTAAAGCCCTACCTTGAAATACATTTATACTTACTTTGTAATCTCCAGGTGATGATCATTCTACCTGAATTTTATGTCTCTGGTAGTGGCTAATATTAATAGAATATAATAGAATCAGCAAGGTTGGAAGAGACCTTCAAGAGCTGCTTGAGTGTAGAATTCAGGGTATTCTGAAATGGACTTCTTTGAGAACTTTGTAGTGCTTCATTTGTCTTTGTCAGTAGTTTTGCTTTTTGTGCTAAAGGAGTTTTATGCAGCAATCTCAGCTCATCTTTCTTGTATTCCTGTGGTTCATTTTTTTCACAGTGAAGTTTTATCTTTTTTTTTTTTTTTTTTCCTTCTTTTCAGTGATATCCTGATTGCTGGCCAAAGACTCATTGGATGTTGATTTAGTGTACTGGGTTTTTTTTCCTCAGACTTGAAGCAAGTCACTTCTGTGCCTGGGCTTTTTCACTCACAGTGCTCTTAACAGCAATCACTTCCAGCCAGTGAAAAAAACCTGATAATGTTTCATTAGTAGGAAAAAAATTAGCTAGCAGAGGAGTTTTATCATACTCACTGCCCACATAATCCCAAAACCAAAACTTCTCTTAAAAAACTCTCATTAGACTTGCTAGAAATGTATATTCTATGTCTTTGTTAGGAATAATGGATTACACCTAATTAATATCAGCCTCAATTAACCTGTAGTTAACCAAAGAGAGGAAAAGAATGACATGGTGATCCATCATTTTAATGATACCACAATGAGAAAACCTGACAGTTGTGGGGTTTTTGATGTCTATCAGTCCTGAGGTAAAATAGGCGAATGCCTCAAAATTCACCTTAGATGAACTCTGTGAGGATGATCTACTATTTGAAACAGGGGTTTTGTTTGTTTATTTAAATAAAAGTGTTTTTAAACTCAGTCTGGCACGGTAACTGGCACACAAGCTTGTACAGCTGCTATAAATTGAGATTTCTGCTTTGTTCTGGATCTCCTATTGTGTATGTATTGACATAAGAGATATTTAGGGAGATGTAAGGAACAATTTAACAATCAAGTCTACTGTAGAATATGAAATAATCTGGTCACATAATTTTATCAAGATAAGAGTTTTTGAATTCTGAAATCCTTCTGTGATAATCTAATTTAAAACTGCTGAATGTGTGAGTTAAAAGATTTTTAAACGTTACTGGGGGTACCTTAAAATGTGATTTTGTTAATTTTGTTTTTATTTATTTTAATAACAGAGTGCCAAACCACACTCTTATTAAAGTCAATGTGTCACTTTTAATTTAATGTACTACAAACTGAGTCCAGACAGTAGTTGTATGCTGGTGATCTTCAGCTATGGCATTGCTATGTCTCACTGTCATTATCTGTTGGGCCAACACCAGCCATGAGAAATGCTAAAATAACCTCAGCCATTTATTGGTTCCATGAAATTCCAGTAAACTAAAACACAACCTAGCATGGTGTTACTGAAGCTTGGCTCAGGTTTCTGTATTCATATCTCTCTCTGAGATGCCAATGTTTCTCTATTAATTTTGTGTATGCAGAGCATTTCAAACACCTGTGGTCTGCATTAGGAGAGGGGTTTTTTTTCAGTAATTCAGAAAATAATAGTGGAAAACAGTAATCAAAGTTTGAGAAATCATTACACGGTTAGAGATGATAATTGGACTGCTTGTAATTTAATTATACACGAAAGTAGAAGTGGAGTAATTTGCAAGGCCAAAATGTTTCCTTATTCTTTCCACAGAGAAAGTGCATGCAAAAAGTACATTTCTCTGCATGCTTCCAATTAATATAAACCTACCAGAATTAATCCATTTTATTTACCAAAACAAAAAAGCCTCAAAAACTTTGTTTAGCTAGAGAGTGATCTCCAGTTTGTAAATAAATTGTCTGGTTTGTGTTTTTGGTGTATCTGCTGGTACACAACTCAGCCCTCTTTTCAGTATCACTTCAGTGAAAATGATCACCGAAGGATGAGTGGAGAAGTCAAGAGTAAGAAGATCATAGAATGGCTTGGGTTGAAAGGGGCCTGCAAAGTTTGTCTAGTCCAATTCCCCTGTGTTGAACAGGGACATCTTTCACTAGATCAGGTTGCCCAGAGCCTTGTTGATCCTGACCTTGAATATCTCTAGTGATGGGGCCTCAAGTACCTCCCTGTACCACCCATTGCAGTGTTCCATCACTCTCATGGGGCAGAACTTGTTCTTAACATCCAATCTAAATGTACTCTTCTCTAATTTTAAACCATTGCCCTGGGCCTACCCCTACAGACTTTTGTAAACACTTTCTCTGTAGGCTGCTTATAGGTTCCCTTCTTTTCCATCCCTTAAAAGATTTTTTTTTTATTATAAGCATATCTCAAGATGTAATATCTTTTTCTTTTATCTTCACTTTTCTCTCAATTTTCCATAGAAAGTAAAGTTAACGAGGTAACTTTATATTGACTAACTTTTTGATAGCAGAACTCTGAAAGTTTGTGAGGCATTTGCTTACATACTCAATTTTTAGCAATAATCTCTAAAATCATTAGAATATTTACCTCTAGAGTAGCCTATGTGTAAGAATCATAGAATCATAGAATGGTTTAGGTTGGAAGAGACTTTA
>VWZI01021737.1:0-75537 GCA_013396835.1 Psilopogon haemacephalus
TTTGAGGTCTCTTCCAACCTAAACCACTCTATGATTCTATGAAGAGCCATGTTGTCACTTTTTTTCCTCCTACACATTTTCTCCCCAGTAATTCTCAGCTATAAGAAGCTCTAGTGATAGTCCCATCCTCCTAGTCATCTAATGGACTGCAATTAAAACTCAGATTAAAAAAAAATAATTACCATCATTTCTGAACACATTTTGGGTCAGAGTGAAACAGAAGAACTTCCAAAATTATTTTTAATTGCCCTATTATCTTAGCACAATGTAATGCACAAAGATTCATTGTGAAGAGTAACAGGAAAAAAAAAAAAAAAAAAAAATGGTCCTGCAAGATACACTTTATAGGTAAACATGAGCTATTCCAGCCAAGGAAGGAACAAGATTTCTGCCACTGACTTAAAAGCAACAGTATGTTTATGCAAGCCCAAGCTGTTAGGCCAGATAAGGAAGAGCTGAAGAATAATCCACTGAAAAGATCCCTGGCAATTGCTCAATTATATAAACAATATTTTAATATATATCTACCTGCCAAAAAGGCAAATAAGTTACCTCAAAACTTTAAATAGTTATCCTAATCATGAAGTGGTGTGTATCATATGGAGATATATTGATCAGAAATTCCTGACGAGTTATGCGGGGCAAAAGAAACATTTTCCATCAAAACTCACAGAAGCTTTAAAAAATATATAATTCCCACTTATCAGATGCATGTGCTTCACACATTCTAGCCTAAAGAGTAACAACATTCTGACCAAGACAAACACATCCATTACCAAGGAATAATAAAAAGAAAGGTCAAAGGAATTACAAAAAGCAATAATGACAAACAATATCTAGATCTGGGTTTAAACTGACCTCTTAAAAGATGAGATATTTGATTACCTAGCAATTCCAATGACCCTGATTTTCCCCTTATGCTAATTTGATTTTTCTGATTTCACATCAGAAAAATAAAAGTAATTGCTCATGTCCTCTAAAATATCTGCTAATTTATTTTCTTGGTTCTTTTTTCTACACAAAGAGATGGGATGTGATAAACATGAGTGAACTTTACACAGTGTGTAAGTATAAGCTGCCCTCTAGAGGCTACAGCTAAACCAGACATTTCCAGAATGTATTTCCCAGTCTAAGTAGAATTCACTAACATTTGAATTGCAGCTAAAAATGCCTTCGTGTTTTCTAGACTAAGCTCCTAATCATGTTCAGATAAAAATAAAGCTGAAATTCCTAGCAAATATGAAATGGTTGTTACATGCAAAGCTTGTTTACACATACATGCAGACATCCCTGAAATGGCACACACATATAAATGTGTATCTGTATATAATGTTTCTGAGTGTGAAGAAAATGAGGAAGAAAACACCTCTATCTCCTAACTCTTCTAGCTTCTCTGTACAGTTCCCTGAGTCCTGAATACTCCTTTTTCTGAGGAAGAGACTGCACCCAAGGTGCAGAATCTTACTTCCCAACTTTGTGCCAGGAGGTCAGTCACAGGCTTTTAAGAACCCTTCGTGTTGGGTTACACAACATGAAAAGTACTGTTCTCTGAAGTTTGTTCATCTGTTAGATTTTGCATATGTTACTTTTTTGATGTGCTAATGGACATTTGTAGGAATTCATGAAAAAAGAAGATAAATTTTACACCTGGATTATTCTCTTACCTGACAGATTGATGAGGTAATGCTAATTTCTACTGCCTACCTCACTCCCCGGATTTCTATACCGATATATATTTAGATACAGCTCAAAGCAGACCTTTTATGAAAAGGTAGCAAATCAAATTCATATTAACAGTCATATGCACCTTACCCCTTACAGGAAAGGGGTTAAAGATACAAAGACCATCTGCAATAGGCATTTGCATTTCAAAAGGAGTAGAGAGGAACTGGAATTCTCTGGTCACATGCCTTCACTATAAACATGGTTTAAATAACTGAGACATGTATCAGGACCCCAAAAACCATGCAGAAATGGAGCTCCTGTACAAGTGTGAAGTGCACATGCTACAAGGAAATGGAGTAATCTTCTTGGATAAGCTAGTTTCATTGCCTACTCATTTGCTTTCATCAGTGTTATGGAGGAAAAAAAAAAAAAAAAGAGAATTTTGGTCACAAGCAATATCTTCTTTCTTATGTAAATGCAAACAATATTGTACTGGCAAAGCAGATTTTGTGCTGCAGAATCTATTTGCCTGCTATTAAAGAAGACCATGTCACACAATCTCACTCATAAACTGATCAAACTTCATCTTAAAACTAATGAAGAAAGGTTTCTTAATTTGAGCTCAGCACTCTATCAAGTGTTTACGGACTCCGGCTTATGTGCAACCAGTGTAGAGCTAGTATGATAGTAGAGATCACATCTTTATGCACACAGACAACCATATAGATGCCCTCTGAGGGTTGCTGGGAAAGGAAAAGCTTCTGCTAAAAGGCAAGACATGACTGAGGTGTTATATTTTAATTTATTGACTCTGTGCAAAAGAACTGAAAACAAAAACTCCCTGAAGAAAGCAGACAGTGTGCTGCTCGGGCAAACTGGGTTACTTTGGTTTTTTTTTCTTTATGTGAATCCACCACTGTGAAAGCACAAGCTCACAAAATCCCCATACTTGTAATGAGGTTCCTGCAAATCTATCTTAATACCAGATTGGGTATGCAGATCCTCTTTCCAGTATGCATGCCTGTAATAAGATGTAGCTCTTTGGATTCTTGTACATATCCAAAGCATCTTTGCAAGCCCAGGACAGCTGCCAGCATTCATTTTGTAGCAAAATGCCTGAATTTGTATACCATGTCATCAGAAACACAAAATGCTATAAAAAAAAAATTTACATATATCCATAAACAAATCCATCAGAGCTCTGAAACATAACTGTAAGCTCTTTTAAGCAGACGACCTAAAATGTTTGCAGGATGCAGGAAACATCCTTATTTTAGCCAAGCCCAAACTATTTATCTTTACTGGCTTACAGAGATACACAGCGTATTTAAGGTAAAGACTTGCATGAACTATGCACACAACCAGAAAGCATTAAACTAAAAATAGTACACAGTTTAAAAGCAGATTTTAGGACACGAAACAGGCTCCAAGATATAATGTACAACCCGTTTAGCAAGTAAGCAAGCTACAGATACATCGTAATCATAATGAATCCTTTGAGCTTCCATAGTGCCTTTTATCCTGTGATATCAAAATTCCTTAGTGGCACTAATCGATTAAAGATGAAAGCATTCTTTTGAGATAGGCTACGTATATTAAAAAATCATTTCACACACTGAATCAAGCAATTTTTTTTGTACAATAGTTGTTGCCATGCACAAGAATTCCTCAAAATAGGGAGAAAAGGAAGGATCTCATTACTAATTAAAATTTTAACAGGATTTAGTTGGACAAATGGCAGTTATGCATCTCTTCATATGTAAGGAAAAAAAGCTAACTGCAGTCTGAGGGCAAAAACTTGCCCTAGGATCAGCTAACTAAATTCCCCACTTGAAATTCTCTGACTCTCTCCACAGAGTGAAATGAAAAATTGGTATCTAAAGTCAAATACCTTAGGTCCTCGCTGCCTGCTGCATTTTCCCATTAGCTTTTCATCATCTATTTCACACTGCTCCAGAAGATCCAAAATGTCCTCCTCCTAGGAATGGGAATTTCACTAAAATTAATTCAAAGCAGGACATATCCTATGCTCACAAAAATCAAGCACAAGTAATGAGAATTCAAAATATCTTTGATTACTAATTCCTGAACTAAGACTATGAATCCCTTCACAGGAGGACATAAAAGCATATCTTCTGATACATGCATCTCTGCTTGCAATCAACATGAAACTGAAAGTGAAAAATCAAGTCTTAATATTTATTAAAAAGCCTGAAGAAATGGTAGAACAAAGATTCCTGTAAAACTGCTGGATGATGCCAACTACAGAAGTAGGAAATTACTTCTCAGATTTCAAATGAACCCATGTTATCTGGTTATTTTAAATAAAGCCATCTTCCTACTGTCTCTGATTATGTGAGCAGGCAATCAGCCAGAGTTTTCGGATGCCTTAAACTAGTGGAGCTGGTTTTATGACATCTCTCGTTCCAGTCCATACAAGTGGATGAATAGGCTAGGGACATTACTGGAGGAAGAAGGAGGCAATTACCAGCTCAAAAGCAGTTTCTGCCAACCTCTGGTTTGGCCAGGGGTAAGGCTGAGGATGAGGGAAATGGTAAAGTAGCTTAAAGCCATTTAGCCTGTCTCCACCCTGGGTCCACTGCAGTTCATCCAGATTCAAGGATCTGGCCCACAAGCTGCACAAAGAATAATAATAAAATGATGGAAACATTATCAAATGCTATTTATTAGCCATTACACATGAAAAACTAAATTGACAAGGTCATGAATTTCAACATCAATAAGTCCTAAAGCCAACACTTCTTATGCTTCAGTACCTTCATTCTTTTTAAAGGGTTATTCATTTCCCGCTGAAGTGAAGCTGCTCTCCCAGCCAGAAATGTCTGGAAAGCAGTGGCTAACAAACTCTCATACTTTTCAAGTAGTGTCTTATCATCAGGAGGGTAAATTCGCCTAAAATAGAGGGAGGAAAAATTGAGTTTGAGCTAGAAACTGAGTTACTATCATACCAGGAAAAAAAGTAATGCAGCAAAATCACCTCCTTCCATAACGCATACACATCCCTTCTGCAATAATTATATCACAGCATAAAACATATACTCTGAATACTACTCTTTAAATCTAATTTTAACTCCATGAACACATTTATGTTTAAACCAGCAGTCAACCACTCAAAAGAAATACTGTGCAGGTCATTCCAGATATACCAAAACCCAGTTTTGCAGTGCTTTGAGATTTCAGTGAGTGTCTATGATGTGTTCAGGTGTGAATGACTCATGAAATATTAACAAAATACTGCATGTAAAATTCAGAGCCAAAAAGTAACTTGCATTAGCAATAAAAGAACACAAAATAGTGACCATCTGAGAACAATTTCTTTGAGTTAAGGGGGCGTCATGTATGTCAACTGGCATTATGTGACATTTTTTGGATTTCTGAATCTTCTGTGAATTTTTTAAAAGGTCCTTTCACCTTATTTTTTAGTCTTTTCCTCCTTAAAAAGGCATCTTTCATGATTTTGTTGCAATTTTTAAAAGATTATATGATCCCATCAGACTCAGGGCACTCTGAGAGCAAACAAAAGATGACTCCAGTTTGCATACCACACGTGCACCAGCTTTAATCTAGTTGCAGACAATGGTATCTAATGGTGTTGATTCTACTGCTAAAACACTGCCACACAAAGAATATTCATTTTAACGTATGTAGAAGTAGACTGCAGCTAAAAGCCATTTCAAAATCATACACAACTTTTTCAGCTCCTCATGAACTCTCAAAAGCTTGGAAGCATGGCTCCGACATTGACCATGCTGGGACTTCTATTGCAACCAGTGGACTAGTTCTACTTGCAGACACAAGCTGCTGAACTGACATTCACCGACTAAATCAAAGCCTGCTCAGGCTGACTGAGGCTTGTGTCTTTTTATTCAGAAAGGAATACTAGTCCATACAGCAATACTAGCACCCAAAAATTCCGTGATTCTGTAGAAAGGTCTGACAAAAGCTAGTCCTACTCTGCAGAAGAACATCACAAGGAGAAAATACTGTATAACACTCAGATAAAACTTCTTTGCAGCTATAGCCAAGATTTTTTTGCTTCTCAGGCTCTGCTGAATCTTGAGCTTTTTTTACAAACATCTGCTAATAAGAAGGCAAAAAGATGTTCTGCCTTTTTACATGTGCATATTGCTCGTGTAATGACACTTCACTTTTTTTCCTGAATGGAAAAAAAAAAAATATTGATTTACATGAACCAAAAAAATAAAGAGAACATTTTCAGTCAAGAATCAAATAAGCAACCTAAAATGTGATCAATTAAATAGTTAGACTTTAAAGTTATGGGGAAAAAAAATGTAATGAAGTATTGTATTTCCCTTTCTAGTCTAAGTAGCACAAAAATAACTGCTTCATTGTGGGGGGCTTTATGTCTTCGTTCACTTCCACAAACGTCAAGTAACGATGTAATTAAAACTAAGAATGCTACAAAGACAGACTTTCTTGTAAGCAAAATGTTAATTCGTCAAAAATGAAAATTTCACAGAAGCATCTATCTGTTTAAATGAGAACTTTACTGGGAATTATAAAACATCTGCTCAGAAAAGCAGTGATGAAGAACAGCAGTAGAGGCATTCTGACTAATTCAGCATAAAAGATGTGAACTCAGACCTCCCACATCCTGGATGAATGTTGAAAGGAATGGGCAAACACTCCCATCATTTTTTCCTGGTTGTATTCTGCCCCCCTTCACCAAATACTTGTAGGCCTTGCTTTCACTTCTCATTGAAGCAAATATCAAGAAATAATAATAACAACAAAAACGTCATTAAACAAAAGTCCTGGTTTCTGGCCAATGCTTACTATAACCAACAAATTAATGTTTCCTTTTCAATATATTCTACAAAAGGCATCTGAAGATAATTATGTTTAACCCTGCTAAGATCCAAAATCAAAATACAGAATTATTAATATAGTCTTTCAAATGTCACTGTATCAAAAATTATGAAAATACCAGTATGGTTTCTGAACTTCTGGGAAAGCCTCACAGGTAATATTCAGACTCAATTTTTTATAGGACAACACTCAGATTATACTTTTCAGTAGGGGAATATTGTCTGCCCCTAGAGACAGGAATTGTCATATGTGGTTATAGTACAGGTCCATATGGACAGGCATAGTTCTTCCTCAACTGAAGTGAACCATCATATCTTTCAAGCAAATGCCTTGCACAAACACTGTAGTGGCTGATGCCATGCAAATTCCTAAGTGTGTGTAAAACTTTGGAATAAAAAAATAGAACAATCTGTAAAACCCCTTTATTAGCTGCTGTACATGTGTGTATTTTCTACAAATGCCTACACATTTTTGGCAGAAAATTATCTTCTAGCATGAATACTTCCTATTAATACAGTCAAAAATAATTACCTGTAGTTCCCCATGTGTCTATTTTCATGCTCCTCTTTGGAAATCTGTTTACGTACTTGTGCAAGTCTTTCCTTCTACAAATCAAGAAAATAAGAGAATTAAAGCACAGGGAGGATAAGCATGGGCAACAAACAGCACGTTTTTTCCCTTCCTACCAGTTCTTCCTTTCTCCTTTCCAGTGTGTGGCGCTGCTTCTCCCACTCTGAGGAACCTGGCAACAATTTTTTCATTGAACCTTGACCATATAGTCTTTTTTGAGCCTCAGCCTTTTGTTGAGCTAAATTTCTCCTTTTATCACTTGTCCTGAAACACAGACAATATTAAGATATGTCATCCCAGTGCAATTTCATCTCAAGTATATCATCTGTATTTTCCAGTCATGTGCACTTTATGATATAAAATCATTCACTGATTCAGATTTCTTTAAAAATATTAACTTTTATCACTATCATATTGTCATCCCTTAAAGTGTACCAAAATTACTCTGTACTACAGTTTGATGTACAAATGTGGTTGTATTTATTTTCTTGAAGTGCGGGATTTTTCCAACATATCCCAACTACAGGGTTTTCCTATAGAGGGGTATGTCTTCTGACTGCATGCAAAACTATCACCAAAACACATTTTCACAGGCCTATGCCTGCACTAATAACCCCACTTTCAGACCTGTTAGAGAAAAAATTTTTTAAATTAAAATTACTATCACCACTCATTTTTTTGCAAGCACACAAGCAAGAAGAAAAAATAAATTTAAGTTAATTTCAATAGCAAAACTGACAGCAAGAGAAATATTTACATTTGGGAAAATAGTCTCAATTTTGTCCTAGTCTAGTTTGAATTTAAAAGATAAAAATTGATTAAAAAACAGAAAGAGAGCCAGGCTGAAGGAAAGACACCAAGTTTACCGTATGTTGAGAAGCTTTAAAGCGTTTAGCAGAACACCTTTTTTTACATCATAGTCTATTTTTTGATCAGTTCCAAAACTTGGGGCACGATTAATCTGGAGGGGAAAAAAAGAGACATACAAAAGACTCAGATGTATTCCCAGGAACCTTAACATTCATAACAGGCCTTGCAGAAACTATTTTTCCCCAACTATAACAGTGATTAAGTGAAAACATGTTTAGAAGCTTATTTTCATTTGTTTGTTTGTTTTAAAAACCAGAGCACTGAATATAACAGATACTAGGAGCCAGGAGATGTACCTTACAATGCATGCCATGAAGTACTGGCACTGTGAATCCAGTCTAATCTATTCTTGGTTGCAGCAACCAGAACATTTACCATGCCAAGTGCTGACAGACACATTATAAAAGACTGTATGCCATACTACAGTAGTCCAGAAGAGGAAGAGTTAAATTCTTTCCTAGTTCCCAGCCTGAAATAAACTTTAAATACTTCTCTAAAAAGAAAGGACAGAAACATGCTCTAATTCAAGGTCTTCTCAAGTATATTTAAATAGATATTTAGCTATACTTTACAGCAACAACCGAAGATATTAAGCTATTAAATCTATGCATAGTGTGAAAACATAAAATAATTAATCATTTCAGTAACATGAAGCTTATAAGCCTAATACAAGATAAGGGATTAAAAATGTTACCATAAATACAGAGGAGCAAGGGAAATGCAACTGGGATTCAGTGAGACTAAATCAAACGCTTAACAGCCAGGAATTTCAACCAACCATGATACAACCACTGCCAAGCTTCAGAGTTCCCGCAGAGGAACTTCAGTTTCCAGAAAGCTTTGAGAAAGGATAATGAAGTAGCTGAGTTAACATTTCCAGGAACACCTTTCAGGTGATGAGCAATGGATACTAATGAGAAGCAGGAGTCTCACCTTGACAGTTAATCAACAGTCAATTGTGGGATAGAGCTATTGCAGCTGGTAAGCCACCAGCTTGCTTGCTGCTTTTGAAGACAAGCAGGAAAAGATAGCAATGAGATCAGACGTTAAAGGAAAAATCACCCCAAAATCATCAGAAAAAGTGAAAAAGTGTAGACATAACTCTTTGTTTGAAGACTTGCATGCAAATATTTAATTGATCAACATCCCTAGATTGATCTGTTCATCTCCTGCCACATCACCAAGGCTAATTTATATATATATATATATATANTTTTAATGTGAATGTTCCACTTTCAGCTAACAAAACACATAAACATTCTGAGAAAAGAATGCAAGGATTAAAATCTGATTCTCCAGCATTTCACTAGAGAATTTTGGCAGCTGAGAAGACAACTGAAGTACTGCATCTAATTTTTTACAAGAAATTTAAATAAACCAAAACATTGTAACTACAGCAGTGTGTTGGTTTGAGCTAATTGGAGAATTTGTGTGAAAAATTAGACTGCTGCCTGAGAGTGAGAAATTAAACACTATGTCCCTTCACCCAGTTTTGAATGAGAGAGAAGAAAGAAGGTTGTTTTAGAATGTTCCCAAAACATCCAGATAAGCCAGTGTGCTTGCGCAGTTCAGTCGGCTCTGGGTCGGGCAGGCTTCACCAGCTTCTTTCCTTTGTCTCTCTGCCTTTGAAATAATTCAGAGTAAAATTACTAAAACCATTCATTCCTTCCTGCCACTAATCTTTCTGACCGATCTTCAGCTTATCTGCAGCATCATCAAGTGGTGAGATAAAGCTGGGGGAAGGAGGGAGAGGTGGTAGGTGGGGTTTGGTTTCCCTCTCCTGGGGATTTTGGTCTCCAGGAGGGGTGTGGTGTCTGTATTTCTATTCTACTGTATATTTCTGTAAATATCTGTTATATCTTGTAAATATTTGCTTGTATATTTGCATTGCTGTAAATATAAGCTTCATTTATTAACTTCCAGTGTGTTTTTCCTGAGTTTTAGCCGGGGTTCTAAAAGGTGGGGGGGCAGGTCACTGCAAACCCACTACAAGCAGCATCAATTAAATGCAGCTGATAACTGAAGTAAGTTGGAAATAGTCTGATTTTGAGATATATTGTCTCATCAAGGATGGATTTATGTATTCTTATAAACATGTGCACAGAGGACCTATATGGAGCAAAAATCTCACTGAACTGAGAATAGATATAAGATCAAGCTCTAAGTCCTTATTAAAAAAAAATCAGGTAATGAACAAAATTTTATTCTGCACCATGTATTGGATTTTGTAAGTGCTTATGAACAAGTGGCAACTAACTACTTTGAAATAATGGTTTTGGATGCATTAAAAAAACAGGTGGACAGAAATGCATTTATTTAAACTTCCATCAAATTAACTTCTAATGTTTTGTGTACGTGGAATCCTTAAATCCATTGAGACTTAAGTTAGATACAAGGACTTACTTAGAACATGTGAAATGCTATGCTGGTCCAGTAATGAATTCCTAGAGATGCACAGACACATTCTTACACAGCATTGAAGCATTCAACTTGAAAGCATACAAACTGCACACTGTTGCATTTATATATGGTTTACAGCAACCATATATATGGTTTACAACACCTTCATTTACAACAACTTAAAGTAAAATATTGGACATAAATTCTGCAATAACAAAAATGTTATAAATGCATGTTACTTGTATAAGCACTGATGAGCGTGAACACTGTGGAAAGTGTAAAATAAATTGAATAACAGGGAGAATTCTGCCAAAAACCTACACCTGGCACTTCTGAACAAACAAAATGTAGTGGTTTAGCAGTTACCTGCCCCCTCACCTTTTGTAAACCCCGGCTAGGACTCAAAAACACTAGAAGCTGATAAATGAAGCTTTATATTTACAGCAATGCACAATATACAAAAAAATATTTACAAGATGTAGCAGATATTTACAGATATATACAGTGAAAAGGTAATACAGACACCACACCCCTACCAGAGACCAAAATCCCCAAGAGAAGGTAACCAAACCGCCCCCTACCACCTTTCCCCCCTTCCCCAATCTTATCTCACCACCTGTTGATGCTGCAGATAAGCTGAAGTATATCGGCTAGGGAGATTAGTGGTAGGAGAAAAGTTAGTAGTTTTACTCTGAATTAGCTAGACAAAGAGACAGAAGAGAAGCAGCCGCAGCACCGAACAGACAGAAGCTGTCTGCTAATCTGGTTGTTTTCAGAACAGTTCTTAAAAACAACTTTTTTTTTTTTTTTCTCAGCAAAACTCGGTGAAGTGACACACGGTGTTTAACTCTCTCAGCCAATAGTCTAATTTCTCACTCAAATTCTCCAATTACCTCAAACCAACACACAAAACCATGTTCACTATCTATTAAGCAGAAAATTAAAGTGGCATTAGGAAAGATACAGGAAGGCATTTGAAGTGCTATTACGAGACGTTTCATGATCAGTGAACACTAAGGTTTGACACTTCATTGCAGTCATTTAGGAGGCTGAAAGCTACAGCACTCATAGTTAAAACTGAAATACTGCTGTATCACCTGCTTCCTCAATTTCTTGACATACCATTTGAGACTAATGTCTGAAATTCCAATCCCCCTGTGACCTCAGTTCTGACGAGTAACCAGAGGGGCAGTAAAAATAGATATCCAATTCTGGAATGCAGTCCTGGATAGCTGTTGCAAACTTGGCTTGGTACAAAGCATTTCAGGTAGTGATAAAGACAGATCCAAACAAAATGCAAGCAAGTAGGCAATCAGAAATTTAATACATAGAAAACAGGTGTGAATTTAAAGTTCATTAGTGTGCTGGTTTGAACTAATTGGAGGATTTTAATGAGAAATTAGACTATAGGCTGAGAAAGGAAAACATTCCAGTGTCTCCTTCACTCATTTGTTTACTGAAATGGTATAAATGTTAGAACCAAAACATGGATAAGACAGAGCTTTCTGAGCTACGCTGGCTGCTGCATCTCTCTCCCTGCCTTCTTAGGTGGATCTGTGTAACTTCATTAGCCAGTTTCCTGCCACTAACGCCCCTGGCCAATCTACCTCACTTACGTGGCACATAAGACAAATAGTGGGATACAATTGGGAAGTAGGGGGGAAGGTGGTATAGTGGTTGCAAACCCCTATTAGGGACTCTGATCTCTGGGAGGGGTGTGGCATTTCTGTATGACGTTTTCACTGTATGTATCTGTAAATATCTGTTACATATTGTAAATATCTGCTTGTATATTGTGCAAAGCTGTAATATAAAGCTTCATTCCTTAACTTCCAGCCGGCTGAGTCTAGCCTTGGTTATTACAAAGTGTGGGGGGGTGGGGAACAGCCGAACCATCACAATTAGCTATTCCATACTATGTGCATACTTCAACTGAATGCTTCACTAAAAAACTTTTTAACTCTCTTCAACTGTTCCATGCCATCTCCCTTCTCATAATAGAAACTCCAAGAGGCAGCAGTGTTGATAGCTGACCTGATGTTTACATCAGCTAAAAAGCTTACTTAGCAACAAGGGCAGATGGGAGTTATGGGAAGTATAAAAACAGGGAATGCATCTTCATGCAGCACTGATATCCAAAGCTTCATAATCTGAACCCACTGCATATGGCACTGATGTGCAAAACCACACATACTTTTGAGATCAACCTGCAAGACATCATAATTATGTCACAAAGGTTTTAATCCAAAAACTATTTTCAGCAGAAAAATCCTCTTCAGTGCCAGGAAGAAAAAAAAAAAAAAATCTGATGTCCAGAGCACAAACATAGTATCTCTGCAAAAACCACAGCTAACTAAATTTGTTACCATGGCATTTTACAGTCTCACCACACAATAAATTTTCAGTGCTCCACTCAGTTCTTCTCAGTTCTTCCTTAACAGTGCCTTCATACTACAGATTATCTGGGAACTCACTGAAAGGAATAAAATAACACATGCTTGATCTAGCTGAATATCTTCCATGATCAGCACTGCTCTTAAACTAGCAGTTAACTAGTTGAATCTGGTCACGACAGATTTTATAACATAAATTCTGGAGTTCTGGCAGTGTCATGTATTAGGCTTCTTTGGACAAACTATCTTCAAAACTTCAAATTTTCTAATCCATTGTATACAGCTATGCACAGAAAAGAAAAACTGCCTCATAAACAAATATAGTATTCATCTATAAAGACCCCTGGACATAATGTTTCTGACTTCTATTATTTCTACAATATCACATGCTCATATACTAAATATCTGCTTTAATTATGATAATACTTTGGATTCTTTAGTATCTGAGTCTTTTCAATAGCTGAAGAGCTGAACTGTCCACATAACTTTTCAAGATTTCAACTTAAATATTTAGCTTTGTTTTCATACTTAAAATTTCACAGCAATTGTGTAGCTCAGTGTATTTTATAATTACATACTTGCCATAGAGGACTTCCTATCTGTGATGCTGAAGTTAAGAAGCATCTCCTGTGAAGGCTCCTATCCACAGCTACATTTACAAAAGATTCTGATTTTACAGTAATTAAACCCTTACAATTTGTAAGGTACACTATTTAATTCTTCACCAAGATATGGTATAAATTTCAGCTTGGCATTTCAGCTCTTTACCAAAACAGATATAGAATACATTCTCACCTCCCACTGCTGCAGGCTATTAGTATGGAGTAGAAAAAGAAAATTTCCACTATCTGTCACACATACCTACGGAAAAGAGCTTTGAAATATAAAGAGAGGTTACATGAATGACTCAATATACCTAAAATCAATTTCATAAAATACTACATCCTTTCAACAACAGGGATTTAATCTCAGTTCAATCTGTAGGACAGCATGAATGTTTTGGAAAGAGTCTCAGTCTTTATAATTTAATAAATTTTCTGAGATTGGTAACAGAATTCAAAAAGCAAAAGAAATTTATAAGCCTATGGGAAATTAATAAAAATCCTATTACACAGATTGCTGCTAGTGGCTATCCCTGAACAAATCTTTGATTATAGACAATCAGGAAGTTCACTCTAATCACTCATTTCTAACCTTCACAGTAGTATAGCAATCATGATAAAGTACAAGTAATACAGTCACTATAGGTGACTAACTGGTTACCAAAGCATATGTACATGTTGGCTGAGAGATTATTTAGAGTTCAGTGAACCAAGAGCTGGGATCTACCACAACCAGGTTCTATTAATCAAACATGAGTAATTTCATCAGGAAGGCACATCTTGAAGATTGTTGATAAAAACAGAATTGTATGCAGGGTCTCAAAAGAATAAGTCAATGATGATAATGAAGGCCTTGAAATCCAGAGAGTAAGAGATATACTCCAGTCACGATGGCCAAGTAGCGTTCACTACAGCAATGCAACCTTGTGAAATAGATAGCACAAGAAAATGTAAGGAAGCTTAAACTGAAGTAAAACTTGGAGACAATGTGAAACTGCTGGCCAGAGCATAAAAAGCCAGAAACTGAACAGTGGCAATAAAGAAAAATAATTCTAAGTAAAGCTAAGAAGAAGGAAGAAACCTGTAATATCAACAGCGTGTTCTTCCTGGTGAAGAACACAAGATACTGACACCTTGCTATAACCTACCCATCTTTCTCCAAAGCAGAGCTCTCCTACTCCTTGTTAGCCTTTGGATCTCCAAGAGCATAGGGTAAGCCTAACACAAGAAAAAGAAGTACACACCAGGAAGCTCCTGTACATGAGCTTTAACTACTTTATTAACAGCAATTAGTAAAAATTGGATACTTTGGCCTAAGATGTCCAAAGTCATTTTAACTGGACTGACAACAACATTTAAAATAAATTTTGCTAGTTTAGTTACACTAAATAATAAATCTGTGTATGTGTATATAAGATGATTTTCTCTCACCCACATAAATCACCAGAGAAGCTGGGCACCCTGCCTTTGAGGCACTTATTAAAATGCGACCTTCTTCTCCAAGGATCACAACTTTGTGATCCCAACTGGATATAATGAGTTTGAACAAGGCTGCTGTCCATCAAAGAACTTCAACTGTATGATCTTCCTATTTACATTAAAATAATCTAGATTAGAAATTAAAATTTTGGTCGAAAAGGGTAAAATTTGATTGTCTGGGAATCAAAGATAGATTTAGGTAGTTGTTGCTGCTCAGAAAGGATGGAGGCTGCTCAAACTGCACAGTGGCTTGTCAGAAAGAAACATTCAGGGCCACAAGATGGCAATCGTGCATTTCCTACAGCCCTCACTCCAGTAGAAGGTTCCGGAAGTTCAGTAGCATCAAGAAGCAGGAGAGCTACATCACGTTAAGGCGGTATGAACAAAAGTCATCTCAGGAAAGCAGAGTCATTATAATGTTGCCCAATTTATTTCTTATAATGGTTTATTAAGCTATCTTTGTAACAGAAAGGCTACGTGAGTTAAGGAAACATGAAACTAGAATCCTGCCATCCTAATCCTAACTTGGCAATTCTCCCACAATACTGGGAACGTTCAGGGCCTTGTGATTAGGACTTGTTACCACTGTTAGAAAGAATGATTTGCTTCCCGAAGGGGATTTCAGCAAGAGGCAAATAGCGGAAAGAGATTAAGAGCAGAAANTATATATATATATATATATATATATATACACACATACATACATACACAATGTATTTATAATGTATATATACACACTGCATATTTGATCTTTACTAAACTACATACACATACATTGTGCAAACATTTACATACTGTCTCTTTTTACTGACAGCACTGAAAAAAACACAAATGAGCGCACTAAAAATGAGTGGATGACTACGGAAACTGAATTTCTATGAATCACTAAGTTTCAAAGGTTGAAATTTCTGCTAGTTCAGCTTAATGTCTGACAAAATAGGCTGAAGAATGCCTTTATCACCAAAAAGCAGGAAAGGAAATAATCAAACTTTGTACTAAAAAAATAATAACCTGGTACACACCTCCAAGTCCTGAAGTACTGTTTAGCAAACCAAAATACCAGAGAAGCCTTTACTACTTTAAGAGATTGTATGGGATCACTTGATTCTTCTCTGAGACCCATTGTCAGAAATTAATCAAATCCCTAAAATCTCCATACTGAATGGAAATGTTCACAGAGATAGAGAGGCGCCCTTCAAAACACATTCGCTACAGAGGTTGACTCACCATCTCTCAGAGAAGAGGTCTGTCATTGCTACAAGGCTGGATGAAATGTATACACACATCAACTTCAGCATGTAAACCACACACACATGCAAATTACAGGTAACCTATAAAAGATAATCTGCTATTGTAGAGCTAAACCAAAGGGATAGTAGGCTTTGCTCAAGAAAAAAAACAGATGTCAGTGTAATACAGACTTAAGTTCATGTCATGTGCTGGTGTTGGCTAGGACATCAAAGCCTCCAAATACACCTAATGTCTGCACAGCAACAGTGAAGGAATTTTATTTTTCTAATTACAACTATCCTGAAACCCTGAGAGAAATAAGCATGACAGAACAATTATCAAAAGTATTAACAGCCTGAGAACAAGGTTATAATTCAGTAAATTATGTATATTCTGCTTATAAGTAGCCAAATCATATTCATGAATTATTGTTAATTAACAGATTTTTCATAATCTTGCTTTTTTGCTCCAGCTGTAGAGCCTCCCAAGCGGTTAACATAATAATATATGACATTCTGAAAAAAAGATAAGTGAATTTCATCTATATGTTAATAGTGTCATTAAAGAGACATAATAGAAAAGCCCAAACATTGCTGGTTGAAAATGCAAGCACCACTTAAGGTTAACTGTACCACTAAGGTATGAAAGGAGAAGCATTCCTTCCAGTCCATCCACTGTCAACTGTTTGACAGCTTTCTGATCTAATATATCGACACTATACTGAATTAGTTTCCTTCACTTATGTGGGTGCTTTTAAAAGCCACAGGAGGGGAAAAGAACACATATACCAAAAAAAAAAAAAATTGAGACCATACATTCAACAAAAGTTGCCATATTGCTGAAAGAAATCTATGTAGCACTCAATTATTAAAACTTTCAGAAACATGAGATAAGCAACACTCCTCCAGGAAAACAACTACCTTTAGCAGAGTCTCCAAAAATCACTGCAAGGCAGTACTTCAGTATGGATGCTGCCAAAAAAAGAACCATCTATGTATGCAACAGTACCTCTGCAAAGCACAAATTTTCTTTGAAAGTTTTTACACAGACAGGAGGTTCAGCTGGGGCTTAGTTAACTTAGTTAACTTTATTCTTAAAAATTTACAGTTGTTCAAAGAGGTTTACCTCTAGGAGCCACGGTTTTAGTTTTCTGTCCAGCAGAATATCAAATCCCAGGACTTCAAAGCAGACACTGTCACTTCCTGGTGCTTGCCCTGGCCTGCACATGCGATAAGCATGAAGAACATGTGGCTCTGCAACTATGAGAGTCTTCACTACTAACTCCTGTAGGGATTTTTTTCAGAAAAATTCATCAGGAGAGCAGACAACAATATGAAGTGAACTCACATGCTTCATACTTTAATCTTTTACATTTCATTAAAGTATCTACTAAAAATATATAGCAGATAAACAGTGCGCAATAAACAAGCTATTCCTATGGAGTAACAGATACACTTGTTTTTATGTAGCTCTTTATACTTTTCATAGTCCATATATACTTTTATATATGTGATCACTCATACTACAGTACAGTGCAGTCTTCATCCATTTCATTATGCAGTATTACTTGCAATAAATAGAATCATAAAATTGGTGCCTAAGTTCTAGCAATGGCAGGCCTACTCCTCACCTAAAGACACCTGTAACAACTGCAGACTTCAGTGGAACAGGTGCAAGTCCAGAGATACATGCAAAGCTGACTACAGTTGAGAAGCTTTACATATAAAATTCACTTTATACACTAGAAAAGTCTCCAAGAATTTCAATGGGACGGTTCCTTTTTATATTACTTACATAAATAACTGTTTGAAAAGGCTTTTCAAAGGTTAATATTACATTTATAATTAGAGTGTGAATTTATTTTGAAAAACATAATCATCATTGATAGGATGTCCTTTATGGCATGCATTGCTGAGAATTAGGATTAATTAAGTCTCAGAAATCATTTGGATTCCAGCAAAGAGGACAGCAGAAGCAATTAATTTTCTAAGAATACATCAAATAAAGAAAAGCATGTTAGTTTTATCTTACTGAAATATCACTCCAGAATTTGGAGACATCAAGATTATTTGTTTCTAGAAACTCAGTAAACCATTTTATAGAGCGTTTACTTCCTTTGTCTTCTGTTTCATCCCGTTCGAAGTGCTCATTATGTTTATTGACAGAGTAGTTAGTCAGATGCATATATAATTGACTCTAAAAAAAAAAAAAAAGAAAAAAAGAAACAAAGAAAAGACATAAAAACCCTGTCAAATACAACTCCAGAATGGGCAATTCAAAATAATTAAAAGACAAAAATATATCAAAACGATAACGACATAGACAAACAGTTTAGATTTGCAAGCACATTATGTGCTGATTTAGTGTTTCTGATTCTTAAGAGATTTCATCTACTGGATGCTATAGACTTATAAAAAAACTTATGCTTACATTTAAACTGGTTGCTGTTACCTGATCTACCACTCTACACCTAGTTAAGCAGTATAACATATCTGCCATTTTTACAGGTCTGTATCTAACTACCTACCTAAAAATGTGAAGAAGAGGTATCAAAACTTACAGAATTGTTATGTTCCACAAGAAGCAAGCAACAAAGATGGTATTTTGAAGCACTACTTTAAAAGTGCTAAAAAACACTGGCATCTGTTTCATAGACAATCCCACATTTCAGTTTTCACTGTAATTATTTATGAGAAACGTTCTCACTACAGAGATATTTTAAAGTATCTTTTACATATAAACTCATCTGCCATGTTGGTATCTGCCAAAACTGCTCATTTTTGTCTGGCTGGTAGCCATACATCAAAGGAATAAATCAAATTTCAAGATATACATTACATAAGGGAGTACTATAGTTCCTTTATGGATCAAAATGTCACCAGCAATAGATTCACATTAACCAAACCCAAACCTCTCCAATGTCAACTCATAAATCATGATTTATGTTTCCATTATCTCCTAGTACAGATATTAACTTTACAGATATTAATGGCTGTCCTCATCATAATGACAGTTCTGTCATGTTTGATTCCTTACTTGAGTGTAGTTGGTACTCTGACCATAAGCCTTCTGTTATAATTTCTTTTTGATAAGGCAGCCAATAAATAACACAAGCCTTCTGCTGTCATTTATCTCACTGTACTTACATATAAAAAATTTACCAAAATTAAAAAAAAAATCCATTTAACTTCAGGCTAATTAACAGTATATTGTATTAGCACTTCAAGTAAAGAATTTCCCCATGGCTTCCAATTGCTGCTTTGAGAATCATTCTGAAACCTATTGTTTTTGAGTGACTCTGTCACCTTTCCATGAATTTCAAATTATTGCAGACAAAAGCAATTATTTCTCCAATGACAAAAATAATGAAAGTGTATTGTCAAACATCTGAACTAATCTTTCGTGCAGTTATCTAGAACAATGTCACTATGGAACAATATAATCCAAAGAACGATGTCATTAATGGCAAGCCAGGTTATTTCATGCAGTAGGCAAAACTTCAACATGAGCCGTTGTGAACACAGGAACAACTGCCTGCTCTGTTTATCCACTCAGAGCATTCTTTCAGTGCTGCTAATGGGGAGATTAAACTATTTTTTAAAAGTTACAAACTAACTATTCCAAATATAATATTGGAACTCTTCCTAATATACTATTTGTACTGTACTCCAAATTATGCTTGAATTCTTCACAGGTGCACTTAAAGCAGTCACAATTGCAAGTGACGAGTGGGGAAAAAGGCTCTCCATCTGTTGTCTCTTGCACAGTTACATGGAAGCAGCTTGAAAAGTGTATGGTATGAAAAAAAAAAGACACAGCAGCAATGAGACAGAGTGAGGTATAAGAAACTCAGTCTACTGATGCCTCCCAGTGCTTCAGATCATATTCTTTCTTATCATTTACACCTATTCTGTGCCAGAACAGAAGGTTTACACCTCTCAGAAGGGTAAGAAACTATACACTGAACAGCAGGATGAAAGTGCCCCAGAACTTCAGCAAGTCCCTTACCATTTCTTGGTTCTCTGCAAGTCTATAGGCAACTTTGCTGTATCATCCTAAAATTTCCAAGTACATACTCCTTCTGTTTTTCACGGGATGTACTTTTCCTATCATGGAGCAGTCATGAAAACAATACTTACAATAGTTACCCTCACATTCAGAGATTGCACTGACCACTCTCATGCAGTGGTCTTTGATATCACAGTTTCTCAGTTTTCTGCCTAGGTTGCCAACACAATGGCTCTCAACAGAAGCTCTAAACTTCAGGGATGTTGACCAGACCTAATCTGCTCCCCCACCCAATACTGTATCTCAGTTAAATATAAAAGCAATGTAACTATTAAATTTTTTCCAAATTCAATATCAAATATAGACATCATCTGCTTTCTTAGGAAATATTTTAAGTCTTCAGCATACATACATGAAAACTTAGATAAAATTCTTCCACATTAAAAGTAAGATGGCTACATTTCTGATTTTGATAGAAAAGCATGAGTTAGTTATTTTTCTTTTTTATTTTTCTTCTTCAATGGCAATACAAAAGTTCCAGTACATTAATATCAAATTAAATCTCTTATCACAACCTCTTCTATTTTACCTCCTCCAAACACTACACATGTAAAAGTCTACATCCATAAATTGGAATGAACTCCAACTCACCAAATTTGAGTCACTGGGAGGATGATACTTTTCTGTGCCCATTCTTACAAGTCCGTCATGATATAAAAATACTTTTAATGGATCACAGGAAGTTACCAGAATATAGACACGTAAATCAAACTTATAGCCTTCCATAAGAAATGGTTTGTCAAGATATTCCTGAACAATCAAGTGATCCTGAGCTTGTAACTTTTCTCCATTTCTTATTAAAGAGATCCTGGTAAAAACAAAAGTTTGTTTTAAGACATTATTCTTCAAAACAGATGTTCACAATCACCCAGCAAGGTAGTTGGGCTGAAGTTTACCTGGAGGAAAAAGACTTACAGAACTGATTTGTAGGGTAGAGAAAAAATTCCATTCACTTACATGGCTTTTAGTTTCCTGTCCTTTATGGTGCTTCACTGGATGAAAAAAAGGCAATGAGCCGTTTCAAAATAACTTTCTGCTTCCTTTGATTCAACAATTTGTAATAAAGGGTTCTCACTACACTTAGAAATTGTTTGGCAGAATGTGCAGTCTCCAGTTTCTGTCATTATTCCTCCTGCAGCTCTAAAAATAGGCTTTTGGTCTTTGTCACAACTGCTGCCCAAGGTACAGGCTGCAAAGAACTTTCAGTCCTAACTTGACTTAATGATGATGTTTGCAGAGCAGGACACTGAACAGTACACCTAAGTATGGCATAGATTAAGCTCATTATTTCTGTATTCCAGCTTGCCCACATCAGAATGAAAACTGGTTTACATACAGACAAGCTGTCAGTCCCTAACTACACAGATTTTTAGTGTACAATTATTAACTTTGAATTCCTTTAGGTTTTTTGCCTCAATCTTACACTCTATTATTTATGACATATTTCAGTCTCCCAGTACTGAATACTCTTAATACACTGAAGTACTTTCCAGGAATTTCTCTAAATTATGATGCTACATTTCCATTCAGCTTATCTTTACCATCAGCAAGAAGACTGAAACACAAGGAAATTATAACTTTGGGGGCTTTATTTTTACAGTAATTCTCATATATTTGTAATAACTAAAAGAATCACAGAATTAATCAGGTTGGAAAAGACCTTCGAGATCATCAAGCCCATACCATGGCACCAAGTTCCACATTCAGTCTCTTTTTAACATTTCCAGGTAAGTGTATACTGTATAATCCAAATTTATATTGAAAGCAATAAAAGCTAAAACCAAAACCTCTAAAACCAAGAAGAGTTAAGAATTAAATTGCAATATTTATCCTCTTTTTTTTGTTTGAGTTTTTTGGGGGTTTTTTTGTTTGTTTGTTTTTTAACTGTGAAGCCCTGTCACAGGTAAAACTGTTTCAACTCAACTGCAGGTCACAGTCTCTCCATAGGTGTTCCTCCTGCAGGCTGGGTTCTCTCTCCTTCAAAGAGTGCACCTCCAGCTACATTCCAAACAGCCTCTCCTCTTTTTCTCCTCCACCTCACAGCTGCCACTCTTATTTATGTTTGTGCATCCCTGACTAGCTGTAGCTCTGGCATGCAGCAGGGTGGCTGGGCTGGTCTCAGAGCTGTGGAATGTCCTACCACTTTCTCACAGACAATACACCAGCAACCCCCAGCCATGTAATCCTGCCATTTGTGCCCAATACAATCTCGCCACCTAAACCTAAGCACAATAGGCTAAAAAAAATTTGGGTTTTTTTAGATAAATCCACAATGAATACAACTTTGATCTTAAGAATTACTAGAGCTTCATCAGAAAATTCATTCTGTAATTATCCTACATAGAGAGCAATATTAAAATGCCACTTCAATTTAGCTTTATATTTTAGCTGTTTCTGCTTGTAGAGAGAATACAACTGTCTTACTAATGTATACCTTCTGCTGATGTTGTAAATAGCAACGGATTTCACCTGAGGTTAATGCACAACTTACCCATGCCCCATTGCACCATTAGCAGGTTTGACTATGAAAGTCTTCTGTCTACGCTTCTTCTTCAGTTCTTTCACGTAGTTCTGAAACTGTGTGTATTCTGCAGGGAAGATCCATGTTCGGGGAATAAAACTATACTCCTGAGGCTGACTCTTGATCATTCTGCCAAAAAAAAAAGTGTAATTGAATTAAAATCTTTTATCTACTTTGCTGTCTCAGGATTAAAAAGCATTTACAATAATGTGACAAGTAATTTTTTTTTTTTTTGTAGCAAAATGCTGTAGTATGAAAGCAAACTTTCGCAGTTGCTTAAGAATAGTTATGAGCTCTAGAACATATTAATATGCACACTTTTAAGAACAAAAAAACCCAGACTACCTTGTGCATTTTTGCTTATTATCATATTTGCATATTATGTTACTGACAGTGATCTCATTTTTTGGCATCCACCCTGCTCCTCTTTCAGTTTTTATTTGGTTGCTTTGATGATTTAATGCTATTCCTATTCTTAGAAATATTAAACTTACAATAGACAATGTGATTACCTTATTGGGGCCTTCCAGTAACTGAAGGGGGACTACAGAAAAGCTGGGGAGGGGCTTTTTAGGCTATCAGGGAGTGAAAGGCCTAGGGGGAAGGGAGCAAAGCTGGAGGTGGGGAGATTCAGATTGGATGTGAGGAGGAAGCTCTTCACCATGAGATTGCTGAGACACTGGAATGAGTTGCCCGGGGAGGTGGTTGGGGCCACATCCCTGGAGATGTTTAAGGCCAGGCTGGCTGAGACTTTGTCCAGCCTAATCTAGGGTAGGGTGTCCCTGCCCATGGTAGGGGGGTTGGAACTAGATGATCCTTGTGGTCCCTTCCAACCCTGACTATTTCTACAATTACAGATCTTTCTCTACCTAACAGATTCCTGGATTCCTTTTCCCCGCTGGGATGGGTGGAGATACCTGGTAAGCATTTTAAGCATTTAGTTTGGAGATGTATGGGGTTTGACACACAGAAAAAAGGATGACGTATGAGATATTTGGAGTTTCTTCAAGGGTGCAAAAAATCATAATGACTGGATTTAAAAAGAAAACAATTTAAGATTTTTTCTTTCTTTCTAGTCTCTTTAAGGAATTTCAGATTTTGATTGTAGTAAGAAAATTGTGACACAGGCCAAGCAACTGCTCATGCACCTCTAGTACAGGGCAAAACACACAAGCTTGGATTTATGTTTGATCCATGTTGTGGCAAGTTTACCTTATTAAGTCAAAAGAAAGCAAAGACAAAGCAAGACAAAGAGCAAGAAGCAACAGAACTAACCCAAAAGAAGTTTAATACACTGTAAGGAACAATCTCTGAAACTGAATCTTGGTGGTACTATGCACACCAGTATACCGTAGTTACCATCAGAATACATTGAAGTTTTGATGAATTAAAATAGTGGTGCAGCTTGCTTGTACTCAGAATACCTAAAATTTCATACATAACCTCATATAAAATGAGTCTGAGTAACTCCAAAGCAGATCTAAAACATAAACATCCACAAACTAGCAGAAAGTGGCTGGATAATTTAAATGAAATTAACAGAGACAGGAAGTTCCCTTACTATGATTTTTTATGGCACTATGATGAATTCTAATACTTTGATATTAGTCATGGTGTTAAGTATACTTCTCTTTTTTGTAATGAAAACTGATATAATCGGGATAACTCATATGTAAAAGAGAAAATGTAATTTCAATTTTTCATTTCCATTATTAGACCACATAATACTCCTTATGCAACGTAAGACACTTTTTCTTTAAGTGACTCAAATGCTAGTGGAATAAACAGAGCTGACAGCCACATCTGTAAGGCCAGGAACGTAGCCAAGCCCCATTGGTATAATAGATACACTGTCACCAAATTGTTCAGCAAACTACCCAACAAACACTCTGCAGAAATCACAATAGCTATAGTAGTCCTGAAGTACTGCATGAGGTTCAGTGCTTCTGTAGCTTCATTGTAAGTATTATTTTTACAAATCTGGTTTGATGAATGCCACCAAATAATCAGGAAAAAGAAAAAAAGTATAAAAACATAAATAGGTATTATGTAACATGATTCAGGCATATTTTTAACTTATTTTCCATCTGCTATATAGTTATTATCACCTTGCAAACTGAATAGGTTATCTAGGCAGAAATTCTTGTATTTTTTAGACAAAAAGCACTTTCTCTGTTAGTTTCCATTCCCTTCTAAATTATTTATCATATACACATCCTGAGGTGTTACACGACAGAGAGACCTGCCATTTAACTTACAAGCTTCAATACACATACTCCCCATTGAATGCATATAAATTCATGGTATTCTAGATACAGTCATAAAGTATTATTAATGTAAGTGCATCAGTTCTATATGCCTTTTTCTGTCTTATGCATAATGGGGTAGACTACAAACACTTAATAATATGAAGCAGAATACTTAACCACTGTTTACAAGTTCTGGTGCTCACTGAAATTTTAACAAAAGAATTCAGCTCTGTTCTTTTCCTGTTTAGCCCTATTGAGAAATGGCTTAGGAACATCATCAAGCAGCTTGCAGAATCAAGACCAACTCCACTACAATAGCCCTATTTTCCTTCACATCTGCTATCCTCCACTGTGGGTTATCACTTTTTCACTGTGCTGCTCTGTCCTTTTGCCTTTGCAGTCCTTAGCAAGAGTTCTGAGAATTGAACAGCAAAATATTGTTCTTCTGAGTGCTATTTTAGCCCACAGACGTGGTCAAGCTGTGTTCTTGTTTTTCAGAGTGCTCTCTGTGCAGAAAACCAGAGGTTGAACAAAACATAGGTTACTAAACACATGACTTAGCAGAGCCTGTGCTATTAGACTGACATCTCAGTTTCAAGACCATTTGGCTTTTCAATTACAAAAGGAGGTTTGTGGGTAAGTATGAACGAGAACAATTCTTGGTCCATGATTAGTTCACAAACCTTTTAAACATAAGCAGTAAAGGTGCTGGAAAAAAGGCCATCTTGTGTATGAGTCTGTTTTCTTTCCCATTCACCAAATACATCTTCTCTCCCACTTTACTGTATTCATTCTTTAACCACACATCCCTCATATGAGAGGACCTCACCTAAGTGACTGTTTACAGAAATTAAGATCTGTGCCAGCTCTGCACTGGCACCTTTTTTTTTTCCTTTTCTAATAATTCCCCTTGAAAACAATGCTTGTACCTCCTTTTGTTTTCTCAATTACATTCCTGCTTCTGTCTATTCCATTACCCTGTGTCCCTACAATTTCTGTGATGCATTGCCTTCTTTCATATTACATGTGCTAGATATCACACAGCTCCTTTCCACCCTTGCACGTGAAAAAAGCATTGTCCTGTGGTACAGAGTGCCTGGATATTGGCTTTAAGAGTAACTCCCTAAAGGGCAATTCCTCATGAATATTTGCCTGATTATTGTCTGATAGATTTGTTCTTTTACTCCATTCCAAGCATTCTGCATAAAATGGCAGAGTGAGATCAGTATAATAAAAAAAAGGTAGAAATAAAAGAAAAAGAAAGAGCCTAGTCTCGACCAATTCTCAGTAGTTATTTCATGAACTCTCAACGGTACAAACCCCACAGCTATTCTGAGTAGGTCACAGAAATAGAAAAGACTTCACGCAGCAGAGAAGCAAGAGAACAGAATTAGCATTTCTGTACAATCCTGTTCAAATATATTTTAAGACAGAACAGCAGCTGTATGGAATAAAATCCTCCACTATACTGACAAGAGCCTGCCAAACAATGTATCCCAACTGACTTGTGATTTCACATATGTATGTTTCACAAGCAGCATCAGATCATATCATCATGATTTTTATTTATTATGAATACTAAGTATTTAATTGTGAGGCCAGTACTCCAAAAAAACCCAACTGATTTAAGCCTTGCTATAGCTACTGATATTTAAGTGACATTAAATTACTCCCATCTTATCTATAGGATGTGAACTCTGCACTGAGTACCTTTAAACTGTATTTCAAACTAGGGATTCAGTAGGTTGAGAGAGTTATAATCAGATTGTATTTGAAAACAATGTGCATTATAATAAGAGCCTTTTGCCTATTTTGTGCATTTTGTTACAATCACAGAAGTGCAGCCTGACCAAGCTGACCAATGCTGTTCCACTGTTTTCAAGACTTCTCCAAGAAGCTGTTTGCCTCTATGTGCCATCTCTGCTTTTACTCAAGAGTTTTAAGTCTGGAAGGGGTAGTGGAAAATACTCATGTAGCTTGTGTTGACATAAGGAAGCTCTGGCCCACACACAGGACATGTAGGCACCACAGCAATGCACATAATATTTGCATCACAATAGCTGCCTATCTTGTACATGTAATGTGTTGTAGTTACAAAACACAAAAGAAATAATGAGAGAGGAGGTATCACGTTAATTACATTAATATATGAAAACAAATTATCTTCAGGTAACAGGAAATGCAGTGCAGGTAAGTCTGGAGACCAAAAAGTTAACTCTGTTAATAATTGCTCTTTAAATTAATTTAGATTAGAAGAATCAAAATATTCACACACATTTACCCCTAAACTTTTCCTTATTTCCAGGCCATTGAATCATTATTTAGTATTGTTTTCTTACAGGTCTTACTCACACATTGTCAGCAAGGATAATTCCTCAGAACCCAGTTATTCCACTAGAGTGAGGAGAATTTATAATTAGACAAATAAGCCTCTCTGACTTACTTCTCACATAAGCAGTCAGATGGCTCACATTTTTCAAATTTGTTATATACAAAAAATAGTCACTAATTATTTTAAACAAATTATATTAATCCACTAAGCAGTTAGGGGTTTTTCCGTTTATGCCAATATAGGATATATGTCTGGGTGCATTATATATTACCTGTATTATACAATAATTTAAGACTGTCCAACAGTCTGTAATGCATAGACAGAGAACTGAACCCATATCATTTTCCACTGAAATGAACTGAAGAGATACAATAGTGTGCTTCAATGCTACAGATCCAGGACCAAAGTCGAAGCAATTAATCAGTTGGAAATTATTCTTGGTCCTCTTATACCCTCTTATTAAAAGTAAACAAACCTCACAAGCAACAATTCAGTATTGTACTTCATTAAATTCAGATTACAAATTCCTTAATATTAAAAAAAAACAAAAGAATTACTTAGTCATGTTTCTTGCCAGAAAATCCTTTCTGCAGATCTCTCCCATTCCTGGAAAATGGTTGATTCTCTGATGAAGCAGAAAAAAAAGGGAGTTAGTTGGCATTTTTTTGTTTTCCTGGTATACTTAATCATTTAAAATGTTCAGTTGCATGGCCGGGTAAACATAATTCATGCTACATAAATAATATTTCAGATAGTATTTTATATTATACTATGTATTCTTAGCAATAAACATGATGCAAGTTGTATTTTCCTCCGCCAACATGAGTACACCCATTGATTTCATTTCACACATGAAAAATCATAATCTTAATAATCATAATCTTATCATAGTCTTATTCAAAGCTATCTAGGGACAAAGAATGGCAAGAAAATAATTATTCACAGAAATTGTGGAAAGTGCTCTACATGTTAACTTACTGCTTAAAAGCTTATTAAGTACCTTATCAGTACCTTATAAATGATGTTTTGTATCTTTTTTCAAACTCCGATCATTCACCACACCCAAGTGGCAGACCAAAGCATGAATAAATAGCCCCAAATATTTAAATACCATATTGTAAGTAGCATGAACAAATAAATCTGGAAAAGAAAATAGGATTTTAAAATACACAGTGGTATAGCCTTACTGCAGTCTGCTTGGGGGTGGTGTTTTGTGGGGGGTTTTGCCTCTCCATACAAATGTAACTCCCCAAAAGTGACACACTATCAAAATGCTTCAGAGCGAAGCAGTTTACTGAAACGTATCTGAAATCCCAACTACTGCTGTACCTGGTAGTTCCGAAGTTCAGCAATCTTTTCTTGCTGCACAGCAGAATCGCTCCATATAAGATTAGCTGTTTCATCTTCATCACGTGTTTTCACAAATCCCATTTCTCTTATGACTACCCGTACTACAGAGAAAGCACATACTTAGGAAATCTCTAAAATGGAGTCATTTTCAAAATACAAAAAAAAAAAAAAAAATCAATCCAGATTTTAAATACTCCCAATATTCAACCCTTTAAGAAAATGTTAACATGCAAGCTATTGTTTATCTTGCAATGCTTCCATCAGTCTATTGTAAACCTGTCATTATAACAGTAAAGCATCTTGTACAGAGGCTGAAATCAGAGCACAACCTGCAAACTGAACTGTAAAGGGCTTCAGGGCATTTCACAGCTAGTAGAAGTCCACTTTGGTGGCTTTCAGACTTAATCTTGGATATCACATATCACAGAATGCAGGAGCTGGAAGGGATCTCTAGAGATCATTTAATTCTGCTAATGCAGGTTCACCGAGGGCAGGTTGCACAGGAACATATTCAGGCAAGTTTTAATATCTCCAGAGAAGGAGATTCCACAATCTCTGTGCACAGCCTGTTCCTATGCTCTGACACCCTCCAAGCAAAGTTTTCCCTTATGTTTAGGTAAAACTTCCTGTGTCCTATTTTGTGCCTGTTGCCCCTTGTCCTATCACTGGCCATAACTGAAAAAAGCCCAGCCCCATCCTCTTCACTGATATCACATCCTCTTCTCCAGGCTGTTAATTTTAAAACAGTGATGACTCTAAGTGCCACTGCAGATGAGTGACAAGAAAATATATCAGTTGAGCAACATCTCAGAAGCAGCATCACTAAGGGCTGCGTGCTAGAGCAATGCTAGCACTCAGCTAGACAGGAGACTTTCCCAGCACTGGAGAGTCAGGGTCTTAACGTGCACAGTCCCAGACAGGAACCATCAGCAAAGTGCACTGCTCTCACTCAGCACAGAACACCAGCAACCCAGAGCACTGGCAAATGGAGGGCAAGGAGGCTGGGGTGTGTCAGGAGGGGCATGGCACAACAGTTTGCATGGCAGTTCGCTAAGGCAGGGCAAAATCTCTCCCCCAGACCAAAGGTAAGCCAGCAAGTTCAGCAGGGGTGAGAAAACTTAGTCATGGCGTGCACTCAGAATGGGCACACACTCCTCTGCACTTGCTACAAGGGATGCATCAGTTCAGACTGAGCTTCCCCAAGAACATGCAGCTAGCCAGGTCTCTGGCTGCAGTGAGTGCCACAGCCTCTCTCTGGAAGCAGCTGGAATTAAGGAAAATGGCTGTGTAAGATGATACTATGAGATGTGAGCAGGTAAATGATTTGCTTAGCTTGCTGGTAGAGCTAAGGGAGGAAGTGGATAGGGTACAGAACATTAGGGTGTTGGAGAAAGAAATAGACATGTGGAGCCACACTGTGATCTCCCTAAGACAGGAACAGGGACAGGAGCAGTCACCACAAAAACCTCAGAATCAAAGGGGATCTGGCATTCTTTCTCCATCAGTCTCAAAAATAAGTAATGCACGGAAGCAAGTCCTCATTAAAGAAAGCAAGCAAATCCTCTCCTCGCTCACCATGGTGCCACTACACAGTAGGTACAAGCCTCAAGAGGCAGAGGATCAGTCAGTGGTCCTATGTGGATATTGATTTAACCACACTAGAGGGTTCACAAACACCCGAAAGACCTACCTCCGAAAGTATTACCACCACCTCCACAAAGAAGAAAAGTTGTAGGTGACTCTCTTCTGAAAGGAACAGGGGGTGCAATGGAAAAGTCTGTTGCCTCACAGGAGCCCAGATTAAAGATCACCAGGAAACTCCCAGTCTCATGAGATACCTACTCTTCCATATGGGTGGTGAATAAACTGTAGCATGTAGTCCAAGGGCATTTAAGAGACTTTAGGGCCCTAGTACAGTTAGTGAAGAAATCTGGGGCACACGTTATCTTTTCTTCCCCCCCTTTCAGTGCTGGGCAGTGACACTGGGAGGGTCAAGCAAATCCATTCCATTAATACGCAACTCCATGACTGCTGTCAGCATCAAAATTTTGGGTTCTTCGCAATGGGCTAGCCAACATGGCACCAGGCATGCTAGCACCCAACTGAAGCCACCTTTCTCAAGTGAGGAGAGTCCTTGCCCAGAAACTAGCAGGATTTGTTGACAGGGCTTTAAACTAGATGTGAAGGGCAAAGGGGAAGAAATCAGGCTTGCCTGTGATAAACAGAGGATTGACTCACTGGTGGCTCCTGAGGCAACAGAAGGCAGCAAGGAAACTCCCACGAAGTACCTCACAGAACTCACGGGAAGCTCTGCTACGTGTTGCAGCCAATTGCCCAGCCAAACTCCAACTACAGCAGCCTTTGTGCTCTCAGGTTCTCGGCACAGCAAGCTGTAGGCAATCGAGGAGACTCCTGCAGTGTCTCCGTAACTTTCTGAGACAGGTAACAGACAGCCCCGCCTGAAGGAATGCAATACTGGACTGGACAGTCACAAATACAAATGAACTCATCACTGATGTCAAAACTGGGGGCAGTCTGGGCCACAGTCCTAAGAGACATAGGGCAGGCATGGAGCAGAGTCAGGACTCTTAAATTTTGCAAGGCAAACTTCCAGCTCCTTAGGGTGTTAGCCAGTAGGACCCCACAGGAAAGGATCCTCTGGGATGAGAGCACAGCAGAGCTATCCGATCTTTAAGGACACATTTGCAGGTGATACCAAGCTAAGTGGTGTGGCTCTTAAGATCAAAGGACAGGATGGCATTCAGAGCAACCTGGACAAGGTGGAGAGGTAAGCTGAGGTTTAATACAGTCTATACTTAGACTGGGGCAATTCTAGATATCAATATAGTCTGAGGGATGATGAAATTCAGAGTGGCCATGCAGAAAGTGACTTGGGGGTACTGGTGCATGAGAAGCTGGACATGAGCCAACAGTGTGCACTGGCAGCCCAGAAGGCATATTGCATCCTGGGCTGCATCAAAAGCAGCCAGCAGACTGAGAGAGGTCATTCTGCCACTTTCCTCTGCTCTGGTAAGACCTCATCTGGAGTACTGCATCCAGCCCTGGAGCCCTCAACACAGGAAGGACATGGGCCTGATGGAAACAGTCCAGAGAAGGGACACAATCAATGGGGCAGGAACTCCTGTCCTATGAAGCCAGGCTGAGGGAGCAGGGTTGTTCAGCCTGGAGAAGAGAAGGCTCCGGAGACACCTAATAGTGGCCTCCCAGTACTTGATGTGGGCCCACGAAAAGGATGGAGAGGGACTGTTTAGGAAGGCCTGTCATGAAAGGACAAGGGGCAAGGCTTTTAAATTAGAGATTAATAGATTCAGAGTGGATGTTAGGAACAAGTTTTTTACAATGAGGGCGGTGGAACACTGGAACAGGCTGCCCAGAAGTAGTTGAGGCCCAGTCTCTGGAGACATTCAAGGTCAGGTTCAACAAGACTCTGAGCAACCTGACATAGTGGACGATGTCCCTGCTCACTGCAGGGGGTTTGGACTAGATGACACTTGAAGGTCCCTTCCGACCCAAACCATTCTATGATTCTGTAAGGTATAGTAGTTATAAATGCAAATCTGTACATTATTTTAACATTAAAAAAAATATATATATATAAAAAAGATTGATTGCCACACATAATTTAGGCTCCAGAATAAAAGATTTTCCTGAAGTAGTCCCAAACATCAAAACACAAAACATTATTAGAAAAAAAACTCCGTTATTAATTATTTAACATTAAATTTACACTGTTCTTCTGTCAGGGCTTTAAGTGAACTTTCAAACACATACAACATACATAATTAGAAGGATCCCCCACAGCCTTCTTGATTACCTTTTTGCACTTCAAGGCCCTTCCCTGAGAAAGAAATGAGAAGTAATAGACATACAGTGTTCAAGGCTATCATTGCAGTGCTACAAATAAAGAACAAAGGTTTCCTATTACAAAAAAACCTTTTGAAAATGTCTCCCTGTCAGCAATAATTCACCCCATTAGTTAGTAATTCACTCATGTAAATGGCCATTAGGATGAAATAAAAATTTCAGTCTCCTACCAATTTCATATTTTGTGCCAGCAACATTTGCAGTGATGACTCCATTTTTCTTCTTTCTGGCTTTTCTTTTAATTGTGCTTTGATAAGGTAGTTCCGAACGCAAAGTCAGAGGTGCAGATCCGTGGTTATCTTTGAAAAATAAGGTTACGACTATCAACATCTTTCCATCTCAACACAGGCAAATCAATTAAAAATATAAACATTAACCTGTATACTGAATAACTAATAGGCTTTATTAAAAATCCAAGACTTGCATACCTCCCTCATTAGGCAAGGATGGCATTATAGCCTAAGATAGTGCAGAAGCAGAGCCCAAATTCCGTTCCAAGTTCTCAGAAAATGATGGAGTTATCAACATCAAATTACTTAAAGCTCCAGTCATACCATTTCAGTCTCTGGTTATAGCAAACAGTTCTGGAACAGACAGGTATCTGTGGTTAGAAAAAAAAAAAAAACATTAAAAAAGAGATAATTTATTACAGATAAATCCTAAAATCATAAATGGCAGAAAAACTAAATATAGAAATGCTTTTAATAAAATAAACACTCCTTTTGACTTGTTAAGAGATTCATCAAGTTATTGTAATTACAATTAAATTGTTTCATTTCAGGGAAAATAATTTTGCAGTATTAATTTTCAATTAGGAGCATATTAGCTAGTTTTATTATATTTTTTTTCTGATGGAAGATTTGGGGCATGATAACAAAGCTCACTAGACTTATAACTATTTTAAACCATTTTTTTTTTTTAATTAGGCACAGTGTATTTTGTGTTTTCAGATACCAAATGGGAAATAACTGAAATAATTTTAGTAACATTTTTCCACTTCTTCATTTATCAACGTTTTTAATGCAGATGTCCAATAATCACTTTGTAGCATGCGAATGCAGTATCATCACACAACAATTTCAAAGACGTTTTGTCTGGGAGTATCTAAACTGCCAGGTTCTAAACCAAGTATTGATTAGTATAAAATGCTATTTTTTGTGTCTACACAGATGCAAATCTTCCTTTTTTTTTTTTTTCTCTACAAATACACTACCACATGTGAAAACACATATTAATGGCTTTTTGATCCAGCTTAAGCACATAAGAACAATTGGCTAGAAGTCTTGGAAAAAACCTTAGGAACAAGATGCTTCTAAACACACCACTACATGACTTCAGGCACACAGCACTGTTATAACAAAGTCTGCAAAGAAACAAATGCTCTTTGACAGGCTGCCTCAAACAAATCTAGAACTTTGAAACATACACAGTGTAAGTTACTACTTTGTAAATGTCTTCTTTTCTTTTCTGTGTGGATATTCCTCATACTAGCTTTAGGTTGGTATATATTGCTACTGGTAGTGATTGTAAAACTTATTTTAAGTAGGTTTATATCAATCATGTGGAATTCCTTCTGCTATAAATAGCAGAAAATTACAGTAAAGCCAAATTCAGACTTGACTTATGATGTTTAACATATTTGGTATTAAGACTGGACAAAATGTGCATTTAACAAAATTACCAAAACACTACTTTAAAATCCTCCTTTTTTGTTAAACTTACATGTGTGCATGTATACACATCAGAAAGAATAGGAGATATATTCAGGACAAGTCACTTTTTTGGCAAGTAAATATAAAAGCAGATACCTCAAGCTACAATATCTTATTTCTTTTAAAGACAGAAACTTACAGTTAACAATCCATTAACACAAAAGGATAAAAAAAACAGACTGTGGTTCTTCTATGGCTGTTGCAAATTCACTAGGGCCAAATTATCTTTTGTAATGACAGTCAAACCTCCCTCATGTCCATTTAGTGAAGCATCACAAATGAACACTACTCTGCTCTGGTGAGACCCCACCTGGTGTATTGCACCCAGTTCTGGAGCCCCTATTACAAGAGGGATGTGAGAGAAGGGGCATGAGGATGATCAGAGGGCTGGTGCACTTCTCCTACGAGGAGAGACGGAAAGAGTTGGGTCTGTTCAGTCTGGAGAAGCAGAGACTCCCAGGTGACCTTATTGTGGCCTTCCAGTATCTGAAGGGGGCCTACAAAAAAGCTGGGGAGAGACTTTTTAGGCTATCAGGTAGTGACAGTACTACTAGGGGGAATGGAGCAAAGCTGGAGGTGGGGAGATTCAGATTGGATGTGAGGAGGAAGTTCTTCAGCAGGAGAGTGATGAGAGCCTGGAATGGGTTGCCCAGCGAGGTGGCTGGGGCCTCATCCCTGGAAGTGTTTAAGGCCAGGCTGGATGAGGCTGTGGCCAGCCTGACCTAGGGTAAGGGTCCTGATCTACAGTTGGAACTAGATGATCCTTGTGGTCCCTTCCAACCCTGACTGATTCTATGATTCTATATTGACCTTGTGTATTTATCTAAAAAGTAAGAAAAAGAGAACTGTTACACACAGTGTAAATACACCTTGTGTATTTATCTAAAAAGTAAGAAAAAGAGAACTGTTACACACAGTGTAAATACACCTTGTGTATTTATCTAAAAAGTAAGAAAAAGAGAACTGTTACACACAGATACAATGTTCAACAGCATTGCAGTAACACCCAGTCACACCTATGTACTTTGCTGAACCACAACTACCTTGGTAGGTCATTTTGAAGTTTTAACGCTTTGGATGCCATCATCTGAGAAGGTGGCCTAAAAGTTCTCCTGCCCTTTGGCCTACAAGAATTAGACACAGAGATGGGAAAGCAAAGCATTCACCCTTCTTGAAACCACTGTGAGGGAAAAAGCAGTGCTGCACTCACTGAACATTGCATGTTATCTGTTTCTCAAGCTAAGAATACCACCAGAGTACAAGACATGTTTAGTTCCTGGAAAAAATGAAGTACGTCTGCTAGTCAAGTAAGAGGACTTCTATGCATGCACACAAATGCCTAATTGTTCTTCCGCTGCACTGGCTAAAAACTCAACAAATTTGAAAGAATGTCAAGATACTAACATTTCCCTGTGAGAAAATCCAGCCCTCAAAAATACATGATATACCTACAATATAGGGAAAAAAAAAACAAAACAAAACAAAACAAAGCAGCTTGTAGAGCTTTCATTCAGCTTATAATCACAGAAAAATGTCTGCCCAAAGTTACTTATAATACATTGTTTTCTAAAGGTGAACCATAAAGCTCCAAACTTTTTGGAGCTTTTGTTTTGAATTACAGCTGAGTTTTGAATTACTGGTTTTTTTAATTTGTATACAAATTATTCTACTATTTTGAGAAGAATATTCTTTAGGATCTAAATATAAAGGATCAACATTCACAGTCCATGACTTTCAACCAGTCAATATTTTAGCACACATACATACAGGAGTTGGTGGTAAAGAACTATGGCCACCTTTTGGTCATATGGAAAACAAATCAACTGGCCTAACTCTCACAAAATTTGCTGCAAACTGATCATCGAAGTAACTATTTTCTTGACAAAATTATGGATGACATTTTTTATCATCAGAGCTCAAGAATGCACTCTTCTAATGATGTCAAATCTTGTTAATAAATACATATGCAGCCTTATCACAGTCAAATCCTGATTTAAGTTGAATACTTCAACAACAGAAGGGATCATTACTGTTTTCTGTACTGCAACTTACTCTTAAGATTTTACCTTTTCACAAGCACTGTCCTATACCAATAAAGTCACACTGTATTCTTCTTTAAGTTTGCATATAATAATTCAAAACTGTTATGCTGTTTTTAAGCTGCTCACCTCTAAACAACCATTTCACTGAATACCAAAATATCAGCATTCCTAAGTTATATAGTATATTTCCAAAATACTTTACAGATGATGCAGTCCATTCTGTTGTTCCTGCTGGTACCATCTCGTTGCAAAAGAGCAACTACAGGTGTAATGTACTTAGGCAGTCTTAGGTTTTCTTCCCGACATGCCAAGTGACAGGCATCTCCTCTAGGGAAATCCATTACCCAGAACACTAGCTGTGAGTTGCAGGCTAAGCCATGGGAGCAGTAGGCTTGCTCCTGCTTAAACATCCAAGCTTGGTATGTCCTCAGTGCAGTACTGCAAGAAGTTCCAACTGTGCAGCAAGAAAAACTAAGATCAGGCTGCAATCCTCCCAAGTAAACTGCAACTCTTCACAGATTCACAGGTTCCTAGGGATACACTTTAGATGAGCAGTTCTAAACTGGAGGAAATGGGTCATGTGGGAAAGACAGGAATATATCTCTGAGAGCAATAAATAAAGGACTGTTGCAGCGAGGAGAGAGCTGGAAGGAAATGGTGCATGCTGACAAAGCATTGAGATGCAGCACTGCTACAGGCCCTAGCAGCCGCTAGCTCCCACATGTCTTTCCTCTTTTTGACTCCCATACACCAGAAATCACTCCAGACTTCGTTCATTTGCTGACCCAGGTCCTCTCCTGGAATTTCTTCCTGGTGCACATCTCTTGATTTCTTATTATTTTTTCTGGCCCTACACCCGGGTCAGAGAGTGGTTGTCTCAGGCATGCTGAAATAGACTGGCAGCACAAACCACTTTGCAGGCAGCCTCTGCCATCCTGACAGAACTGCAAGTTACAAGGCAAAGCTCATTGCCAGGCCAACGAGGTCACACAACAGCAAACACTGTCAGATTATGATTACATCACATTTTGAGTCAGTTCTTATATCTGTCCCAAGTTTTTACCTATAAGCATCATTTACAACCTGCATTCATTTACAACAAAGTAGAGATATAATAATCTACCTGTAAAATGCTTCTAAGAGACTGTTTTAAATAACATGGAAGCCCTATGAGAAGAGACTGACAGAGCTGGGGTCATTTAGCCTGGAGAAGAGGAGGCTCAGGGGTGACCTCATTGCTGTCTATAACTATCTGAAGGGAGGTTGTAGCCAGGTGGGGGTTGGTCTCTTCTCCCAGGCAACCAGCAACAGAACATGGGGACACAGTCTCAAGTTGTGCCAAAGGAGGCATAGGCTGGATATTAGGAGGGAGTTCTTCACAGAGAGAGTGATTTACCATTGGAACGGGCTGCCCAGGGAGATGGTAGAGTCACCATCCCTGGAGGTGTTCAAGGAAAGACTGGATGGAGCACTTAGAGCTGGGTGCTAGGTTGGACTGGATNTGGATGGAGCACTTAGATAGAGCTGGGTGCTAGGTTGGACTGGATGATCTTGGAGGTCTCTTCCAACCTGGCTTATTCTATTCTATTCTATTCTGTTCTATTCTATTCTATTCTATTCTATTCTATTCTATTCTATTCTATTCTATTCTATTCTATTCTATTCTAATTTCCACACCAGAACTGACAGAGCTTGCTTAACCTTGGCAAGTCACATGTCAACAATCTGAATTCACACTCTGACCAAGAAAGGATTGCCAATTCCTGCTGTATATATCACTCTCCTCGTGAAACTATGATTCACACAAACTGATGAAGGTTTGTTGTTCACTCATACCAATTCAAGGGGGGGCTGCACAAAAAAATGGTTAACCTGTAAGTGGAGAAAGGCTTGAGAAGAGATGCATCCAGGTTAGCACATTCTTATACAAACAAACACTTTGAATAGAAGTATTCTAAGGGGAAAAAGAAGATGAGGTTATCTTTACCGTTGCCTGGCAAAGGTATGAGAAAGCCACAAAAACCTGTCCTAGAAAGAGGCAGAAGAAAGAAAAAGATAATTGAGCTTTTTCCCGGTAGGGACAGCAGAGATAGGATACTCATGTTGGAGAGGTAAGTTTTGTACACAGAGAGAGATCAAGCCAGTTGCCTGAGTCCACTCAAGGGAACAGTCTCAGAAAGGTGTAGGGTGCCTGTGTGAAGAGCTGGTGACAGCTGGAAAAAGCGGTTTTACAGTTAATGGAATGATCCCTGTTTTCTTGGTAACGAGTTGTAGTGTGTTGTAGAATTTTAAATTTAAGATTATTATTTCCTGTTACACAAGCAAAGTGTATTACAAGAAATTAGCAAACAGTCTGAAAAATATCCTCACCTAGATGGTATGTAAGCATTTTTCAATAAATCTCTAATTTCCCAAGTTGCTCCATATTGCTCCAAACTGACCTCTCCTTTCATGATCCTTCATTTTACACCCTGATGCAGTGTGGAGCTCAAAAGGCTGTTTTTCACCTCTAAACAGGAATTGCATGCTTTCAAAGCCTTATTTTCTTTTTCCCCAATAGTAAGCATCCCAGGAAAAGGATGAATTAATAGATCAAAACAGAGAAGGGGGAGTCAAATTCAAAGTTAAAATGAAGCGGAAGAATTTCAGAATCTATTCCAAACAACACTCAAACCAATGAGATTCTTCAAGCTAATTTGGATCATGCCAGTAACCACAAAGCCACTACTGCATATCCCAGCCAAAAAACACCCCAAAAAAACCTAGATATGCGTATTTTAAATAGATTTCAACTAATAGATTTAAGCATTAAGACTCATCTACTACCAAACTACTCTCATGTTTCAAAGCAGAGACGACACTGTAACACTGCACTCTTTCTTCCTTCAAGCCACTGTGACACTACTGGTGACCAGTCTGAAAAGCATTAGGTGCTCAACTTTATACATACCAACTGAAAACACAACTTCAGAGCTTAATCCGCGGCATGATCTCTCAAAGACACCTACCATTTCTTAAGTGTGTTACTGTATCCTTGGTGAAGTGCTACAAAAACTAGTCTGCCAGTTTCCTGCATTGTGTACAGACAAGTAATCAATCACCACCAGCAGAATATTTCAGAATAGATTTTTAAAACAGTAGGCTGCTTTCCTCTGAGCCCATTATTGCAATTTACTCAGTGCTGTCAAAAGAGACTGGAAAGGCACATTAGCTGTGCCTACTGACATAAGGAGCTTTCACTCTGAAATGGAGTCATACAGAGGATACAGTTACAGAACTTGGCAGATGACCATAGGGAGGGAAGGACAACATCACTGCACTGCATTCCCCATTCCTCAGTCAGCTGGAAAATTAAAACAACAAAATTGTCACATAAATGTGAAAAAAAAAAAAAAAAAAAGAAGTTAAAGTAGTCTTCAGAACACTGACCTAGCAGAACTCCAAGTTTTTTCTATCCAACCTAAGTAATTACAGGGTTTGTTCCACTAGATCTTAAAATGTGAAAGTCAGGATGTAGACAGTGAAGAGTCTGCTATTTATTGCAGTTAGACAAAGCTATATTCTACTGCTGCATAGCTTCTAAGATATGAAATGCAGATTCAAAATTAGTTTAATAAAAATTACAACAGAGAAAGATGCCATTTTCAGTACCACCCTCATACAGCAAAGTAGTAACATTTTGCAGTAATTCAACTGCAGAATCAAAGGCCTCATGCCCTTTTCATGATACCTTTATTCTTTTTTAAATACATGTCTTGACAAAATGTGTGTTGAACTGTTCCTGCTACAAGCAAGCATAGTGGAGCAGTTTTATTGTAACAGGCTAAAAGAACAATTTGGAACAAGTTCTCACTCCTACGAAGAAATTCCAAGTGCAAAAAACAGTCCTCATTTTGGGGGCTAAATGTGTCAAAGTGATGGCCTTGTTTTTCAAAAGCTATCTGTCAGCTGGCTTCAAAATATATACAGGTTAGGTTTGGCTCTAAATATTCTGAAGTCAAATGCAATCTATTCATTTCAACACCCTTCACTTTCACCATCAAATGAGAGGAGATGTTTATTCAGCAGTTCCTTCAGATGAAGTGAACGTACAGAGTTCTCAGGTGGCTAATTTGCTAAATGGACAGCTAAAAACTACACAAGAATATAAACAGTACGATTTAAATAAAACTTCTTTGAGTCATGCAGCTCTGTAAAACAGAGCTTATCAAGTAGCTTATCAAATTTGTAAAACATGCAACACGTTTCTGAACTACTAAACAAACTACCAAAACAAGCTATGGTAACAGCCCTCTACCTCCAAAACGACAAGTCACAGATACTTTATTGTGAGTTTAATCTTGTAAGTGCCATTTTGTATTCGAGATCCCAATTAGGAAAAATCCTAGAATCAGGCTTAGCCTTCCCCAATACACTTTATACAATGAACATAATTTTATAACGTCTCTTTAGCAACATTAAAAGCATACACAACTTTGAAAGCCTGTTTTTGAAACACAACAGAAATCAGTCTGCAACACAGTCATGAACCTGTGTCTTCTGCTGGAAGACATAGAATGTGTGTTAATTTAAAATGGCTGGAATCTGGACAAAACCCTCAGAGCCAGCTCCAAGGCTCAGCCATGCCCACTGGCACAGAACCTTAGGAGTTTTACAGTCTCTGTTCATAGGAGATTTTCTTTTGATCTTACTAGACTTTGCACTTTAGAGCTTTGAGGTTTTTTTGTTATTATCACAAAAGGTCTATTAAATTGTAAGGATATATATATATATATATATATATATATATATCCCTCATTCAGGAAACAGAGAATGTATTAGAAGTTGTCAAAGTGGTTGAAGTGTCAAAACTTAAGAATAACAGAATTGCCTAGATTGGAAAAGACCTTTAAGATTATGGAACCCAATCATTAGCCTAGCACTGACAAGTCCTCAACTAAACCATGTCCCTAAGCACTGCTCTACACAGACAGTTTCACAGGAATTCATAATTTCCTATGCACAATACAAAACTTGGGCACGGAGGCAACTTTTTTTTCTTTTCAGTGCTGTATTGAAGCAATACTGCTGCTTTTTGTGTTTAAAAAGAAAACTCCTAATCCTTGGCCAAATTTAAATCAAAGCTTTTAAACCTGAAGATTGATTTCTCTTTTAAAAATTGCCTCCAAAGTGTCTTTCACAGCAGAGCACACAATGTGCCTATCTCTTGGCTCATTCTCATTCTTCAAAAGCCCTTTCTAATGTAATAACGTAGTTTGGACTGTTAGCAAATGGAGTACTGTAACATACAGTTATGTTCTGGATATTGAAAGAGAGGGACATCAAAGAGAGCAAGACAGAATTAGAATACTACAGTAAAAAGGACAATGCTTGAATCTTCTTTTTTTAGTAAAACACAGGAAATACATTACTTGACAGGGCAAGCAAAGAAAGAACCCATATGACTTACAAATCAATAATTCATAAATAAAATGCAGGGAACTTCTAGTAAATACCATTTAGCATTCATAATGGCAAAAAAGAATATTGACAAAACAGCCCAAACCAGCCTAAGTGTAACCATGTTTATATAACATAAAATTCTAATTTCAAAAAACATGCATCTGCTAAAAAAAATACCTGCCTTAATGTACTACTCTCTGTCAGCAAAAAGCATAGACAAAGCATAAGTCTCATACTACTGTTCACCACTTCAGTAAGTGTTGATAACACCATAAATCTGTCAGCAGGACAGTATTTTACTAACTCTAAAACAGAAGGTACTCTTAGCTCCTGATCACAGGAAGTTCTACTGAACACTGCTGAATGCAAACCCATCTCTTTTGCAACTATCAGTCTCAGCAACATCACCATTCCACCTTCATTTTAAATGGCATTGGAGGAGACTAGGCATTTTCAGCCTAGAAACATATACTACCTTAGAGTGGATTGGCCACTTCAGCTCTGCATGAGACAGCTGAGTGTCATGATACCACCTATGAGAAGGTTGGACCCCTGTCACCTCAAATGAAACATTCCCTTCAAAACAAACATTGGAAGGACCTCTGTCAGATTTAACTTGGGGACCATGAGTGCAAGAAGCCACACACCAAGGACCAACACTAGGTGTGATGAGACAGACATTGCTGCTAAGGTAAGAAACAGAGATGATAATGTTCAATAATGGTTACATGTAATACTACTAATGATGTGACAATTACAGTGAGGTTTTGGTAAACAATAGTTAGGAAACTGAGTTGTGGCACCTGTGAAAACATCTCTACTTTGCTTCCGACTTTGCAGTTCTTCATTACAGTACATTACATTACATTACACCAACACATGTCACAGCTTGTTTTAAACTGTGTATACCACACACTCATCATTGCTGGAATTAAGCTACTTTATTTTCTATCATTCACATTTTGAAATATTTATTTCTCTAGCAAAAGCTAGAGATTTTAGGGATCTACAAGACAGGACAATTGATCATTTTATATACATCAGTATAGCTGTCTTATTATAAAAGAATAACCACTAATCCTTTTAGCAAGCTGATATATTTATAGGAGTGATTCATTGTATTACAAATAACCCTTAGGGAGAGATTCACTTAGATCTTGGTGAAGAAGTTAAAAAAAAAAAAGGCTATCTTCAGAATATTTCCCCTCACATCAAATTCTCCCTCGGTTGCTTCAAGTCAGTAGCAGCATCAAGTTCAGGGATACAAAAACACAAATATGGTTAAAATAATTTCTACAGACTCCTGCATATTGTAAGAGCCACACCTCAGTCCCATATGGTCTGCCTCATTTCACCTCGTATTTCACAAGCCTACAATCCATAGATTTATTTCAGCGTCTCTAGAGGCAGACCACAGTCATCACACCCGGCCCACAATGACTCTGAGGATTAAATTACCCTAATTTACATGCTGCCACATAACAATGCCTTCCAGTGTAGCTGCAAGGATGACTCTCCCACAGCAGCCTCAAGTATAAACTGGCAGACATCAGACTGCAGTTTCAGCACCTGGCGTGTAAACATCGAACAAAAACCAAGCCTTAAACAATATATCAAGTGCAGTCACAAGCAACATCTATTCAAAGTCTTGACCATGAAAGTAGACCGAGTTATCACATGGCATTGCCCCTTCCAACTATGGATCCAATTTGCGCAGCTCCACTGGGGATATTTGTATGATGTTTGGTAGACATCTAATATTTTAATGACTCTCATATAATTCTATCTGTAAAGAATAAACGAAAGTCAGAAATAGTCATAGTTGGCCTACAGTATCATTAAGCCTACTGCAAGTGACACTCAGTACTAGCAATATTTTACAAGGCCAGCCAGAAGCTCCAGCAGTTACAAAACATTTCAACAGAAGCCTGCTTTCATCTCCACAACATAGTGTGTGTGACTCAGTAAGACACCACTGATTTCAAAACATTTTTGCACAAGAAAATACAAGAAAATCAGCAGTCTCAAAAGGATGCAAGTCATCAGAAGCTTCTCTGAAATTGACCTGATTTATAAAGTTCCTTTAAAAAGACTGAGTTGGCTTCAAACCCTTTGTATCACGCTCTTTTTGTTAACTGTAAGGGATCTAGTCATATCCTCACAGTATTGAGTTGAGACTCCAGAATACTACTGTAGGAATATTTTGTTATATATTTGCTCATCTGTAGGTAAATAGAGCATGTAGTCAACATAGAAAAATAACATGGCTTAAATATTGACCTTAAGTTGAATGCTTTGAATAAACAAGAAAAGCCAAAAAAAAAAACCCTTAAGTGCATCAGACTTCATATGCACTAGCTTTAATTTCTGCTTAAAAGAACAAAACATGAGAATAGCCTCACAGGATCAGAATAATGCACCTTCTGCATAGCAAATACAGTACTCCTGATGTAACCCTCTCCTGTTGAACAGTGTATTTATTGAGTAATCATACACTGCCTCTGAGTTGAAGATCATGTTAACAATGGCATCACAGCTTCTACAGTAACTCCAAAATCTTGAGGAGGTAACAGCCCTAAGTATGCCTGTTTGCCTTCATGACTTCAATCACAGCAGCAGCACAGTTCCAAGTTGAACAATATCACAGTTAGTCCTGTCTTCATCCATCTTGATCCACTCTCAAGAAGCAACACTTAAAAGCAATTGGCTCTGGAGTGTGTTTGGGGTGGGGGTTTTTTTTGTTTGTTTTGGTTTTTTTTTAAAAAGGTCAGTCATTTTGTGTTGGTTGAGAGGTATGCTCAAGAAACATACTCAAATAGAAGGCCTCACCTGAGGTTTCAGCAACAGGGTATTCTGTTCATTTAGCAGGGCTCAACTTGATTTTTCATTTCTTTAATTTTTTTTTCCTAAGGTCCATTCTTAATGAAACACATTAAGACATTTCTTAAATGTCTTAAACACATTTAACACATTTCTTAATGAAACACAGCCAACTAGCTGCAAAGTTACGTGGTTTTCAAATATTCAAAAGAAATACATAATCTTATTATTTTATAATAACCCACATCACCACTACACAAAATATCACATGACTGAAAACTGATCCACAGTCTTTTTGTTAATCATTGTATTATGTTCGGCTGAAAAATGACAATGTCTATAATTCTATGTTTCTGACTTTCTCAAACATCCTTCACAATACAGAATTTATTTTATGCAGGGAGAACTATATATCTACCTAATAACCAAAGATAACAAAAATCTGAAGCAAATGCATTTATAAATACAGAAGTATGGAATAGTTACAACACACATTAACGAGAATAAATCTTTCAGTGTTTAATGTAAAGTGTTGGTACGAATGAGAATGAAGACCTTTGATAATACAAGCAGAAAGAAACAGAGAATAAACTCAAATTCATAGACAGTTATTGATCCAGGACTTTGAATTGTTTCACAAATACAAAACTTCCTCCCAGTATTTTTTATGCTACTTTGATTGCTCAAAGGAAGAAAGAGCTTTTCTCCAGGAAATCTCCCAGTTCCATTATTCGGAATAAATACACGCAAGGTACAAAACTATTCTCAAGTACATAGTGAAATCAAGCAATACATAACAGGATCTTCCCTGTAGCCTAATGAAGTAAATACAGACATTTTTATTGATTGCTGTGGACTTCATATTACAGTACCGGAAGAAGCCCTGCTGGTGGCACAGTACAGAAATATAATTAAGACACAGACCAACCCAAATGTCATCCAAGTCAAAACCACAGTCCATTTAAATCACATCTTCACCACAGTAGAGATTACAGTGACAAGTAACTGACTTGTTTCTGAATTTCTCTCTTTTTTGACAAAGATTACAAGCTTCAACTATCACTTTCAGAACTGCTTGGCAGTCTAGATGTAGTGCTTCATATTTCACAGCTCATGCAGGATTCACAGGGATTACTATGCAGGTGATATATAGATAGATCGCTACAAGAAAAGCTTCATGCTGTTCTCCAGAAATATATTTTGTCTAACTAATGGATCAAGTTTTACTGTATTCAGAAGATGCTCCTCAATTTATCTATTATAAAGAAAGATAAACTGTGAGCAGGATGAATGGGAAAGGTGTAAAAATGGAGAAAAGGAGTAAGAAACCAGGAAAAAGAACTCAAAGCCAAAACATGTGTGAGACAGAATGACTAAGCATTCATATTGAAGGTAGATTATTTCAATTAATATCATCCGCAATAGAGATTAAAGGGGGGGAGAAACAAGCAAAAATTTATCAGCAGCATGTGGCAGGATAGTATATAAAAAATCTGCATACAAATTACTGATTAGAGTGCAAAATGTTTATTTATCATGGATTTTTAACTGACAAGATTACACACTGCAGAATAAAGTCATATCAGGACTTCCCACTGATATGGAAACAGATTAAAAATAATTCTGCAGTAGAAGCAGCAAAATGAAATCACTTACCCTTACTGTTGCATTGCTGAAACTATCTGAAGAGTTAGCCCTCTAGAAACAGATTTTTCTATCAATAATTGACAGCTGATACAGTTTCAGGCAGTGCTGGTACACCAAGGGAAAGACTGCAGCAGCAGCTTCTTCACATTTAGCCTCTCTCTAGCACTTTTTAAAGATCTTTCTTAACCCTTTCTAGGTATTTTCTCCCAGTGTTTCAGGTGAAACGAGAATGACATGATAAATGTTATAAGAAAAGGATGAACTATTTCCTGCTTAGAGTGTGACAAAAGCTGTAGGAAGAAAGCAGTAAGATTTAGTCTTAACAATAAGCAAAGAGAATTAACTGATTTAGTGACTGGGGAGGAGTTATACCGGAGAGGTATGACATCTCTCTGAGGTGTGTAACCAGAACAGTAATTTCCTCCAAACGCAGAATTAAGAGGTCAAGACCACAGTAACACAAAGTAATAGCAGAGGAGTAAGCTAAAGAAGAATAATAGTTCAGAATTTGCCATAAGAAAAAGTATTATGATTCCCTTCCAGCCTTTTCCCACTCAGAGCCTGTTAGGCCACACCTGGAATAGTGTTCAGTTTTGGGTCCCACTGTACAACAGAAAGATGTGTGTAGGCTGGAGAGAATGCCAAGAAGGGCCACAAAGATGATGAAAAGACTGGAAAGTCTGCCATCTGAAGAAAAGTTGAGAGAACTGTATTTGTTCAGCCTGGAGAAAAGAAGGCTTAGAGTAGATCTTATGATGAGGTTCTAGTACTTAAAGGTGTCAATAAACAACATGGAGACTACCTTTTTGCAAGGACTCACATGGAAAAGAGGAGTACTGGGTAGAAGTTACTGCTGGGGAGATTCCAACTGGAAACAAGGGGAAAATTTTTCACAACAAGGACAATCAGTCATCGAAACAATCTAACCAGAGAAGTGGTAGAACCTCCAACATGGGAAATTTTTAAGATTCAGTGGTCAAGGTGGTCTAATCTGATAGGTCACAACTTTTTAACATGGAGGCCACCTGACAATAAAAGGTTTGGGAAATTCTTTTATCCTCACAGGGAAAAGAGCAAAAGGAAAAACAAACAAACAACCTGCACTCCACTGTCTTGTGCCAGTTTCATAGCAGTCAGATCCACTGTATGTGCCAGGCATGACCAAATACACCACTATGGTCACACCTGTCCTACAAAGACAGAGTACAGTTGAATCAGATTGCACTGAGATGGAGAAGAATATATTTACATTAAATATTTACAATTCTACTAGCTGTAGTACCATACTTCAGGTAGAATGAAGTAGGGATCCTAAGGTACAAAGGCTACAATATATGTAAAAGGTATTTCCTCTTAGTCTCAAAATTCAAAAAACCAAGAGGGAAGAAGTAAGTGTTCTCTCTGAACCACAGAGAATATCTCTTTTGCTTGCCCATTTGAGTGAAATAGAAAAATCAAACCAATGTGCAAAATTCAACAGCTCTACCATAGTTGGCTACCATTTGTCCCACTCAGTAGTAGTAAGGTCCTCCCTTCCAGATATATCAGCAGGGAAAAACACTACAATGAAATGCAAGATTACATTTCAAGAACATTTAGTCCTCAAACATCAGTGGATTGATCTATGTAACTGTAGAGCCCTACAATGTAGATTTTGAGCCATTTTTAGTTCATAGATGGCCTACATATAGCCATTGTAGGCAGCTGCAGGTATATGAATTGTAGAGGTATAATATTGGTGAGATTAAACCCATCCAAGTTGCTCAGTATGGAAATCTCACTCTACTTCAACAAAAAACAAGCAAACAAAACCCCCGAACAACATGACACATCCTTGAGCAACAACTAGACAGGTACCTCATCCAAAATAGAAGAGGACTTTGAAACAGTGGAAATTTGTAGGAGTAAAACTCAGTGCAACCAACTTAGGCACAATCTCTTGTGCACAGAAGCAGAAGTGAAATCTGGATATCTCTCCTAAAATATCTTTCTACATATGTCTTTTCCATGTGACTCCTCATACTGCTTGGTTTCAACTTTCTTTCATCCAGCTATTGCAGGGTCAGTCTCAATACTTCCATTACTATCCTCAAACAGCTGCAACACCATTATGCATGCATGCATGCCCCATGAATGAGCATTTCTTCTTTATCAATGAAATTAAATGGTGTACCATCTGCATTAGTCATTCCCAAACATCCACTCAAAGGAATATAGAATCATAGAATGGTTTAGGTTGGATGAGATCTCAAAGACCATTCAGTTCCAATATATTCTTTTTTATTTCCATTTCTCATATATTTAATTTTCTTAGAAAATACCAAAGGCTGGCTTCCTATACGTGTTTGTATTTCTGAGCATTACTTTTGGCAGAAAGACCTCAATGTCCTTTCACTTACTCTCCATACCTAGAGGCAACAGACGAAAGTAGTATAGACGCTATTTAAAGCAACTGCTTGGGGTCATTAACTGCAATGGTTCTCAACTGGTGTCCAGAATTTTAAATCTAATGCTATATTGTTCCCACATTCCTACTTTTCACTTGTGGATACTGCTCTGGGTCAATAGCCTACAAGATTCCCAGCTCTACTAAAGACCTTTCGACAGTCCATAATGGCACCAATTCCTGCCTCATCATGAAGCAGTGCTTTATTTTACATATTGAATACATCCTCTCCATCCTCAGAAGCTTTCTTTTCAGTAAAAGCTTTCATTTTTAAAATGGTACCAAATGCACCAAAGTCATGTTCTCATATCATTCTTGTTCACTTCTAAGCAAAAATTATCCTGTTCAAATTAATGTCTAATTATTGATGATCACTAGTAATTTATAGTCTTTCAGATACTTCAGGCTGACATAAAGACAAAAGGTTAAGATAATATTACATTCCCCTAAAAAGCCACATGAAATAAAATGCAATAAAAAAGGATGATTTTTCTGGGTGAAAGAAAATGCGTATATTTCACATCTCTTCCATCAATAATTCATATAAAAAGTCTTCGCACATTTTTCCCACCCCACACACAACCAGACAAGCTTGAAAGGATCAAACAATATAACAAATTCACAGAAATTTCATGTTCAATGAACATTGAACACATGATGATCACTCACAAAAGCAAAGGAAAATTAATACTTCGATCACATAGCTCTATTCTATGGGGTTTTATTTAAATCCATTCTGAGCAAGTAAATAAGAGCAACTTCTCACCATCTTTTGTTCTCTCAGTCCACTCTTTTTTGTGCTCATAAACAGCATCTAGATCTTTGCCTCCTCACCTACATGAATTCAGTATTAAGCATCTGATTTAATTTTCTCATGCTATACTCCAATGCTTCCACTGCACGCTACAGCAATATTACTGTGCTGGTTTTCAAGTGCTAAAAATAAAACAAACACATGTCAACCCAAGGACAAAACTGGAAGAAAACATACTTTAATGTAACCAAAGAATATATTTAGCATTTTGCTACTAAGCAAGGATGGAAATCAACTTGTCAACACATCACCATGTCTGTGATGCCCACACCTCACTCAATTCTTTCTACAGCATTTATTATATATGAGAAGTGGATTTAGTTTTCATTCTTTCTTTCTTCCTAAGGAAGAGTGACTGTTAGTATTCTGTCATTACAGCCAGAAGGGGCTTCTGAACTGAAGCATAAAGCACTTCTATCCTTTTAGGCAGTTTTTCTATTAATTAACAGTAATATGTAGCCATCTAAGGTGCATTTGAACAGTGGTGCGTATTAGGCTTCCAAAATCAAAGAAACATAAGTGGGAACTGGCATGTAACTCATGCTCCAGAAAGGAAAGTGAAAAATGAGTGCTAAATTAAAATAGTTTCCTTCTGTAATTCTTTCATTATTATTGTTAACTTGGGCTCTCCACAAAGCAGTACAGCTTCTATAACCCCAGGTGAACACTCATTAAACAAAACCAAAAAAAAAAAAAAAAAAAAAAAAAAAAAAAAAAAAACAAAAAACAATTTTAAAATTTTTTTTTTCCACACCAAACCAACTTCTTAAATATTTTATTTGAAGCAAAGATTTTTTTAATTGAAAACTGGTATCTTTAATATTGTAAACTACTTGAACTTATGTTTTAACACTAGGAAAAGAAATATTGAAAACCACTGTATAGAGGTTACATTCTAGAGATCCTGTATTCTGATTAAAGCTGATATTGAAGGCAAAATCTGTTACGCATGGTTTATTTAATCCTTTAAAACACAAATCAAAGTTCATCTGTTATGTTTGAGCTTGCTTCCCGATGCATGGAATTCAAGGCAAGAGAAAAACTGGTTGATAAATTAGTATAAATTAACATGGTAGCATTTGAAAACTACTCTGTACAGCTGCTTGAACACTTAAGAGAGAAAGCAAGAAAGAACATTGGGAACAAGCACAAAGCCTTTTGAAAGACCTTATGGAATCTGTAGGTTCCTGCATCCATCACCACAAAGAAGAGTATCCAGTAGGCCAAGGCATTATGAAACGTTTCTGGCTCCAAGGCTACTATGGAATTGCAGGATGTGCTCTAATACCCAACAGAGTCAAAGAGTAGCTGCTTTTAGTATGTTACAAAGCTTTTTTCGCCTGTATTCATTCTCAATTACAGAGGAGTGTCTTACTCATCAGTGTAGCAGACATCAACAAATTCCAATCTAAAGCACATTAGTATTTTAAATATTAATGTTGAAAAGGTTAATTGGTTCCAGTAAACTTTAAAGGAAGCTCATCATGTCTGCAAAAAGAGTATCTACAAAGTACCATTCTGGCAGAGTTTTAGGTAAGCATTAATAAAGCTCTGAAGAACTTTCTCATGCTTAATAAGGGCCACTTGAATCCTACCGCTGTAAGTCAAGCAGCCCAAATTAGCTTCCCAGATTTGTAGAGAATAAAAGTGAATTTAAGACTAAACATTCTGAAGTTCACAAGGGAAGAACAAAATTCAGCTAAAATCCTCCAGTACATATGCTGCAATACTTGCCGTGCATGTTCTTAACCCTGATAGTTTGCATGCCTCTTTCCAAATAAAACAAACTCCCACTATCCACATACAGACGTGAGTCTTCTTTTAGGAAAACACATCTATTCCCTCCCCCCTTAGATCGTTATGGAGCTACTGGTGTCAACAATAGAGGACAATAGATGACAAAAATACCTCATGGAAAAGATTGACAACCACCCATCTTTTTCTTCTGGGCCTGATACAAAGGCTACTCAAACAATTCAGTGTCCTTATGATTTAGGATTGGTTCAAAACTCACAACACTTCAAGGCTTGTATGAACTTGTAGATAAGAAAAATAAGTATTGTTGGTTTAAACATGATGTCTTTACACTAATACAATTGTAGCACAAAACTATAAAATGGTGACTCAAAAAATTATCTTACCACACATTCTCATGCTTTTTTTTTTTTTTTCAAGCAAGACAAGCTTTTTAAAAAAATATGCAAGGGAGCTTGGGCAATGTTATCAATGTCTCTATTTCAGACATTAAGATTTCATCTTTTTTTTGTTTTCTAAGGATCCCTCTCCTTAATGTGTTTTCAATTCGTGAGATTTTGAGTAATGAAAGCAAAACCACTCATTAATACAACATTAAAACATAGGTAAGAAAAACAAAGGTAAAAACCCAGAACACTAGAAAATGTGGAAGTTCAAGAAATTACTCATTTGCCATATGTATTCTATAGAGACTTTTTAAACTTAGAATAGTATCCACAGATGGAAATTCAAATCAAGAAACTATATTTCAGTCTTTTCTGATGAGAGTAAGCACACTGGGCAATCGGTATCAGCCTGCCATATTTCACCTTCAAAGCTTTTATGGCTTTCATTATCAACATACAGTACTGTAAAAATCTTGGAAAGAGTTGTAACTTTAAAACAGACTGCAAGATGGTTCAGTGTCTAACGACTTGTTGACCAATTAATCGCCCAGTTCTTTACAACTTAATCTTCGCTGCCACTTAAACACTGTTAGCTTTGGAAGAATGTGGGAACAAAGCCTCATTTGAGTGCAAACGTGAGCCTCAGATTACTAAAATGATTGCTAGATTACTGGAATCATTACCTAATAACTGCTAACAGGCTTGATCTCCTGGCCTCTTCTAACACTTCCAAATTATTGGTCAGATCGCTTCATAAATATGTGGCATGCATGTAAACCTTCAAAGATTTAGAAAGAGGTCACTCTTCTAACAAGGAAAAAATGACAATCATTGTCCTAGACTTTCTTGCATAATATTGCCAAGACCTGCAGGTGTGACATCCTTCCCTTACAAAAGAAATTCTGTATTTTGTATGAAAAGCTCACGTAATTTTCTAAAACTTTGTAACATTTGTCTTCAAGGAATCTGGCTTCAAAAATAATACTTCTGTATATCGGTGTAGACATTATATTTACTCACCATGTAGGAAAACCTCTGGCATAATAAATGTTTCTGCTATTTTTTGTCCAAAGTAGCACTGGCACTTATCCTATCAAAAACTACATTCTAGTACTTAAAAGAGGGTCAAAAGCTTCTAATGATGCCAAGACACAGTATATTTTGAGATCCTGTAGAATTTAGGGGAAAACCAATTCCTGCATGAACACACACAAAAGTGTTTCTAGTCTTTAAATTTTAAGAACAACCAGCAGGACTTACACTATTACACTATTACAGATAGGTGCTAACATCCTGGTACCTATAATTAATGAAGGATTTAGGCATAAATGTATACTGAACCAGAAGGTGTTTGCTTGGTTGGTTCAGAGTTTTTCTGAGAAGGAATAAAATCTAATTTTGGTACTTAAACTGCAAATACTTAACACAGGCACAAAAGAGACCAATATTGAGAGCTTAATCCAGTTTCACAGAGTTCAGCAGTCTACTCAAATTCCAGCATCAATTGCTTTTCCTTTTAGCTTGCAATTATGTGTGGTTTCAATAGCTGAAATTCAATAAGATCTCACAGATTACGGGCTTTCAACTAAGCACAGGAAGATATTTCACTTGCATCTCCAGAGATTTAACTTGCTCTACATTTTAGCCTCCACTGGGTATCACTGCCATCAGACGATCCCATTTTAACCCTAACTGGCTCCGAACATGCGACACAACCTGCAGAGATGATGGACTTCGCATGCCAAACGAAGGCGATTTAATACCGTTAATCCCGAAACGCTCCCTTTCTCCCTGTTCTCTGTCTGCAACACGCACACAGTCAGGCTCCGCTCCCCACACGAGAGCTGTCCACTGCTCAGGAAACTTCCCAAGGGGCCGCTGCACGCCGGCACCGCGCGGTCCCGCCCGCACCCCCGCGCTGCCCGAGCCCTGGGGGCCCTCACTACAGTCCCAAGTGAGGGCTGCGGGTCTGAGGACTGGCTCCGCGGATCACACTCTCCCCCGCAGCCCTGACGCTGTCTTGTAGGGCACCCGAGAAGCAGCAGGCCCGGTCCTTCCCCACGCTCCTGTCGCTAAGCATCACCTCGAACCGGCAATAGTGGCCGCTACGGCCCAACTCGACGTGGGACCCGGACCCTCCCAGCCGTCCGGCACCAATACCCGCTCTCCGGCACCCGCAGCCCCTAGGCTGCGCAGCGCTGACCTTTCCCGCCGTCCCTCCTTCGCGGGCGGCGATGCTGAATCACGACGGACCGCCGCTAGGACGGCGCTCCCACGGGCGGCAGCTCGTGCCCCGCAGGCGCGGGGAGGCGTAGGGCCGAGGGGCTCAGGGTGAGGCGAAGCGCAGGAAGAGAGGGCGAACGGCCCCCGGTTACCTGCTGAGCAGAAGGTGGGAGACTCTCGGGCACTCCGCTCCTCCCGGACGGCGCACAGGTGCTGCGGGGCCAAGCCGGGCGGTGCGCGCTGCGCTTCACAGACGACAGCATCCAAGCCGGCGCCTGCCGAGCCGGGCACTAACGGAAGGAGGAGCGGGAGGTTACGGCGAGGAGTTGGGAGAAACCATTTCCCACGAGGGGGCACCGCTGGTGGCCGGCCAGGCAAGGCGAGACGAACGGGCTCTCCTACACAGGTAAACACGACAAGACGTTTGAGGAAAGGCGGGTGGTGTCCGCGGAGCGTGACAGGCGGTGCCAGGGGCAGAGGACAGCCCTCTCCTCTCGACTCGTCAGTCTACCCCCGTGCCTCTCGCAGTGGGAGCGGCCGGCGCTGTCTCCCCGCTTGAGGACGCGATCAGAGGACCTAGCAACGGCGCAGGGTGTCTCTTACCAGCCCGGAGCGGCAAGCGGCCTCTGCGAACTGCGGGGCGCACTCTTCTCAGGGCCGGCTACAGTCGCCTCCTTTCCGCCTCTCAGAGCCGCCGGCATGGGGTGAGGAGGCCAGGCTCCAGCCGACCGAGATACACCTTAGGACTTCTATGGGCGTCTGGCGTGGGCGAGGCGGGGCGTAGGTCGCACTGTCCTCGCTGGGCCGGACGTAGGACCCTTGCGGAAGCACCGAGCGGATATAGCCAAGAGGCGGCAGCGGGGCCCTCCAGTCTGCGCGGGCACTAGCAGCGGGCTGCAAAAGGGCCTGCGGCACTAGAGAGCGCGGCCTCGGGAATTGCTAGTGGTTGGCTGCGGACACACCGCCGCTCTGGAGTCCTGCCCTCACTTGCTGAAATCGGTGCGGCTGTGCTGATTCATATGCGTGTTCACACGTTTTGTTCGGCCTTGCCTTTTGGTGCTGTTACCAGTGGTTTTCCTCCTGTGAGCCTAGCGGCTATGTGCCGCCCTGAAGGAGCCATTTCAGTCTTTTGCTGAAATAAGTGGCATCCTAGCATAAAGCACATGACCTGATCTGATAAATGCATTACAGATTTTTTTTTTTTAATGGAGAAATACTTGTCAAAGACTTATTTTTTAAAAGTTTTAAAACTTTTTTTAAAATACTGAAAACCCAACTGAAATTTAATCCATTAGCTCAAGAGATTATGTAGTACCCTCTTTGTATAATATTCAGGTTAGGAGCCAACTAGAGAGCAGTGGGCATAAGGGCATTTGATTTAGGCTATTTGCCGTGGAACTAGCTATGAGCTTCTATTGACTTACTTTGCTTCCTAATGTTTGGAGTTTATTTTGTCGGTTTAACTTACTTCATATTATTGCATTCTTACATATTCCTCAGTACTAGGTATCTTTAAAATCTATTTCAGTCTAACCTTTTCTGCACAATCTCGTCTGAAATAGACTTTCAATGAGAATCTCTACAACTAACTTTCTAAGGTACTCAGAATCAGTAATCTTAACAAGGAAGAAGTGACAAATGTTGTAAAGTAAGTTGGTTGAAAATGCAGTGGCAACTTGATTTGCATTATGTGTTTTGCTTTAAAATCGTTCAAAGTAAGCTGATAGTTTAGTAGGAATGATTTCTGGGCTTCTTGCAAATACCAGAATGATTTTTTTAAAAAACAGAAAAACACATCAAAAATTCTTCAAGGAATTCTGGAGACACGAGACTGTGTTCTCATGTGTGATACAGATTTTTAGCTTGTGAAATTGAAAATTTTCTCATGTTTTACAGATGTAGTATTTGTCATTGGGTTGGATTACAGTTTACATAGCAGTTTTTACTGATAGGCCAAAATTATCACTTGCTTACCACTCAAACTTTTGTTAGGTTTGTCCAAAAAAAGCAGAGGCATAATTTCTGCCCACAAACATATAATGTCATGGAAATGCATATGTTTGAGTAGACCAGTGTTTGTAGGAGGAGATCTATATTTTAATGAAAGAAATTCCATGCCAGAGCACAGGCAATGGGATCAAAGCCTGTCCCTGTGTAAGCATTCTTTATTTTCCTCACAGCTGTGAGAAAGCTGTTACAGGATGCTCACAGAGAAAGGTTTGGTTTTCTTTCCATTAGTCATTTGGAATGCTGCCACTGACTGCAGATTAAAACATTTACAAGGTTGACATGCATTGAATGTTATCTTCAGGTCAGAGCTTGCTTACAGCAGGTCCTGCCTTCATATTTCTAGCTGTATGTCTACATTCCATACCCTAAACCAGATCTCTACACCCCAAAGCCTGAGCTGCACCTCTCTGCCGAGGAAATTCTGTTATATAGTTGGAAGGGCAGCAAATCACTAACCAGAGTTCACAAGAGATTGTATCCAGCTGTTGCTTTATACTTGGCAGACAGACCAGGAGCTTGGCAACACAATTGTGCGCCCTGCTCTGCTTCTAGGAGGCTTTTTTTAACGGCCTCACTTCCAAGGTACAGCTCAGACTTCCCCTTTCCAGAGGAGGGTTGGTACAAAGGGATGCCAGTCTCAGCTGGGAAACCACAACCTATGACACAGCCTCCCAGCAAAGACCAGAACCTGACAGCATAAATGCTTTTTCACATCTCCATTTCTGGGAGGCATTAATATTTTCCAGAATGTGCTTTTAATTGTTGTTTTCCAGAAATTGTTTTTAAAAAGTAAATCTGAAAAACAACATGATCTGTGTTCTGAATCACTCTGAAAGTACTAGCTACCTCCATGCTGAAATGTTAAAACTAGCAAAAATTAGTAAGAGATCAAAGCAAGGCATTAAATACACAGATGCTTGATTAGAAGCATTACGTAGAGTTTTATTTTTAACATTGAGCTAGTTTAAATATTGAACATGGATGCACTAGAGACAACAGATGTGCCTAGATAATTATTGTAAATAGAACTAGCAATAAAATACCTTTTATGGCATGAAGATCATCCTACCAATTCTACACATAAACTAATGGGCAAAACAGAAAATCAGAGGTCAGGAATAATGTGCGTTCCCAGAAATCTATATATATGTATGAATTTTCATCTTTTTTTCCTCATAGTTTTCCATCCAAGGATCCTAAGTACCTTAATAACTTACAGTTGTTATAGTGGAAGAATGATCAATCCTAGCTTTCAGAGAAAGGTTATTTGAGCACAGTCCCTATTTTACCTTTCCTGTTACTACTTACATGCTTTCTAAATAATAGTGATCACTGTAGTGCTGTGTATGTGTAATCCTTCTCAAAGTCAGTAAATACAATTTATTAAGACTACAAAGAAGATAATTCCCTAAAGAGTATTGGTCTTTGAACAAAGGCACAATATAGGCTTTGAAATGCAAATACACTTACCCAGTCCACTCTATCATGAGTTTATAGAGCTGCAGTAGGATGTACAGTCTGGTATGGTCCAGAAAACCTGAAGCTGCATCTTGTCTAGGCCGTTGAAATGGTTTATATCTTTGTTCAACTCTTAGTGCTAATAAATGACAGAAAGACAAGAGTTTCAAATCATCAAAAGTAACAATTATCAAGTTCAAAAGCTTTGGAACAGAACCAGGATGTACCTTTATAAAAGGAACCTTAGCTATTCCTAGCCTGTTTTCATCTGTTTGCACAATATTCATTTTGCAATATATTTACTAAGTAGTTTATTATACTTTTCTGAAAACTGCATTTTTCCGCTTGCTATAAAACTATGTCCAAACGTAGTCTGTGCTATCAAAAACCACCCAGTGTGTTAGCAAAATCCATGCAACAGCTTCCCAGCAGTACCAACACCTGCTAATAGAGTATGGTGTTTCAGGCAAATACTGCCAGCCTGTCACAGCTTCTTATCTCCTCTCTCTCTCTAATCTTCAGAGTACTGCCTGGGATTATCTCCTGGAAATCAAATGCCCAGCAAGATGGCTTGCTATTTTTTTTATACATCAGCAAACATGTGCTTGATTACATTCATTACTGCTGTAAACATCTTTTATTGTACAGATCAATGTGAATTTACAAGCTATAGCAGTATGATATTGACATAATGTAGTATTTCATGTACAATAATGTTTTATAGTCCTCATCACTCCAAACACTCTCTGGGTGAAATTCAGCAGATACTGTAATAACAAGGGTACCCATAGACTATAGTCAATTACTCTTAATCTTAACTGGGCCACTTTGGTTCAGGTGTTTTTGAACAGCTTTAAGATATGAACACTTTCATTTTTAACCACACAAAATATAATTTCAGAGTGTGTTTATCTGTTTAGTAATCAAAACTTGGAAGTTCTTTTTCAAATAATCTCTGCCATTGTTTAAGAGATTCCCACAACTTCAGCAATTTGGAGAGGAGTTTCTTTTTGTTGAGCAGCTAGCAAGCCAGTAAAACAAACAAACAAACAAACAAAAAAACCACACCAACCACCCATAATTCTATTGTATGAAGGCTGCAAGATCAAGTTGAAGGAAAGTGGAAATTTATATCTACTGGTCAATTAATTTAATATGGTCATCCAGAAAATGAAAACATCTTTCATAGGCATTCATAAAATGGAGTTGGATCATACAGCATTACTGAAGGCTATCTATACTGTTGCTGGCCTGCAGACCAAAGTAAATGGGGGTGTGAGTCGCTCCTTCATTGCAGCTGGGCATAGGAATTATTTAAGCAATATGATAAGGAATCACTGAGAAGAAACATTCAGAATGAGCAAGACTTCTGCCCTCTAAAGTTGTGCTGTTTTTTATGTAATGCATTTTTTCACAGCATAAAAGTTCCCAATATCCATTCAGTCTATACCAGATGTAACCGGGAATTGTTTCATACAGCTTTATTGAAATGAATCTGAAGTGATCGGTTAATAATTTTGATATATTGCAAGGTGACAACTAGTGTGTGTTCTGTTGTATTATGCAGTGGGTTTGCAGTGACCTGCTCCCCCACCTTTTTAAACCCCTGCTAAAACTCAGAAAAACACACTGGAAGTTAATAAATGAAGCTTTATATTTACAGCAATGCAAATATACAAGCAAATATTTACAAGATATAACACTTGGTGAAGTGACACTGTATGTTTAACTCTCTCTCAGCCAATAGTCTAATTTCTCACTCAAATTCTCCAATTAGCTCAAACCAACACATATTACTATCACATAACCATTTCACTAAAGATATTTGGTATCTAACCTGTATGACCCAACAAAGCTCTAAAACTTCTGCAGATGTTGATTTAGTTGACACAGAAAAATCTGCACTTATTTTCATGATTAAAGGTCTATTGAGGCGTGGTTAATTTACATTTGGGCTGCGAGGAAAATAAATTCACATATTAGAAATTGAGCTACTATACTTCTGTCATAAACAAAAATTTTATTCATTTGACAATACTGTATAAAAGTCACTTGCATAGTGTTTCTAACAGGTAAATACACTGCATCTCCATTGAGGCAATGGGTACAGATTCAAATTTATTCCAATGCCATCAGTTCAGTGTCACATCAGCAATGAATTTGTGCCTATCAGATGTACCTTGTCAAATGTCACACAGGAGATAATAATCTGAAATATGTACAAGGTTGAGAAAAATCTATTTTCAGCATTCATCTAATTTACTTCACACTTGTATACTGCTTGGAACATGATGTTTGGAGCCTCTGGCAGAACAAAGTACACAGGTCCTCCCAGATGCCATTTCTGTGCTCATTAGATTAGGTATCACAGAGTGTCTTACTTAATTTAACATATTTAAGATGTACTAATTTATAGCCTGGTGATGTTTCTTAATAAATACTTTTTTTTTTTCCATACAGTGTTGTGTTGGTTTGAGCTAATTGGAGAATTTGAGTGAGAAATTAGACTATTGGCTGAGAGAGATAAACACAGTGTGTTACTTCACCAGAGTTTTACTGAGAAAGAAAAAAAGTTGTTTTTAAGAACTGTTCTCAAAACAACCAGATAGCAGACGGTTTATGACTGTTCTGGGCTGCAGCTGCTCCTCTTGCATGGTCTCCTTTCCCTTTGCCTTGGTAGCTAATTCTCAGTAAAACTACTAACTTCTTTCTACTACTAATCCCCCTGACTGATCTACTTCAGCTTATGTGCAGCATCAACAGCTGGTGAGATAAGACTGGGGAAGGGGGGGAAAGGTGGTACGGGGGTGTTTGGTTACCCTCTCTTGGGGATTTTGGTCTCTGGGAGGGGTGTGGTGTCTGTATTACCTTTTCATTGTATATATCTGTAAATATCTGTTATACCTTGTAAATATTTGCTTGTATATCGTGCATTGCTGTAAATATAAAGCTTCATTTATTAACTTCCAGTGTTTTTGAGTCCTAGCCGGGGTTTATAAAAGGTGGGGGGGGGCAGGTAACTGCTAAACCACCACAAGTGTCTTCAGTATTTGTATTCTGCAGACAATTCATATAATAAACTAGCAAATCTGTTTCCGGATCCTTAGTTGTAGATATAAGTCCGCATTAGCTAAACTACAGAGGACTTCATACCACAGAAATACTGTATTTTTCACATGAAAAGGACTATTGAAAAGTTGTTCTTAATAAAATAAAACTACATGTAGACTATTAATCTCAAGTTTGGATTCCATGACTGTGCACCATTAAAACATGGAAATATGTTTGTTCCATGGTGTTTCTGCACACAAATGTTTCCAGAATCCTAGGTGTTATGAGAATCTCTTTCTTTGTGCTTACCATTGCACCTTAAAGCAGTTTCCAACTGCATGGGTAACAGTTTTTGATTTGTTGGGGAGTGCATTTTTGTTTTACACAACAGTAAATTAATTTTGCAATGGGGACACTTTCTAACAACAGTAACGGGACTATAGAATTATTTGGGTTTTTTTCCCTTATATACATGCTTAATTCTTTTTTTTTACCTATGAAATAGAAATCCTTGCTCTTCTTTAGAAAGGCATGATAGATGTCCCTGTACCATGTGGCACACTGAAGAAGGGATGATACTCACAGTCATTTCATTACTAGCTGTGTGCATGAGAAAAACAAACACAGTGAGGTGACATTAGAATTGATACTGACTTCTCCAGGGCAGCGAGATACAGAAATGTCATTAACAGTGGAAAAATCTTCCTAATATGAGAACTACAAGATGCACTATGCTGTATAATGCAAAAAAAAAAAAAAATTAACTATGTACTGAATTTGGATTCTTTAGAGCTTACTTGCTTATACATAGAATCAGATGCTTAGGTGCCCCTACAATTCCGATTCCTGGAGGGCTGCTTGCTAAAGAACACGAACCAAGAGGGATCCAACAACCCCAGGGTCCAGCTCCACACTACTCAAGCAAGGTAAGCAAGACAGAGCTGGAGATGGTGGACAGACCCAACCAAGCTCCCATATCATATGGCAGTATCATGGTGACAAGGCAAGTCCAAGGTCAGGCCAGGAAGTCAGCCCATAGACGGGAATAAAAGCCCATAGACAGGAATAAAGTCCAGCAATTGCCAGACAGATCCATAACAATAATGCAAGCCTGATAACAAGCTGGGAAGCCATTCCATGAACTGTAGATAACCAGAGCCATGGCCAGGCTGTAACTGCACACAAAATCAAGACAGGATCATTAAGGTTGGTTAGCACATTTTTAGAGCTCTTAGTGCCTGATACAAAAGGATTCAGAGGAATACGGAATTTGAGCATCTTTCCTTTTAAGTTCTATAGTACAAATAGAATTTTTCATGTTGTGTTATGTTTTACAAAGAACTTTTGTACTGCATATCTCATATTAATACTTATCAGGACAGGTATGTGAGGAACGTCCTTGTTCAGCAATAGTTTTGTTTACTTAACTCTTTCAATCAAATCTTGCTATCTACTGCAGGAATTTCAAGTTCTAGAAAAGATAAACAATGTAGGGATTAATGCACAGGAGAACTAAGAACACCCCAGGTAATATTTTCTGCAGGCTGGTTAATGTCTATTCACTCTTTTCCTATATATATATTTTTTTTTAATTGAAGGTGGTCTTCATTGTGTAGCATTCAGCAACAGGAACTATTTAAAGAGAGTATAAAAGAAACTAAAACATGTGGAGTGAGTACTTGTAGAATACCACACTATGAAATTATCTCACTAAGTTTATATGGATTTCCATGAAAAGAAAATAAAAAATAAAAGCAGCTTATGTCTTGAAAGCTGTTTTATCCTTAAGATAATGAGTAGGGTGCAAATGCAGAAAGGATAGCCTGACAATAACTGTCATTTCTTTAAAGCACTATAGAATCACTAAGGTTGGAAAAGGCCTTTAAAATTAAAATCATTGAGTCCAACTGCAACCCAGCTACCATGACCACTAAAGTATATCCTGAAGCACCACATCTACAAACTTCTTAAACACCTCCAGAGATGGCAACTCTGCCACCTCCCTGGGCAGCCTGTTCCAATCTCTCACCACTCTCTCAGTGAAGAAGTTTTTCCCAATGTCCAGTCTAAACCTTCCCTGACACAACTTAAAACCCTTTGCTTCTCGTCCTATCACTAGTTTATTGAGAGATCAACCAATATCAGCCTCACTACAACCTCCTTTCAGGTAGTTGTAGGGAACAATAAAATCTCTCCTTAGCCTTCTCCAGACTAAACAACTCCAGCCTCACCAGGGTACATAATCACTTGCTGGACACACTGTTTTTGATGCAGGCCAGGATGCCATTGGCCTTCTTGGTCACCTGGCCATACTGTTGGCTCGTGTTCAGGCAGCCTTCCACCCCAGATCCTTTTCCAGTGGGCTGCTTTTCAGCCACACTTCTCCAAGCCTATAGCATTGCTTGGGGTTGTTCTGATGAAAGTGCAGGACCCAGCACTTGGTCTTGTTAAAGCTCATTCCATTGGCCTCAGCCCATCAATATAACCTGTCCAGATCTCTCTGCAGTGCCTTCCTACCCTCAAGCAAATCAACATTCCCACTCAATTTAGTGTCATCTGCAAACTTGCTGATGGTGCACTCAATCTCCCCATCCAAATCATTAGAATCAGAATCAGTCAGGGTTGGAAGGGACCACAAGGATCATCTAGTTCCAACCCCCCTGCCATGCCCAGGGACACCCTACCCTACATCAGGCTGGACAGAGCCTCATCCAGCCTGGCTGCAAACACCTCCAGGGATGTGGCCCCAACCACCTCCCTGGGCAACCTGTTCCAGGGTCTCACCACTCTCATGGTGAAGAATTTCCTCCTCACATCCAATCTGAATCTCCCCACCTCCAGCTTTGCTCCATTCCCCCTAGTCCTGTCACTACCTGATAGCCTAAAAAGTCCCTCCCCAGCTTTCTTGTAGACCTCCTTTAGATACTGGAAGGCCACAATAAGGTCACCTCAGAGCCTTCTCTTCTCCAAACTGAACAGCCCCAACTCTTTCAGTCTGTTCTCATAGGAGAGGTGCTCCAGCCCTCTGATCATCCTCATGGCTCATCTCTCCAAAACTGGACACAGTACTCCAGGTGGGGTCTGACGAGAGCAGAGTAGAGGGGGAGAATCACCTCCCTGGCCCTGCTGGCCACAGTTCTCCTGATGCAGCCCAGGATCTGGTTGGCTTTCTGGGCTGCAAGTGCACACTGCAATAAAGACCTTAAACAGAACTGCCCCAAATACTAAGCCCTGGGGGACACCACTTTTGACTGGCCACCACCTGGGTTTGCCTCTGTTTATCACAACTCTTTGGGCCCAGCTGTCCAGCCAGTTTTTAATTCAGCAAAGAGTCCACACGTCTATGGCATGGAGTGCAAGTTTCTTAAGGAGAATGCTGGGGGAGACAGTGTCAAAAGCTTTACCAAAATCCAGGTAGACAATGTCCTCAGCCTTTCCCTCATCAGCTAGATGGTCCTAGATGAGACCGGTCATCAGGACCTGTCTTTCATGAACACGTGCTGGCTGGGCCTGATCCCACCATTATCCTGAACTTGCCATGTGAGCTCACCCAAGATGAAGCATCCTCTCATCTTCCCTGGTACTAAGGTCAGGCTGACAGGCCTGTAGTTCCTTGGATCCTCCTTTTGGTCCCTTTTGTAGATGAGTGTCACATTGGCAATCTTCCAATCATCTGGTGCCTTCCCTGTTGACTGTGACTGCTCACTGATGATGGAGAGCAGCTTGGCAAGCTCTTCTGCCAGCTCACTCAGAACTCTTGGGTGAATCCCATCAGACCCCATAGATTTGTGAGTGTCCAAGTGGCATAACAGGTCATTAACTGCTTCCTCCTGGATTATGGGGAATTGATGTTGCTCTGAGTCCCTATCAGGAGGTGGAATACCCTGAGGATAATGGATCTGACTATTAAAGACTGAGGCAAAGAAGGCTTTAAGTACCTCAGCCTTTTCCTCACCCTTAATAGAATGTCCCCCCCCTGCATCCAACAAAGCGTGGACATTTTCCTTGGCTTTGGTTTAGAAGTAAAAGAATTTTTCAGAAAATGACCCAGAGCAGACAGTGGCAGATTATGGGTTTTTCTAATCTCCAAGTAGCATGCTACACCTATGCTGGACTAAAAGTCAATTGCAATGAAGTAGAATATAAATGACACAATATGACTTCACAGTTTATAAAAAGTGCTGTGGAATCAGCAGGTTGACAAGATTGTACCATTCAAGGTTTCACCCACAGTTACAGAGGATTTACATTCACATTCAATTTAATTGGTCTGCATTTTCCCCTGTTGTGACACAGTTACATATTCTGATTACTTTGCTCTGTTTAACATCTTTGTCAGTGACATGGACAGAGGAATCGAGTGCACCCTCAGCAAGTTTGCAGATGACACCAAGCTGTGTGGCACAGTCGACTTGCTGGAGGGCAGGGATCCATCCAGAGGGACCTGGACAGGCTGGAGAGGTGGGCCCAGGCTAACCTCATGAAATTCAACAAGGCCAAGTGTAAGGTCCTGCACCTGGGTCGCTGCAATCCCAAGCACAAATCCAGGCTGGATGGCAAAGGGCTGAGAGCAGCCCTGAGGAAAAGGACCTGGGGGTCTGGGTGGATGAGAAGCTCAACATGAGCCAACAGCGTGCACACGCAGTCCAGACAGCAACTGTGTCCTGGGCTGCATTAAGAGCAGCGTGGCCAGCAGGGCAAGGGAGGTGATTCTCCCCCTTTACTCTGCTCTTGTCAGACCCCACCTGGAGTACTGTGTGCAGTTCTGGAGCCCCCAGCACAAGAAGGACATGGAACTGTTGGAGAGAGTCCAGAGGAGGGCCACAAAGATGATCAGAGGGCTGGAGCACCTCTGCTATGAGGACAGGCTGAGAGAGTTGGGGCTTTTCAGCCTGGAGAAGGCTTCAAGGAGACATTATAGAAGCCTTCCAGTATCTGAAGGGGGCCTACAGGAAAGCTGGGGAGGGACTATTCACAAAGTCTTTTAATGACAGGACAAGGGGGAATGGGTTTAAACTGGCAGAGGGGAGATTTAAACAGGATGTTAGGAGGAAGTTCTTCACAGTGAGGGTGGTGAGACACTGGCACAGGTTGCCCAGGGAGGTTGTGTCTGCTCCCTCCCTGGAGGTGTTCAAGGCCAGGTTGGATGAGGCCTTGGGCGACCTGTTCTAGTGGGAGGTGTCCCTGCCTATGGCACAGGGGGGTTGGAACTGGATGATCTTTGAGGTCTCTTCCAACCTAAACCATTCTATGATTCTATGCTTTCATTTGAAAGACTATGTAAGACTGAAGATATTTTGATTACATGACAAATAATTGCTTTTAATTCCTTTTTCTCTCTCAGAAAAATGAACAGAAGAGTTGCATTCACAGGATTCAACCAACGGTTCCAAATAACTGAATCTGTGAGACTTAGTTTAACAGAGTAACTCTTTCAGACTTTCTCCGTCATTTACATTTACATCCGTCACAGAACCACAAGTTTTATACATGAAATAATAGGATATTGTGCCACAACTTTCTAATAGCTAAAATTTAGGAGACCTTTTTTTATAGCGAGTACAAGTTATAGAGCCACAATGTTAAAAATAACTACACGGAGATTTTATTCTTAAATATTATAAGCATAAAGTGGAGATCAGCGTTAACCTATTGTTCACCTCTGGCCAAGTTCACCCATTGTCAAGTCCTGCTCTACCTGACAAGGGAGGAGGGAAAAGGAGGTGACTCAGATTCGGTGATACACTCGGGTCAAATTAAGGAGACCTACACCATAGGTCCATACAAAGAGATTTGTTAAGTGCCTTGACCAAAGTTATATGGGTAAATATATGGTGTCTCAAAGTGAAAGAGAGAGATGGAGCAAGAAAGAGAAATAGAGAAAGATCTGAATTGCCACCCAGGGTTCCAGCAACGTCTTTCCAGGTCTGTTCCTTGGGACTTCGGTGGTGGGTGCAACCGGTCAGTGTGTTCAAGTAATTTTTGTTCCTTACCAAAAGAGGTGTTGCTTCATAGCTTCCTAACTACTGCCTAATTTATATGGGAAGGCTGTGCTTCGCAAAGTAGCATGTGCAAAGCAGGAAGGGCAGCATTAACCCTTTCCATCAAGGGAAGACCCTGTATTTTATTACCATTTGCACAGAGTGCAGCAAACTTAACTCTGTGGAATGTATGCAAACCTGCCAAGTGGTCAAGGTCCAGTGCATTTCAGACCCTCCTGAGCAGGCATGTTTTGTTCTATGTCTTAATCACAAAGGACATGTTTTTCCTAACTGGAAGGCTGCTGCCTCACACAATGCTTGAGACATGAACTCATTTGGATCACAGTCTGACACGTGTTTATAGACAGAATTTTATAGACAGCAATGAAAGGGAAGGGTATATAGGAGGAATATCAGATTTTAAATTTGCAGAAGTCATAGTGGAATAACATATGCAGCAATAACAGTAATAACTTTTCTGAAGCAGCTTATTGTAATGAAACACCGACAAGAGAGGAGACAAACTAGATAAACTTCTAATCTAATTTCTAAAACCTTATCCAGAAAAGAAAAAAAAAGGACTTTTGAAATATTCAGAACACGGAACTGCCAGATTTTTTTTTTTTAATTCTTCAGAATTCTGTATAAGAAAGAATCTGCTGTTTCATATCAGTAAGAACAAGTTTTGAAATATTTATCAGCTAGCTAATATTTAACCCTTCTATTTATCATGTCTAATTGGCAGCTCATATTGCCAAGGTTAGCTATTTTTCACTGTTATTTGAATTTCTTCAGTATGTTTTAATTAGCTTTCTGATAGGATTTTCAGCATTCTAAAGCTGTTGTCTCAAAAGGCATCATAAAAGCATGCTATCAAAATAATATTATAAGTAGGGAAGTCTTTCTCATATTTTTTCTTTCATTTTATATAAATATTTAATTAATAAATGTTTATGTCACCACAGAAAGCAGTATAGAAAGCAAGGGGGAAAAAGCTGCTACCGGAAAACCCGTTTGTATTTTCTCCGTATATCATAAATTAAAACAGACCATAAAAGCATGAAGCATTCCAGAAGAAATGTTCAAAATAAATCTCTGTAAAAGCAGGTGTCTCCTCATGCAAGTATTGATACACAAGATCTGTTGGTCCCAAAATGACCTATTTTTCCTTGAGGGTCCCTGGCTTTGTGAAGACTATGCATGTTACAGTGAGGTTTACAGGGGTTGTCCTCAGCAACCAGATAAACCAGAGAGATTTAAAGGGGACTCTCCTGTTTGTGCTGTAGTCTCCAAATTTACAAAAAGAAAAGGAACTTTGCAGAGTGCTCTGCTCTGCCTGTGGGGAAATGCACAGCCTAGGGCAGGTGAATCCTTCAAATTCTTCACAACTACATGCTGTAGCAAAGAAAAGAATAGTACAACTATTTACATTGCCATGATAATTACTTTTTTTTGGTTCAGAGTATGGACTGTAATTTTTATGAATGTAATTGGCATTACCTTATGAACTCCTGGGATTTTTGTGTCCAAGAAGCCATAGTGTCAATGTTATTGTGTGATTATGATTTATTATTTCAATTAGAGTAGGAAATGCAGGTCCCATTCAAAATTAGGCCCCTATTGTGATGCAGCTGTCCAAACATCTATAAAAAGAAGGTGTCCAGACCAGAAGTCTACAAATTATTCCACTCAAGAGCCATCACGGAGTGAACACAGAACTCCACACACAGGCAGGCATGAACCTGGATCACAGATGTATTACTGAGATTGTAACAAAATCAGCTTCTCCTAGTCATAAGCACCTTTTTTTTCTCTCCAAATGAAATAAGTCATCATCCCCTCCTATTTTCTTTCTTAAAAAACCACATTGCATATTTTCCTGTTGAATAAGGCAAGTTCTACAAGTTCTCTTCCATAATGATTTTACCACTTTTCCTTTCTCTGCACACACAGATGCCTCAATTCTCCTGGCTTTGTTTTCCTCTCTACCATTTCCAAAGCCTCTTCTCTTCTGTCCTGCACTATTTCATTCCTTTACCAGTTACCATGCTCTCCTTTCTGTGGCAGGTTGAAGCTGTAAAGGGTTCTGTTGCTCTCCTTGTACCTCCTCCAGCCTTTCTCCTCTCTCCTCCCCTAAAATCACATCTGCACAGGACTGCCAACACCACTGACACTTTTGGAAGCCTATGACAGTCTCATCTTGGTGGATTAAAAAATCACTGTATATAAGTATTGGTATTAATTGCATTACTAGTATTTGCATGTTAAGGGGATCATTATACAAACCATTTAACTCCCTTTTCAAAGAAGTAGCAGATAGAAAGGATATATCCCTCCCTTCCTCCATAAGGAAAGTGCTTTTAACTGAAGAAGAGCAATTCAACCTGCATTTATTATTCCTAAGAAACTATAGCAATAAATTATTTACCCAGGAGAACACATCTTTTGTGCCTGTTGTGCTAACCTTGAGGAAATGCAGAAAAAAATATGTGTGTGGACAGAATAATAACCATGAGAGCACATGAAATGTTACCTTTGATTAGTCACACGTGTGCAGCTCCTAGTATTTGTAGGAACTGTGCTGTAACTCTGAGAGGAAACCAACAGGTTGTAGAAAGATAAATGGGTAAAATTCCAGGTTTAGGAAAGTGATTTGGTTTCTGTTTAAAAATGTGTTTCTAGATATAAATAATAAACCAGGAAAAACATCTTAGATTGTGTTTCTACTTTTAGGTGGCACAGATGAAGATCTGATTATGCATCAGACAGCTTTTTAGCTAGATTTCTTTACCCAATACTGATACATGACAGTGGAAGCCAGTTTATAGGACATGCATTTGAGCAGAATACTGTGGAGCTCAGATTTAGGTATGTGACTTCTAGTACTCATCATTCCTAGTTTATTGTTTGCAGATTATGTACAAAGGCCTGGTGAACTCTCTGTGTGAACACTCTTAGAATTAAAGTGACCTTCATTTAACATAGCCTATTTCACTTCCAAAGTCTAAATTGAACTAAGGTAATTTTTAATTCTGCAGAAAAACACTGTGGCATTGAATATAGCTTAATCTACTTTAAATTAATAGCTGTAATTAAGTTGGGAGATCTCTGTAGGAAAGGCCTAAAAAGTAATAAATACCACTTGTTTAGGTTTTAATCTTCTTTATTTTGCAAAAGCTAACTGATTCTGACTCTGAATATACATGTGTTGGTTTGAGCTAATTGGAGAATTTGAGTGAGAAATTAGACTATTGGCTGAGAGAGAGTTAAACACAGTGTGTCACTTCACCGAGTTTTACTGAGAAAGAAAAAAAAAAAAAAAGTTGTTTTAAGAACTGTACTCAAAACAACCAGATTAGCAGTTTGCTTCTGTTTCTGTCTGGCGGCAGCTGCTTCTCTGGCATGATCCCTCTTTGTCTCTCCTTGGTAGCTAATTCAGAGTAAAACTACTAAAACTACTAACTCCTTCCTATCACTAATCTCTCTGACTGATCTCCAGCTTATCTGCAGCATCAACAGGTGGTGAGATAAGGCTGGGGAAGGGGGAGAAAGGTGGTAGGGGGGGTTTGGTTACCCTCTCTTGGGGATTTTGGTCTCCGGGAGGGGTGTGGTGTCTGTATTGCCTTTCATTGTATATATCTGTAAATATCTGTAATATTCTGTAAATATTTGCTTGTATATTGTGCATTGCTGTAAATATAAAGCTTCATTTATTAACTTCCAGTGTTTTCTGAGTTTAGCTGGGGTTTATAAAGGTGGGGGGGGGAGCAGGTAACTGCAAACCCACTACAATACAGTAAAACATCAGTATAATACCGATCGCATCTAAATTATGGTAAGCCTGCAGATAATTATGTCAAATACCCCAAAAGTGTTTTACTATGTAATTTTTTAAACAGTTCTGCCTTTTAATAACTTTTGATTATACAAGTAGTATGTCTGTTCAAATCTGTGTGTCTAGACTAAAATCTAATGGCAGACAACTATACTATCAATTTTTATTTCTTTCATTCTTTCTATAGTTCATATGCAGAAATCCACACGTGCTGCTGAGCTACTAAAACCACAAAACCTAAAGGTGCAAAATTTTCTTGTTTTCTATTTTTCTATGCAATCACCTATTCAGAAGTGCAGCAAATCAAGAAAATATATTACGTATTGTTTTTCCTAGGCTGAGCAATCAGTCATAGATTCAAAAAACATGGAGCACCTGTGTAGAAAAGCAAAGGAATTATCTTGGTATGGATACATTTAAAATGAGTGTGACAGCAGCCACATATCCACAAAACGATCACAAAGTCAATTACAAAGGCAAGTCAGTAAGAATTTTCTCTAACAGTAATTAGAAAATTCTTCTAAATCAGAGATTTAGCATCTTCTGCAAATATGGAATAATCTGCAGAAAAGTTATAAGCAACTGAAAAAAAAGTGCTGCCTGGCTGATAGCAAAAGACTATGTCCCTTCTCCCTAATGATTACAGGAGATAAGGTCCAAGAAATTAGCAGCTGAACTTGCCCATTAACAAAGTCTGCAGTTTATCTCTGTAAAAAACATGTCACACAACAGGATACTGATCACAACACAGCACCTGCCACCTGCTGTGAATGCATATATAGCCACTACTCATAGAAAATTTGACAAATGTTATCTTGTCAAGAGGCAATACTGATGGCAAAAACATTGCCCAAACATACTTCTTTAAATTATGTTTAAAACATCAGGAAAAAAGCCACCTTCCAGCTCCATGGCTCTTGAGAAGCTTATGGTGAAGTGTAGCAAAAAAAAATCTATAAGGAGATACATAAAACCTTTGCTTCTATGTTACACTTTTTTTTTTTTTTTTTTTTTTTTTTTGTGCAAGCCTCTAAGACAAAGANGCCAAGAAGGGAAGAGCAGCAGTGGTGAAGTGTTGGCTGGTGGTGTAAACTTCCTTTGGAGGTTTTACCTTAAAGTGTACCTAGTCACGTGGAAAGAAGCTCAAGTTACACTTAATTAAGAATCCCTCCTTCTTTGACTCAAAATTTCCCCTCAAAATTCTAACAGTCGCAGTGTGCAGAACAATTTCTTGAGGCTCCAGATTCCTTCTTGATTCACAGCTCAGTGGGCATTAAATAAAAAAAAATTCTGATCTGGCAGAGCAAGTCGTTGGCCAAGTTGCTCATCATGGGGCTGGTCTGCCAGTCTCTGATAGCCATGGAAACATGGCACATAGATGTTTCACTTCTCTCTGTGAGGATGGGTGAGTCCTCAAGAGGAATGATTTGGGCATCAGTGGATTTGGTCCTACCTACACAAAGATGTACTTCATCACGCTCTCTATAGCTAGTGCTAGAAGAATTTCTGTACTCCTGCTTTCATCCTTTCTCTTAGCATATCTACATGACATAATTGATATATTCTTGGCAGGTTTGAAATTATGCTGCAGTGATGAATACTTCTGTTTCTGGGTCAGAAGCTTTAAAATTTGGAAAATAACTTCCGTATTCACAAAGAGATACATATGGTTCTTGGCACATTAGCAATGTGCTAGAAAAGCCATCCCACGCTGGCAGAGCAGGGGTTAGCTGAGAGCAGGAAATGTGCCAGTAGTCTGGAACAACCTAGAAGGAAAACAGAGAGTTAAATGGCAAATATATCAGTCTGTTTAGAAGCAAAGAAGGAGGCTTGCCAAAGGTGCTCAAAGATACAGGAACGTGGGATTTGAGGAAGAGCAGTCAAATGTGGTATTCAAACCCTGCAATTTACTGTCACTGCTGCAATGGTAAGGCAAGCTTGCCATATAAAGAGAACTACAAGTAAGGCAGGTACATATTCATAACCTGCATCCTTAAGGTAAGAATTATCAGTGTTGATGGGCAAACCTATATGTGCCAGTACCTGTATCAGTCTCTGTATGCCAACCCTTTGGAATGAAGGCATGCCTTTAATGAGAGGGATAAAAAATAAAATGTTTAATGATTTAGTGTCTTCTTTCAAATGTGTGTTGGAAACAACTGCTATTGTTGCTACAGAAATGCCACTATCTCATCTGGAAATTGAATACTTATAGAGTGAAATGCTAGGCAGCTCCAGGGGTAACTACCATACGGAAAAGTGATTCCCATTAAAAGCCCATGAGAGTCTTTGATCTAACAAAAATGTATCTTTTCTGTCCCCAAAGGACCTTCTAATTTTTAGTTCTGAGCCTATATGGAGTGGAATATGCAAGTTTTTTGTGGGAACTATACATCTGCTACAGAGCTTTGTGCTTTATTAGTGGGGAAAAAAATTTTTAAAAGATTAGTCTTGCTATGATATTGCTAATCAATAGTTGCCAAAAAAGATGTAGAAAAAATATTTAAACCTGCTATGAGTCACTGAAACAGCATTATTATATGTGTATAGTTCTAAAACTGTTGAGCTGACATTCTTAGTGTAGCTATTTTAAAAAAAACCTTATGCAGATAAGCAAAACAAATTAAATTAGATTTTTTAGGATTGCACCATTCATAAATATTCTAACAGATCCAAAGAGAACAATTTTCATGTTTGCATGATTTAATTTTTTTAACCAATTGTGTTGACAGACAGAAGACAAACTACTTTTATATGAAACATTTAAGTGTGAATGGATTTTATATAACAAAACCAAAGGATTTTATGTAAGACAATTAAGGCAAACTGAAGATCAGGGCTAGAAAAGGAGTTGATACTCTGAATCCTATATATATATATAAAACATACAAAATCTACATTACACTTCTATGTTCTGAAATTAATAACTTGTTAATATAGCCTAGGTTGTGCAAGTGGTGTGAATACGAATGCAAATGTCCAGCCTCAAGTTCTTTATCTTCTTTATCTATTATCTTCACATAGACATATAAAGCTGGGATTGTGGAAGCAATTCATTTAATGTTTCACAGCACTGTTGATTTATATTTACTGTGGTTTTGATTATGAGAGTGTTTGGGTATAAGCATTTATGCAGAGTTATCAGTGCAGTGTATTCAGAGTGTGTGCTTATTTGAGAACTAGTGTCATGCATTGCTGCACACATATATGTGGTGCACATACAAGATTTTCCTGAAATATGCATAACAAGCAGCTGATCCTTTTCCACCAAGTCCCAAAGAACAGTGATGGACCCTGACAGACCCTCACATATGGAGCATATGCAGCATAATTTGCTAGTGAAGGAATGAGCTGTAGTGCCAAGAATATGCTAAAGATGCTGCAGCATTTATCATTTGTTAGTGCTGCTGGTGCTGTCTTCTCAAGGATATCAAAATGTTTGTCAGCACCTGGATGAAAATCAGCTGACTCAGATTTAAGCTGGCCAAAATGATGATGGCTGAAGCAGGGGAAATGTTTAAAACTGGGCTAACGTCTTTACCTATCTGTGACAGCATCTCACACTTTTAGTAAACACTACAGCACTTCAAGTTCCAATGTTTGTCATTGTCTGAGTGATCGAGAGGGTCAATGGCAAAGCACCCTCTTCTTTTCCCACCCTTAACTTCTCTTCTTGCAGATCTGGTTATTGCACTGTACATGCCCTTTTCTGGCAGAGTGAATTACTGGTAACTCACTGAACCTCTGGGCAAGTCCTTAAAAAAATGTAGAGACTCAAGCTTTGGGCAAAACAAGAATCTTCAATAGTAGCAGCTTTACCACCCCCAGTGGTTTGCAGATTATTTCCTCACTATGTGTAAATCTTGTTTCTGATCTTCAAAGCAAGGCAGACCTGGTTTCCACAGAGACTGCTTCTTCAGGTGTTCTTCTGAAGCAACCAGTATCACACAAATCAGGATAACGCAAGTGAAAAGGTGAAAATCAAGGCAAAAATCGAAAGGAAGTCCCTTAGCTGATGTGCTCATTGATAGAACTTCAACCTGTGTGACATAGTAACTATTAATTTAAATTAAGGTAAGTGTTTCCAAAACTTTTCAGTTGCATAATCCAGGCATCTTGTACCAGGTTGAGCCACATGCTGGCTAAATGCACCCCATGTTCACATGCTGTGTACCCCACTGCACCATCTCAGGAGACTGGGAATTTCCCACGGACATCTGTTTTAGTGTGTATTAGCATACGTGTATAAAATCCTGCCTTACAGAAGGTAATTTGTTATTAGGCCATGACGCCATGTGCTGCACCAGCCCAGTGTCAGTATTTGATAATGCCTGTACAAATACAGTAGCTAGGATGGCCGCCACCAGAAAAAGATGAAGCCCACAGCCTTGAGGAAAAAATGCCAGATAAGGCTGAGTATTACATAAATCATTCTGGCAGAACATAGAAAGTTTGTGATCCATAAGATTAACACTTCTGCTCTCTACTCTGAGGCACATAAAGTAGAACTTTTCTTTTTGATAAGCATTTCCTTCCAGAGCTAAAATATCCAAAGCCTTTCACATGGTAAATATATATATATAAAGAGAGCTATCATCAACTTGAAAGTCACAATATCGTTTGAAAATGTGTAGCTGTAGCTATTTATGACATGAATGGCAGCAAAAAGGGGGGAGGAAAAAATCTTTCCTGCCAGTTCGCTTATTTCTGCGGGTTTTTTCTATAGTATGTTGAGCCATGCAAAACCAGTTTGTGAACAGGCGGCAAGTGCGAGCCTCCTCATGTACACCGCCGGCGTGAAGCCCCGAGCGGAACGGCCTGGTCAGCGGCCGCGCGGGCCCCGGTATTCGCAGGGTGTATATGTCCAGGCCGCCAGGGATGCTCAGACAACCGAGCCTCCGGCGCCGGGCGGGCGCAGCCGCACGGCCGCGGCGCGCTCGGCCTCCCAGGGTCACCTTGGGCACAGCGCGCCTCGCCCCCGCCTCAGCCACTGCGCCCCTCGGGCCGGACGGCGCTCCCGAGAGCGGAAGCGCTCCCACGCCGCCGCCCTGTCAGGCCAGGCACTGACCAAGAACGGACGCTCCACCTCGCGCCACAGCAGCCGCTAAGAAGGCCGAGGGCACCTAGCCCGCCCCTGCTCTCTACGAGCCGCTGGAGCAGCAGGAGCTGCCCAGGGCTTGGGCACCCCCTGGCGCGAAAGGGTGGCCGGAGCGGTGCTCCCGGCCTCGCCTGAGGCGGCGGCAGCACAGTCAGCTCTGGCCGTAGTTGCGTGCGGCCGCGTCCCTCGCCCCGCGCGCCCCTGGCGGGCGGTGTAGCAGGGAGGAGGCACCGCCCCGGCCGTCATTTCCGCCGTGTGTCGGGGTGGGGGAGGGGGGGCAGAGCGCTCGCCTCCTCCTCCGCGGCGGCCGGAGACACAGAGACCCAGCGCGGGGCGAGGGGAGCTAGCCGCC
>VWZI01021737.1:75894-95566 GCA_013396835.1 Psilopogon haemacephalus
CTGTCCTGTGGCAGGTGTCCGTCCCCGGAGAAGGAGGAGCTGTTGGCGGGATTGGGGTGGTGGCGGGCAGGTGTCATCGCCTCCGCCAGCCTCCAGCCTTCATCCTCACCCCGGCCAGCTAGCTTTCCCCACCCCTGAACACACCCTTGCCGGCGGGGGAGGCCGCTCGCCGCGCGGCGCTCCGTCTGCGGCGGGAGGGTTTTCATCCCGCTGCGGGGAATGTAGGTCAGAAACTCCTAAGCCTACCCGGATCGTGCAGCCCCGATAACCCCGCCGGTCCTGCCCGCGCCCCATGCCATATCCCGAGCCCCGCGGTATGTTTACATCTTTGGGAGTGCACTCGCTACAAACGTTGCTCTCTGGGTAAAATGGAAGACAGAAGCATTGATCTGAACTTACTGTCGCAGGGGGCTTTATGCTGGTTTTGGTCGTTCGTTGTTTTGGGTTTTGTTTTCTCTCCCCTCCCCACTCCGTAATCTTTAACATAAAGCCGATTCAATTCCTGGGGGGAAAAAAGCCCGGGTTTTATTTTTAGTAAGTTAGCTCCCTTGCTTCGCATTAGTGGAAAACTTTGGGTATGTTTTTGATGGGTAGAAGAAAAGACACAACAAACAGCCAGTTGTGCAAGCTCAGTGCGCCTACAACAATACCCTTTGTTACTGGAAATTCCTTGGGCGTTACTAAAGTGAAAATATTAAACATCGAAGGTTGGGGTTTTTTCGGGTTTTGTTTCCCCCCCCCCAGTGTATTTACTTTTTGTATGTTTACTATTGAGGTCTGAGGTAGAACCGGGTAACGGATTTGCATAGGCCGATGCCTGCCCACACAGGATTCCTTAGGCTTCCCAGGGATCTTCATGGGTGTCTCCAGCTGTGGGACCAGGGGCTTTTCTTGACCTACCTAGTTTTGCTTTGTAATTTAGCCTTTCAGTTCTTGTGTTCACATTAGTAGTACAGATTTTACAATTTAAATGTTTTACAAGCATTATTGTTTAGCGGTTTTATTTATTTATTTAGCTGAGTATATATATATATTTTTAATAGGATGTATTTTAGATGGCTTTTGTTTGTGGAGAGAGAGTGGATTGTTTGAAGTACCTAGGATGACAAAATACTACATTTTGTATTTCATAGTATAATGTTATTGGTCTGTGCAGTTAAGTAACTCTAGACCACACAGTGTTTACTGCCATGTTAATTAATTCTTTTCTCATATTACCAAATGCAGTGATTTTTAAGTTGCAGAAGGTGTTTGCTTTAGAACTCCCTTCTCTCCCTTTGTTAGAGTTTAAAATTGAAATGCTGCTGGAGACATCAAGCTCAGATGTTCAGTTACTCAGTATATTTAGCGGCAAAAAGCTCTGTAATGATACAACTTCTGTAACTAGAAGGAGAAATTGATCATCGTTGACATAGTGCTGGGAAAGACCAGGATTCACTTACTATGGAGGATCAATAGTATATGAATACTATACAAGTAATAAATTCATTACTAGAAGCAATGTTTATTTTACTGGCAGTGAAAACTGATGTGTAATCTAATCCCATGATACATGGCAACTTTAAAGGAACACAGAATGTGATTAAGCTGTAATATTTCTGATACCTGTTTGCACTTTTAATCAAGTTTCCTGTTTTGTATGTTAAATGCCCTTAGTAGCGTGTATTCCAAACTTCAGGATGCTGAAAATGAAGTTGTTTGAAGTAGTGACAGGAAAATATTCAGGTTTGACTTGTAAAGATGATGTTACACCCTTGATCCACACAGGGAGCGTATGGTGTTGTGTGGATCAAGGGCATGCTGAGGTCTCTGAAAGAACAACGAAGGGTAACAGCTTCCACTGATAACTATACTTACTGGTTCATGAAGTGTAATTTGAGACCTCTTGCACTATCTGCGGTCAGCACAATAAATGCTGTTCACCTATCTTGGCCCTTACATTCTTGTTTATTTTAGCTTTCTATGTATATTCAAGTATATTCAGTACTTGTTACTTCACTTAGGCTATGAAGAGGAATAAAACAGTTGTATATGAACATCTGTAGTACAATGGTGCAAATGTTCCAAAGTATTTCTAGGAAGAAGTTGCAGGTGAATGAAATCCGAATGCTGGTCAAGTATCTTAAGCTTAGCCACCAAAAAAACAGAAGATGGAAAGCTTCAGTATGGTCGGTTAAGGTTCTATTTCTTTGCCTTTCTGTGAACAGATTCTCCTAATATGCAGTGGGGTTTTGATTTGGAGGACCAAAATTAAAGGTGATCCTTTATTGAAGAGAAGCTTAAGGATTCTGTGCCCATATTAAACTCTGCACCTGTTTTAAATGTGTTCATGGTTTTCCACAGAACACAACAATATTCAAATTCTGAGAGTCTTTTAGAATAATAGTACAAGTATTTTTCATTAAAATATACAATTGTCAGTTGTCTTGAAAGTTTCTCTAAGTTTGTTCCCACATCCTAATATTACTTCAATTATTCACTTAATTATTTGATATTTAAAAAAAACCCAAAAAACAAAACAAAAAGATCCCACCAAAACCAAAACCCAAAAGGCCACAGGGATTCTACCTTCATTTGTTGCAGTCATTGTGGGAAAACGTTAGCTTCAGTCATGTTCCTTACTTTGGAATCCGTTGTTGAAGTAGCATACAGCATGAGAGTAATAATTACAACAGACCTGAGTTTGTGAAAGATCACATAGCTGTTTTTTAATCCGGTACGTGAATATGTTACTTTCAAAATTATTATAAATTTTATGAAATAGGAATGTTTTAACCTTACTGCAGCTATTTTTTAAGCCGGAGTGCATGTCAGTATGCAAATGGTGAAGTTTTTAGAAAGCTTGGTGGTGTTGTGTTGTTGTTTGTTTGTTTTCCTTCCAATAACTTGCTAATACAGATTTTTGGTGTATGGCTCTGAATTACATGTCTCTTTAGATATGCAAGGTAATGACAGCAAGAAATTAATTGATAAATTATTAGCAATCTCGCTTGATGTTTTATTTGTGGCTTGTTTTGTGGGAGTGTTTTGTTGTTTTTTGTTTGTTTTCTCCCTTAGATTGATGAATACTTGCCTGTGATATTATCTGTTTCTTTCTTTAATTACCAAGCTTGATTAGAGACCAGGTGATTAACACTCCGGTGGCTGCAAGATTTGTACACTTTCTCTTTTACCAGTAGAACTTGAAACTACATGGGCCTGGCTTCTGAATTGTGTTAGCCAGGATGCAGATGGTCCTTTTTCTCTGTAGCAACATGCAGTAGTAAATTGCTTTTTAAATGTGTGTTTAAAATTAAATGATACATACTTTACAAAATGTAATTCTGTACACATAGCTTCTCACCTGGTAGCCATGTCTTCAGATTCCAGTGCATGAGGAACAGGACTTCACTACCTTTGAATTCTGTGGTCTTTAAATAGCAAAGTACAGCATGCATGATGTGTATTCAGCATGTGAGTTTTATGTTCATTCACTCTTCCTCCTCCTCAAAGTGTTCCCACTACAGTATCTTCAGTATGACAGAATTCCTATTATAGTCAATTCTTCTCTTTTTAACTGTTATAATTATTCTGTAAGTAGTGTTCTTTTGAAATGTGCTCGACAGGAAGATGCAATCTTCAGTTTCCTTTGCCAGTAGATTTTAACCTCCTCAGGGGACATTTCCTAGAACTGAGATTTTTTTTAGTTTTTTTTTTTTTTTTTCCTGTATTATTTTTTCTGTGTGTTCAGTGCTGGGTCATTCTACTGTACTTACTCATTGAAGACCAAAAGAGACCACAAGTTTGTTTCTTGTAAAAACTTGATGAGCACCTTCACTGCTGACCTTGATTAGACTGAAATCAGTGAAGTAGAGGTGAAAAGCTCAGTGTCTATTACTATTCCAAGCTTGCTGATTCTCTGTCACATTCGTAGACCCTCATTTCAGTGATTTTAATCAAAGTATAGTTTTGTTTCAACAGCTGTTGTCCTTTTCCTTTACTCCTTGTGTTTTCTGTGCTCTGTTTTTGAGATTTTAAAATTGAGAGCTTTTGGAGCCTTGCTGACAAATTTTAGAAAATCAGATGTAAGTATGTGTTGTATAAAGAGTAATTAACAATATATATTTCAGTGATGCTGGAACAGACTATATATGGAACACCTCTAAACAATGTATTTAAAGCTTATTTTCTTCTATTTTGGTCTTGTATTATCTTGATCCATGAGGTTCCAGCAACAGGGAACTTCATTATCTGAAAGTCAGAAGTAGTTACAACTACTTGCTGCAGAAGTATCTTTTTTTGAAACTACAGCAGTTAGTTTATTAAAATGATACTGTTTCTGCTACACAGCAGGTGGGTTCTGAATTAGATCCAAGTAGTGTATGTTTTTTTAAAATCAGTGCTTCTGGTCATTTAAGCCTATGGAGTCTTCACAGCTAGGAACCTTGAGTTTGTGGGGATTTTTCTTACAAACTTGTGAACCTTAGGACTGGAACTTGGCAAAGACTTTGCCCCACAGTGCTGTTCTCTCTAGTCTTTGTTACAGGTGGAAGGTGCTATTAAATAAGTATTTCTTTCAGTTGCAGTTTTCTGTCCCTTGCAGCTTTTTTCCTTCTTCTGTGCCCTCAAGTGTGCTGGAGCAACTATTTATGAGACAACAAGGTAAACTGAATTTAAGATTGATCTTGGATAAAAATAACCCTGCAGAAAAGGGAGAGCAGAAGGGACTTCAATTAACCTGGATTGGCTTCTTGGTCCAGTTCACTGCAGTTACACTAATAGTTGTACCAGTGCAGGTGTGACATGGTGCAGAGGTGAGACTGGATAGCAGGCACAAAATAAGGTCTGTGTGATCTGCTACTGTTGCCAGGAGTGCTGCGGTTTCAGGCTGGCTGTACTGCAGGTCTTTTCCTACCATACACAGTTTCTGTGCTGTGAGGTAGAAATGCTGCTTGGGGAATGAGAGAGAGGACAAAGCAGTGGAGCTGTGACAAGGTAAGTAGTGAGAAATACATTGTCTTAGGAGTTGCAAAACTAAAAGATAGATCACCTTCCTGGTTTGGTTGGTGGGTTTTTTTTGTTTGTTTTAATTCCTCAGTTTATTTCTCTCCACTAGTATTCTTGGGAAAGGATTACACATATTCCTCTGTGTAACTGTATTTGTGTTATCCTGCACAAGTGGTGAATAGAGACTCCATTTTGTTTCTATAAACACAAGCCAGACAATTTATTTTCTGAAACCGGTGTTGTATTTTGAATAATAAGGTGAATAAAGACAGATGGGAAATAAAAGATGAAACTGAGACTATTAGTCTGTGTAGTGGGAGAATCAGTATAAAGCAATTTGAGGGTATGTTTGTAGACACTGCTGTGCAGAGAGCTAAATGAAAGATACTGGGGTAGCCCTGACTCTGGTGTTTGCGGTGAGCACCAGTAAACAGCACTCTCTTTGATCCTCTCTCTTTGGTATCCTGCTTGCTGTTTCTTTAGCATCACTACAAAATAACATGCACTAAGAGAAAGATTTCACAGAACAGCTGAGCCTGTCTGGTGGCTTGTACTGTTGAAAAATATGGTTTCCTTGAAGCTTCACGTGTAACAGTTCTAGTGTTCTTCCAATCCATTAATAAGCTGTATTATGAAGGCAGAAAATCATGATCACAGGATGTTAGGGGTTGGAAGGGATCTCTGGAGATCTTGGAGTCCAACCCCCTTGCTAGAGCAGGAGTTGCACAGAAATGCATCCAGATGGGTCTCCAGAGACAGAGACTCCAAAACCTCTCTGGGGAGCCTGTTCCTGTTGCTCTGTGACCCTTACAGTAAAGAAGTTCTTCCTCATGTTGAGGTGGAACTTCCTGTGCTGCTGTTTAGATCCATTGCCTCTTGTGCTATCAAAGAGTTCAAGTGAGAAAAGCCTGTCCCTTCCTTCTTGACACCCAGCCCTCAGATATTTATAAAATTAGGTGGGTTTTAGATCTAGTTATCTATAATTATTTTGCACAGCAGTTTGGGACACCAAGGTGTCAGATGTCAAGAAAGAGATTCAAAAGAAGCACTGAAAGCACTGTTGGCAATGAATTGGTGAGGTGTCAAGGAAAAGGAGTCTCTTCTCCAAGTCTTGAGTTTTTACAGTTTCCTAAGGCCTCACCCTACTACCTTGTTGTAAAAATGGTTACTCCAAGTACACCTTTGCCATCTGCCTTTGTTCATATGATGAATTACTTCAGGGCTTTAAGTTTGTAGTGAAAGATGTTAGCACCTAGCAGTAGGACTTAACTCTAAAAACTCAAAAAAAGCTATATGTAAATAGAGAAAAATATAAGAGAGCATCACTTCATCTCCACACTTAAACTGATCTTTAACACAATACTAGTTTTGAAGTTTTCTTTTTTTATTATTTAATTTATCTTTTTGACAATTTGATATTCAGACTAAGAAATGTTCCAGAGTTGGTTTGGTTGTTTTTTTTTTTTTTTTTTTTTAAATTCATTCTACTATTTACTGCTTTTCTATACCCAGAGTGGTTGATCTATAAATAAAGAGAACTTGCTAGCTTATGATACATAATGAGTTCTGGTATATATTGCTAGTTACAAATGTAGTAAGGATTAGCCTATGTAGGTTGCTTAACATTTTACGCTGTAGTAAACATGTGAAAAATGCCTTGGTGTTTTGAGTTATTTTTATTTTTTAAAAACCCACAATTTTTATAGCCTCAGACTAAACGACCAATGTTTCCTTACATTGGGTTATTCTTGTATCTAGATTTTGAGAGTTTTAGAAAGTCTTAGAACATCATATAGGTATATAAATACGTAAACTCTACATGTTACAGATAAATGGTTCTTCAGTCTCTTTTCCATGACATTGCTGTTCTCTACCAGAGAAGGTCTGATGAGCATTTTGAACCAAATTCTTTCCTTGGGAGTAGAGAATTAGTGTTCTACCTTGCACTGGCTGTTTCTTCTGAGAGATACATTATTTGTGATGTAGGCGGCGCTGCAATAGTAAGATACCATGGTTGTGATGTTAAAGCAAGAGGCATAGAAAATACTCCTTATAACACATTGTTAGGTGAATGAATATCTGATTTGCTAGGTGCTTTGTAAAGATAAGTGTTAGTGTTGTTACCCCTCTGCCTTTTGGTAACTTTTAACCTTTTGCTAAAATACTGTAATGGTTAAACAGAGGAGGACACGAGGAACTTTTTTATGTCATAAAAATTAGGCTGCTGCCAGCAAGTATGTAGTTGTTAACCTGCTGCACTTGCTGTTAAAACTTGTCTCCAAACCCACAGACTTCCACAGTTGCAATGTGGTTCAAGAAACTAAACCAAAATGAAACTGCAGTTTTGGCTTGAAGATGGGAACTTTGAAGACAGAAGAGATGGTTATTTTGTCTCTGCCCAGAATCCATTTGCTCTTCATTCTCATGAAATGACATAATTAAGGGTGCATGTACTCGGATACAACAAGAGGTGCTTTGTAATAAATTAGTTTTAAATAATGTGGTATTAGGGAGTTTGAAATCTGTTGTCTTGTAGAAGGTAATGGTAATAGGTTTATTACCTATTTAAATTCTGATTCTTAAGCATATTATATCCTAGCTGGAGTTTGCACAGAGGGAAAAATATGACTTAGTTGCGCCTAAGTATGTCATTAGGACAAGGTTTTTAATGCAGATGATATATTTAAGCACTTTATTAACTGATCCATAGATTGATGTGGTGCCTGGATATTTTAATCAGGGTTTCTCACTGGAAAACAGTAGGTGGTGAGAGAATGAGTAAAAGCATCACATAGCAAAAAACAGACTCAAACAATTTGAAAGATTACATTATTTCCTTCTAACAGGTGTCATTATGATGTAAGGAGATGTGTTTTTATTAGCTTATTGAGGACTATTTTATATCAGACAGTTTTTGAACATTCAATGCTTCAGTCATATATATTTGATCTTTGCAAAAGCCTGTGTGATGAGAAGGGTTGAGTGGGTCTCAATGAAATCTAGACTATGCATGCACTGTAGATCCCAACACTGGTACTTTGCTTTAGGGATTATGGGTTAAATGTCCTACAGCAGCAGACTGCAACAGTGCACTCCATGGTCCAGCTGATTTCTCTCTCTTGGCTTAAAAATACTCATTTTAGTGGTACTTATTCATGTAAGTTGAACTGAAGAGTGAAATAAAGTGCTAGATCATTTAGCTTAATTTAATGGCTTTTATGAATATCAAATTGGAAAACAAGTTTTGCAATTAGTTTAAGTCTGAAGCAGCTTCATGCAATGTGGAATTGCCTGAAGCGTGTATAGTGTGTTGTAATGGTTCTTTTGCAAGTTTGCAGATTTTTCCCCTCTCTTTGAATGTCTTGAGGATTTGAGAGGTGCAGAACTAATGCAAAAATAAAATTAACATCATTTTTCACATGTTACTTTAATACATAACCCCTAATTTCTACCTAAATTTTGTGTATTTTTGTTTTTTGCTAAAAGATTTTTTACATCATTTGTAATTAACAAGCATAGCAAATGTGTTCTAAGTTGAACATGGGGAAAAAGTTAGCAAGGATGGCAAAAGGTACTGAATGATTTCCATAAGAAGAATTACTATGTAAGTGGCATGTCTTCTTTCTTAGACTACGTAGAGGATATGATTGTAAAATTGTATGGCTTGATAAGTGTCCTAGGCTTGTCCTAGTTTTGCTTTTGTTAAGCAAGCACTTTGAGTCACTGTTTCTATTGGCTCTTTTCTTAGGGGCAAATGCTAATTTATTACTAATAAAACAGTAGAGTTCTCGTTGAGAATGAGTGGAGAGAATCAGAGAATCTCCAGGACTGGAAGGGACCTTAAGGATCATCTAGCTCCCACCCCTCTGCCATGGGCAGGGACACCTCACACTAGATAAAGTTGCTCAGAACATCTACCACCTCCCTGGGCAAACCTGTTTCAGTGTCTCACCTTCGTGGTGAAGAACTTCTTTCTAACATTTAATCTGAATCTACCCACTTCTAGTTTTGCTCCATTCCCCCTAGTCCACAGAAACCAGGCAACAGTTGTTAAAGGAGAAATGTGGGTCAAGAAATGTAAAATTAGGTATCCAAAGGGAGTACTGGATGAAGAAAGGCCTTGGTCTTGCCCTTGTTTTTCCATCCCAGGAGAGGGAGCTGTTCAACAGTTGCCAGAGGTGCTCTGCCTGTTGGAGAGGCTGGAAGAGGTGTTGCCATTTGTCCCACTCAGGCCATGGCACATGTGTGTTCCACCTTTTCCTAGGAGAAGCTGAACTCTCCACATGGACAGCAGTATGGATGTGCCCATTTCTTTAAAGTATTGTTCCTGGCTGGGCTGAGTGTAGAGTACAAGCCAGTCCATCTGGCATCTTGCCTTTTCTGATGGTGTAGGAGATCCTGTATCCTTCTGTTGGGGCAGGGCAGACGGTGAGAAAGTGAAGTATGAGCACAAAGTGGAATTTTCCAGACTAAGGTGCGAAGATGAACTGGATGTCATGAAGCCTCCAGATACACTGTGTGGAGAAGCATGTGTATATCATAGGGAGAGCAGTCTTCTGCTGGTGCTACAGTGCTTTTGTCTTGTAACTAGGATTTAAGCTATTGCTGTAGAGGTGGCATTGCAGGCACCGGTGACCAGCCTTTTGCCAGATATCCAAAGCCACGTTCTGTATTTTGTTTCTGCCACGGATGCCAGATATACTTGTTTGGTTGCATAGTTTAAGCCATCTTCAGCATTTTCCTTTGATGCCTGTTACAGTGAGTCCATTGTTTACCTACACTCCTAATCTCTGTACACTTAAATGTATTCCTAGCAGTCATCTCCTCTGTTTTACTGTAGCGTGATGTAAGACAGTTTTGCATTGTGCTGAAGAATTCCATTGTTTCCTGTACTAAAGCTGTACTTTTTCTTTCATCTTTTTATCATGATAACTGTAGGTGCTACTTAAATACCTTCAAACAGGATTTTTTAATGTTTTTGTCTTAGAGGTTGGTGGCTCTTTAGGAAAGTAGCTATTTTCAGGAGCTAAGCTGTTATTACAATGCTGTTCCCTTCAGAAGAGTTGTTTTGGTTTTTTTTTTGGTGGTAGTGAGTTTGGGGTTTTGTTTTATTTGTTCTAGATCAGTTATAGCCACAATTACTTACATTACTAAAAATGTTTTTTCAGGACCTACTTGAGAAGCAGTGTTACACTTTCTGCTCAGCAAGAGTCATGTCTTCTAAGTGAAACCTGTTATTTGTGTATGTGATTTTAATTTTTTTAAATTAAAAACAAACAAACAAACAAAAAAAAAACACCCACGCAAGAAACCCTCCAAACATGTTTGTGTTGTGTCTGGCTTGAGGCTGGAGGCTATAATTATGAAACTTTCTTGAGCACATTGCTTACAGAAAAGTTACCTGACCGATATTCTTTGGCAGTAAAGCTGATGTGAAAAAATTCCTGCCCAGTTCACTCTCTGCTGCTCTGCTGGAAACTACAACTTGCTCTTCCTTCCTTGCAGATTGAGGACTGCTCTGAAATGTCAGTGAAATGCTTAAAACCCTTACACCCACCCAACTCTGCTGTTTTAACCCATTAATTTCATAGACCTCTCGTAAAATATGACCTCACCTTGTGTTGGACTGATGTGAAGGAGGGCTGTAAAAAGGGTGAAATGTTGCAAGTGAATTTTGCCATTGCAGAAAATGTACTAAGCATTTCACTGAAACGAGGAAGGCAGTGCCAGCACTGTACAGTGTTGATCTAAGCTTTTAGATGTATGAACCTGAGGTGGTTTTTAATTTTGAGAGACTCTTTGGAATACACTCTTCAGTGAGAGCTATTGCTAACTAACTTTTGTAACTATGTACATCACCATACCTTTCTCAAATTCTACCAACAAAAAATGTCCCAGTTTGTGCTTAATACTGAGACTGAAGTGGTATTTGTAATGTTTCAGTTGTGTTAAATGTGACTGCCCTCATGGTCATCAGAGCAAAACATATTTTGAGAATGTTATCGAAAGGATCACCAGCTTTCTTGCTCTTATTTTTAATTACTTCAGAATGTACTCACATATTTGTTAGGAAAAATAAAGCTGGAAGATGACAAATATTTACACACTCACTTTAGATAGTGTGTGAGTAGGAAGAAAAGAGACAAACATACCTGCGAAGGAGCAGAATGAGAGATGTGAAAGAACCAGATAATCAAAGATAGTCTTAAATGATACAGTAAGTCTAGAGGTATAAGTATTTTGAATTTAGGCTGATCCTTCAACTAGAAAAATTAAAAAATGAAGGCATCTCTTATAGTTACTACTTCTACATCTAAATTTAATTTTCCACTTAATGTTGAAGATACTGATTTTTTTTTTTTTGGTGTATTTTTCATTTAAAGTGAAAATAATTGCCCTTTATTGCAGAAGATAACTTCTGGTAGTTCTGCCTTGCTTTGTGTGAAAATAATACTAAGTAGAAAATAGCAGTTGGCTGTTTTTTCACAGTTCTATTGAGCACATTGTAATTTTCTCCACCAACTAAATTGACTCATTCATTTCCACTAATACATACAGACCGACTTGTTCTGCTGCCAGTCTTTTTAAGAGGACTAGCCCAAAACACCATGGCTAGGAAAACAGTAGTAGATAATCTGTATGGAAAGCAAAGAAATGCAAGTCTTTCACATGCAGTCATTTCAGACTTGGACATGAGGAAAATTTTCCAATAATGACAGTTAACCTTTGGAATTATGTCCCCAGTGAAGTGGTAGAGTCCCTAACAGTGAATACTTTTGAGATTCATCTAGACAAGCTGTTGGGACCACCTTATCTAGACTGCTTTTGCTAAGGAAGGTTGGACCAGATGATCCTTGAGGTCTCCTCCAAGCTGGGGGTGTTCCATGATTCTGTGATGTGTTATGGAGGAGTTCAATAGCAAAGCAAGTCTGTTGAGAAAGTGACTGCAAGTTGGAGAGAAGAAAATAGTGATTAGGTATGTTTATGAGGAAGAGCAGTGAGGATAATTTGGATTTCTTGCTCATGGTGTGGTAGTTGTTACATAGAGTGAAGAGGGCCAGAGTTAGATGAAAAGCAATTTTGATTTCTTACTGAATGTTTCTGTAATCACAGGGGCAAAGGGACATTTAGTGAGTTTTTGGAAAATGTATTCTGCAGTTGCGAAAGATGAAATCAATTCAGTATTAGTGTAAGACACAGTATTGCCAGTTTTCTGAGAGTCATAGTGGTAGTATATACTGAAGAAGGAAGATGCAAGAGAATAAATAGTATAATTATTCCCTGGTAAGCATTCAGTAGTTATATCAATAGCAGCAATAGCGCTATAGCATGAGGAATATTTTTCTTCTTCTAAAATACGGAGGAACTTTAGTATTATGTATAAAAAATCCAAACAGACAAAACTCCACCAACAAATAAAGACCCAACCAAAAAACATCAGCCTTCCCAAAAAACTATTGACACATGTAAAAGCCCATTTTTGAGTATTTGTAATAAGGATCATACACCTATTGGTGTGGTAGAAAATAAGGTCTGATCATCTGCTGTTACGCAAATTTCTTAATGTTGTTCCTTGATACAAGAGGCCATTACACCTTTACTTGTGTTTCAGGAGTATGATGAAATAGTAAATATCTCTGTTTGTAGTTACATCAGGATCTATTAAATAAAAGGTAACATTAAATTATTTCTGAGTTTTTTTGATCATATGGTAGAGCATATTTGCTCATGAAAGATTAAACTGCAGATGCTTCTGACATCTGTTACTCTTTAGGAGGTTCTTGTTTCTTTACATATTTGGAGGAGGGTTATCTGAATCATAATTACTTGTCTACTGCAGAAGCAACAACTTTGCATTATCCTTTGGTAGGATACAATTTGGAACCTCAGATGAAAACAGTACATCATTTTTATAGCTGCCTGTTCTTACTGGTGTGGTTTTGTTGTCCAAACACAGCTTAATTGTCATTGTGATGTATAATGTAGAACTAGACTTAGGGGACTGCTGCGTGAAGTCCCAAAATACCATGCTTTAGAATTGGACGTTGTTGCTGTTTAAAAAGTACTTCCAGCTAGTAGTTGTTCTTGCATACTACTTCAGCGGTGACAGTATTTAAGAAGGATAGCAAAATTAGAACAGTTTTGAATGGTGATCTATAAGCAAATAGATACCTGGTCCTTCAAGTTGTTACAGTTTAAGAAGGCGTAAATGTAGTCATAATAGTAGCCTAATATTTATTGCTTCTTTATTCTGAAATAAGAATATACTGTATGTATAGATGGAATTCACTGAATAACTGAAGGAAAATCTGAACAAAGGGAAGTGGAAATTCCTCCCCTCACTTCATGATTTTTCAGATTACAGAAAGTGAGATGGGTAACAGTTTTATTGCAATAAATGCTGTCTAGATAAGATAATTATTTATAAACATTCTATTGTATTTAGGGGAATATGATGTTGGTAAGAGATGCATTTGTGTCTGTTAGAAAAATGGGAATAAATAGTAGTTAATATTTGAAGCTGTAACTTTTAATATATTCATATAGTCATAATTTACAATTTGGTAATATACATTAATATTGTGTAGATTTATGTGAGGCATTACAGGAAATTGAAGTCTATTTTTTTTTCAAGTAAATGCACAAAAAGAGTGGAGATGGTGGCCAGTTACTGGTACATTCATAATTTAGTCGTTGTTTTTGCCAGAGCAACCAAAATGCTAAGCCTGTTTTAAGGGAAGGACCTTTAATTTAATATATTTGGGGATTTAAAAAAATCAGATATTTTTTGTTTGATTTTTTTTTTCTTGTAAATAGAATGAAATATATTTTAAATATTTATGCTCTTACAGACATTTTTTTTTTTCCATTTGAATCTCAGAATGAATGGATGAATCTGTTATTCCGAACAGCAGCAATTTTGGTGAGAAGATAATGGTACATGTGTAATCTCACTGTAAAGAGGCCATAAATCACTGGCAGTCTAGTGGTGGTGATGAGGTAGTTATAATTTGGTAATTTGGATGTCTGAGGTTAGAAAAAAGTGGGCATTTATGTTCAAAGTTGAAGTTTTAAAATTATTTTATTGAGGAAATGATCTGTTTTTCTTCCATTAGCACTTCTTCATACTGGTATGGTAGAATTAGTTTTTATTTTTTACCTTAATGCACTTTTTAGCCTGTTTTTCTGTTGCATAATGTGAATACAACATCATTAATTCAGGTTGCATGATGTAGCATTACTTGGCAATGTAGTAACAAAGTGAGTCTGTCTTAGGACAGTTTATCTTAATTCAGTGTTTCAATTTTAGTGCATTTAACAATATCAGAAATGTGAATATCTTCTTTATCGGAGAATATTTTGAGATTCTTTTTTTCTGTTAGGTGATTTTAATCACAGCTACTATTAGTATTCCTACTAAAAGAAAATACGTTGAATTCAGAATGTATCTTTCCTTCCAATAGGTGTTTATGCACCATATGTCTGTCTCTGGTTTGTCTTTTCTCTTCTAAAATCTATTATAGAAATTGCCACATGCTGTGAAGATTATCATTCTTACTGAAATTTACCCCACAAATCCTACACCTATTCAGGTAATCAGAAAGACATTTCCAATTTTTATAAGAGAACAAGGACTTTTTTTTTTTTTTTAAACAAGGTGTCATAGGCTGGTTTTTAACTTTTTCATTAAGATGGTTTTGTTTCAGGGCAATGTTTAAAATAATAAATACTGGTTATCTATTTCATATTGAATACGTGGCATTTTAGTGTTTTTACTAGATAGTATAAACTAACTTTGCTTAAGGACGATGTTATTTCAGTGTGGTTTTTCAGGATCTTGTTTTGCTCATTAAGAGGAATATTCAGCGTCTTTGGAGATACATTTCTTTTGTGGCCCCTTCCTGCTATCACATTTGCAGTATTATGGGTTGGGTAATTTTCTAATAAAGTTGAGGAATGGAAGTGCAGCTTTCCTGTTGTTGGTAAAATCAACAAAACATTTTAAAATCGACCAAGTCTCCAACCAATCAAAGTAATACTTTCTGAATTAGAAACACGGCAAGAAATCCCCAAATTTGAACTGTGTAACATGGTGTCTCAGTCCAGAAGTAAAGTTCTCTTAAAACATTCCCGTGTATAAATTAAGACACAAATTAGGTCAGATATCAAAGTGAGACTGTTTATTAAAGAACAGAATAAATGAAACAGAGAAAAGGAAGGAGTAAGGAGGGAGGGAAGATGGAGAAAGAGAGGGAATGCAGGAGGTTCCCACCCCAGGGCACTTTTCTGTTTTCGGCCGGGAAGAGGTGGGAGAGACATCCCAGGGTCCGAATCCTTTTGAGCTTGCGATGTCTTCGGCCAGAGGAGAAGAGCGGTCCGAGAATCATGCCGAGTTCCAGCATGTAGTGTGGTCCGTGATGTTTTTACTTCCTCAGAGCAGACTCCAGAGTTTAATGTTTCCAGTGGTGTTACTCTCTTCCAGATGAGGCATAGTTTGCGACTTCTTACACAGTTCACTTACTGCAGCTCTACCTGTCTCACACCCTAGTCACATTAAAATGCATATATGACTTCCAGGTGTCTCTTCCAGGGAGTCTTTCCTGTGTGCTTGCAGAGGCGCCGGGCCTCCGCCCCTCTTTGTCTTCCCTTGCTCATTACAGATCCCTGGGCTTATCAGGCCAGGATGCGCTCATCCTTAGTGCACATTCCAGGGGGTTTTCCACCACACCCCCCTGTGCAGCTGATATTTCTGTGGGCAAAACTGACACACCTTATGTTTGCTGAGACATTTCTCCATTCTTAATGAAATCACCACCATCACAAGGTAATCTACGTTCAGGAAACAATTCCTACACATTGGCCTGTGAAAAATGTAGGTGGGGATTTTTTTGACTGAGTGTGGCTGAAGAACACTATTATTATGAACTTCTCAGGCTCATTTCTTCGTAGAGACAGAATTTAATACATTCTTTGTAAATAACCAAGATTGAATCAAGTTAATCTGTAGAGAGCAGCATCTCACCTATTTCTGCTCCAATGCTGAGTGGGTGATGGAAACAAGTATGTAGCTCAGGTCAAGCAGGTAGCAATAAGCATTTGTTTAAGCAGTACAGATTTTTACTTTCTTGATTGACTTGGAACTCTAATAATATGTGCTGTCCTGAAGATTAGTTTGCTCTGCTACCTGGTCATATTTCTTTGCTTTTGATGTATGACTTTATATGAGCAAACTACTACGTGAATTTTCACTCATAAATGGGTTTCCTTTCCTGAGTAGTTAAATGCTATGTATGTTTTCTCTATAGAAACGGCTGCTTAGAGTTTGTGATCACATGTGCCACCAGATCACATGTATGTGTTTATTTTGCAACAGTAATTCTGTCTTGCTGTTAAGAAAGCTTATGATTCTTACATAAATTTATAAGCTTTTAAAAAAATCTGGCACAACTCTTTCAGTATTGCTAGAGCTTTATTGTCCATGAATAGAGTAATCTTTAAAAATGAACATCATGGTCACAGAGCTCTAGTAACAGCTGAAGAATTCTCCACTTGGGCAAATGAAAATCAGATAAGGAGGAAGGTTTTTTACTAAGGAATGGAACTTTTTCCTCTTATTCTTATGTATCATTCTTAACAGTCTTTCTTGAAAATCTTTTCAGAAGTAATTGGCATACAAACACCACTCCCTCCTTGTTGTGGCAACTGATTGGCTTGTTGGTTTTTTTTTTTTTTTTTTTTTTTTTTTTTTTTTTTTTTNTTTTTTAACTGTCTATCTAGGTCTATTTCAGCCTCATTAGTTTGGTGTCTGCTATGCTTTTATTGAGATAGGAATTTACACAGTAGCACACAAACCATTTCAAACTGTTCTGGAGTTCTTTGTGGAAGTTATTTCATTTGATGTGTTACCAAAGTTTAATGTTACAGTGTATAAAGAATGAAATGAAACCATAGTGTACTTGCTGCTTATGCTTTTACCATTCTCATTGCTTTTGTGGAACGAAAAAAAATCTTCAATGCAATATTGGATCTGCTACCTTCATTATATTATAAAGTGAAGTGTTCTAGAAGCCTTGAAATTTTCACAATTTTGACAGTACAGATTTCTTAAGCTGGAATGCTGTTTTATCCCTGTGTTCATTATGAGTTAGAGAATCATATGATTTTTTAATCTATTATTCTAGATTTATTGGGTACCATTCAAAATTATAGTGCTGCTGTTTAAGAATAAGGAATAAATCTGATAAGAAGGCAAGAAGATCAGAAATAGGAAAGGAGCCCAGTATATTTTAAGTATTTGTTATTCTTCTGTTTGAAAACCTCTCTTGAGAGGGAGACCTCCATAGCTGATATGGTAAAGGTTTATGGAAGGATCTGCTGCTGAGCCACCTCCTAATCTAGATGATACGGCGAAGTTGGCTTTAAGGGTTCTTTTTCAAAAACTTAGATCCTGTAATTGAAATGAGAAAGAAAAAATAATGAAGTTGAAAAACCAAATTTTAAAAGGCAGGAAATGAGGAATTAGTTGGATGGCTGTATTTTAGTTGCCTTGCACCTACCTATATGTTCTAAGAGAGAAAACTGCATGATTATATGCACTTTCTTCCCACCAGCCCTAAAGGGTCTTGAATGGGACATTGAACAATATGCATTAAGCAAGTTTGAGTTATTTTTACTTTATTGCTTTCAGTTTGTGTCTGTTTGGCTTATTTACTGCTTCTTGGGAGCTTTTTTTACAAAAATCATTACATTAGTACACAGCTGTTTTGCAAATACTGAATTTATCTGTGTAGCATCCTGCTAAATGAGGAGGTTTGCTTATTATTCTACAAATAGGGAACTAAGGCACAGAAAGGTGAAGGTAATAAGATTCCTTTTACTTGGGAGACCTTGGTCGATCTGATAAAGGCTTTGTTCTTGGGGCAAATAACACATGAAATCCTCCAAAGTGTTGAAATGCAGTTTATATAGATTTCTGTAGCAATTAAAATAGGTTTATCTTCTTCGTGAAACAAGCATCCAAATACCATTAAACCATCACAGAGGATAGAAAAGCAGCAGTATGTGCAGCTGGAAGTAATGTAGTTTAAGGAACTTGTCACAGAGCAGGGATAGTGTCTGCTGCTTGAGGATGGCATTCAGTAGCCTTCAGCAGCAGCATGCCCTGCTGCTTTCAAGAATTTTATAGGTCTTCTCACCTTATGCAAAGGATCATAGTCCTGAATGACTGCCAGGGCAACTCAGTACACTGTACTGCAGAAGGTATCAGTATGTGGAAAAATGAATACATGACTGTGTCATTTGTTACAAAGCATGCATATAAGAAGGTTATGCTAAGATTACTAAAATGGTGCAAATTCTAACACTTTTTCATTATTCTCAATACCCAAATATGAAATCTAAACAATATCTTTAAAACATGGTTTTCTGTTTGAAATAAACTAGGTAAGTTGTGAAGCTGGATTTGTAAATGTCTTCCTATAAAAAGGCAGTAGCTAACTAGTCACTGTGTTTATTAATAAATGTTCAAAATTAGTATGACAATAGATTGATATCGGATGAATTCACTTTATCCAATGTCAGTTGAATTTGTACTTAGCTTCATTGCACATTTGATAAGTAAGGGACAGTACAGTAGCTTTTTCAGTGGCAAAGTTTGTGGCTTGTATGTTTTTATGTTGAAGTTTGGGGAATTTATTACACTTTCTGAGAAAATGCCTAATTAGTATAGATACTGCCTTAAGTTTAACATAAAATTTAGAATAGTGGGAAGGGAGGAGGTACCAGTGATAACCCTTTGCTCACTGGAATTAAGGAGTTCTTTTGCTAAACTCAGTACTCTTAAAAACCCCATTAAAAGCCCACCCATCTATTTGATAAGAATAGCAGAAATGTGTCAGAGTATGAAAACTGCTTGTAGATGCAATTTGGCCTGTATGTGAGGTCAAACCACAGTATTTGTTGGCCTTCCTACTTCAGCTGGATGCACTGGAAATCTGGACTGTTAAACTTGGAAATTATTATGATTGTCTTAAGTCCTTACTTCTCAATTGTGATGTTCCAGAAAAACAAGACTGTCGGGCTTAACAGTCCTATTATTTTTAACCATTTCTGAGTATCTTTTAGGGTAAGTGTAGCTTTTAGGACTATTACTAGTTCTTTAAAAGTATTGACACTGCTAATCATCTTTCATCTTAAAACTGACAATTAGCTGCAAATATTTATTAAATGGCTAACATTTTTGAGGACTTAGGCATACAGCAGTTGAGTGAAGTGATTTCTTGTAATTACCACAGGCTTATAGTAAAACTTATAGTGACTTAATTTTTTATCAGTCATGTATTTAAATTGCCAACTTTGTTACAGAGAGAAAACTATGCCTTATTTTATGGTAATTAGTATATCAATTTACTTCACATTCTCAAAGTGCTTATTAATTTTAGCTCAAAATAGATCAAATGTACCACATGTGACTGCTGTATCGTAATACTACTTATCTATTTTTAAATCTAAATGGACTCTGGGAAAGTACTGTGCAAACTTTTAGCTTCTATCATAAAGCAGGTTTCCTACATATTTTGGGGGAAATTCCCCCTAATTGAGTCCTGTATTATCCTTTGGTCTTCCTGGCAGTGTTTCAAGGCTTCTGTGTTTATTAATTAAAAAAAAAAAAAAAAAAAAAAAAAAA
>VWZI01021737.1:95661-124490 GCA_013396835.1 Psilopogon haemacephalus
TGGCTAAGCTGGAGAGACCCCATTTTCTTGATTTCCTGGAATGAAAATGTTCTGATACTGCAAAGGAGCATGAGATGTGTGCTGTAAGTCATAGATTCAGAATTGTCATGTGCTATTTTGTTTTGTTACATACTTTATCTGTGGAATTTATTTTCCATATAAAAAAAAATAATTGTTTCCCTGTGTGTCTATTATAAGCTTTTCAAAACCTAATGTCTCATATTAAAAATATATTGACTATTGACAATGGAAAGCAAACAGCCTTCAACTTTCTTATTCTGTAACCATAGAGTCATGGCTTAAAATTAGGTATAAGTTACTATTTCTTTTGTGATAGTTCCAGGGCCTCTTTATTGCCACTGCATGTAGGCCAAGTTGCACGTAGGACTTTCTAGCAGAATTTCACCTCTCCAAATTATAGTAGTCATGAAAATTAATAAAGTAAGGCAGTGAAGAATTTAAGTATTTTCTAGGTTGAAGGTAGTTGTAACATGAGACACATAAATAATGAGAGCAGGTTGAATGTTACTGATCTGTTTGGTTCCATGGCTGCATCTGCGTATGCAGTTGTGTTGCATACAAATTGAGCATAAATTCATAGTAGTTCAGTCTGCCATTTGTAGTAGTTAAGTCTGTGGTTACAAAGACAAAAACATAAATAAGCAGCATCACAGTGATCCAAGTGAGTACCCTTAGGTGACAAATGCTTCATAACAGACTCCTCATAATTTCACTGCTTAGCCTATAAGCCAAATAGTAGTACTGGTATGTGAGTCTTCTGAAATCACTCTTGATTCTGCAATCTTGTCTCTGGCTGAAGAGGTAGCATTCTGAGGTCAGAGTGTTTTTTTGTTTGGTTGGTTGTTCTTCTTTTATTTCCTTTCTCCACCCCCCCCGCCCCCTTTTTCCCATTTAATGGCATCAACATGTTCAGTGATACAGCAGCCACTAAGTTTTATGACTTAAACATCTCAATGTCTGGGGTAACATCAGATACAAATTAAGGAGGACAACAATGTGCTACTCTTTGAGGCTTTTTTTTTTTTTTTTCTCAGCATGCCCAAAGTGTAGCAGTAGTTTGGTATTCATACCCTGAATCAGCTATTGTTAAGTCAGAAGTTGCTAAAATATCAAAGAATATTAAATAAGTGGGTGTTTTGTCACTTGTTTGTGCACAGTTGGCTATCAGTAACTAAATTCAGTTTTCTGTTTGAGAACTGAAATTAACAGAGTTGAGATAATGACATTGTATTGGATCAGTTTTTGAAAATTGTGTAAAACAGAATTAAGGGCAGGGGCAGGATTGTGTATACACACAGAGTTGACCTTTAAATGACTGAAGAAGTACAGCAGTGAGAGATGTTAGGCATTTATCTTCTCCATGAGGTGATATGGCAGACCGCTTCATGCAGAAAATGTCTACACTCTTGAAGACTTGCATTGTACAGCATCTCTTATTCTTTGTCTGATTTTGTGGTTTTAATGAAACCATAATTGATACCTGACTTTTTTTTTTAACATGAGAGACCAAAATTATTTACCAGTTGTTTAGGAAGTCTTGCTGCATATGTTATGCTCAAACTCAGGTTTTTGCCTCTGCTGACAGTGGTTGTTACAGATGCCAAGTCCTCATCTTACCCTTCTTGAACTCATTGCTTCAGTTTTACCTCTGTCCTGTGTCACCTGCCTAATGCAATCTTTGATCAAGACTTAATTTCTTGCCTGTTAGCTCTTTAGCCCTTCCTCTATTCTTCTTGTTGTTTGTTTGTTGGGGGTTTTTTTGCTTCTTTTTGTGAATTTTTTTTTTTTTACTGAGTATCAGAAACATTCTGGTGAACTCTACAATATAAACATGGGTAATATACTAGTTGTTCCTGTAGTCCACACTTACTGACAAAGAATAGGAAAATATTTTAAGATGTGCATTATTAGCTCACTTATTATTTGCAAGCAAAGAAGAAAGCATTTGTTCCTTTGTCTTTCATGTTTAAGCCTGTTGCATTATTTAATCCAAAGGCTACTGGTACAAATATTACTGTAATATCTTCAAAAGATATATTTAACATTTTAGAATCAAGATACTTCTTAAGGCCCCAAACTTCAGGTTTATTTGACTTAGGACAAAAAAAAATAGACCTTATTAAAAGGAAGTGGTTTTGCGTATACTTTTTCTTCTCATGTGTAACATGCCAGCAGTATAAATTATTTACAACTATTTAGCATCATTTGAACTTGAGGATGCCAATGTAAGTATATGAAACTAAAGTTCTATTTTTAATTTAAACAAAATCCAGTAAAATTTACTTGTAATGATTTCCATGTTTAAGTCTTAGATTTATATTAGATTTCAGGCTATCAACTATTTTTAGATTCTTATCTGTTTCTATTAATTTGTTAGTGTAATGTATAATTAGAAATTTTGGCATATTAAGCAGCCAGGCTGAACTGGGAAGTATTTGAATGTGTAATATGTAAGACAAAATTATCCTAAAAAGCTGTTCTGTTGCAAAACCAAGAGTGCAAAAGGATGCTTTGAAGAAAGGTAGAGAGAACATCTGAGCTTGGCCCCTTTGCACACTGTACAGGATGTGAGTATATAGCCTCTTGCCTTTCAAATGGCTATGCCACAGTCAGATGTGACTGTAGATGTGAATTCACTGCTATAAGGTAGTGAAATAATTTCAGTAAAGACTGTTCAAATGAGAGGAAGAGAGAGAGGTAGGGGTTTTTTTTAATATTGTATAACAAATATATGTGAACCATTATATGAATATGATGCTTATAATTAAAATATTTACCAAGAAACATGAGTTGCCTTTTTTTTTTTTTTAATGAGTATCGAGAAGAATTTGTCTTTATAGACAAGGAGAAGATGGAAAGGTTCATGCCAAGTTTGTTGCCCCACTATTTTAATACCTGTTCTAGGTCACTGCCAGCATTTTGTTATCAGGATTATCAGTTACGGTTTTGTTTGGAGTTCTGCTGAAAGTAAGCTTTTCTTATCTGTATTCCTTAAGCTGGTTGTTTCAAGTAGAGCAAGATTTGTACTTAAGATGTCAGCATTTCTTTTCTTTTCTTAGGATGAGTATATTCATACCCTTTTTCCTTAGAGGAAGAAAGGAAGAAAAGCTCTTGTTTCAGCATGAATGGCTAAAAGTCTGCAAGTTTTCCAAAGCATAAAGCTTTGCTCTTGTAGATGAAGTTGTAATTAAAGAGTAGGAGAAACTGATTTTAGGTTAAATTGCAAATTTTTTTCTGTGTGGGCTGGGTAACGTGTTAGAAAGAAATTGGGTAAGCTACATTGTAAGTGAATGCATGTGAAGCAAGTATAAGAAAAGGTGGAAATAAATATCCTGTATTTGCTTTCAGATGATTTGGAAAGCTTGCTTTAATTCTGTAAAATAATTTATTGATGAACTATGTACAATTTTAAGTGCTGCAGTCTTGGTGGAGGGTGAAGATGAACATTAATGACTGTTCTTTAATCTAGACTAGTGGTATAACTTTTCAGAGTATGCGGCTCTCTCTTGAATTCATGATTTGGGTTATCCTACATAAATTGAGATAATGAGATACTTTCAGATCTTGATGTTCATACGATACATTGCTTTACTGGGTTTGTCCTCTGTAGAGGCTGGTGCTCTACACAGATTAGTCAAGTTACTGGTGGATGTAAAGTTACTGAAGCAAGCAGTTAGTGAAGTATGGACTACTGTTCTATTTAATCTGTTTATGGACAGAGGTCATAATGAACATATATCTGAAGATGATAAGAAGGGTACCAAAATTATGTTAATCCAGTAATTGTGATAAGTACATCTTCATAAAGGAAGTAATAAATCTTCTAGTGAAACGGTTAAGTAAAGAGTGGCATAGTATGAGTTGATTCAAATAATCTCATTCATGATTGCCTCCTGCTTTTTTACTCCTTTCTCTCTCTACCCATCTTCTCATATGTGCATTTTAGCCCAGCAATATCCTTAGCACACATCAAGGATGAGAGTAGAATGTTTCCATTTTGATGTGTTTTTCAGAACCTATCTATACATTCTACCATCTACAAAGTTCTGTAAGAAGCTAGTCACTGTGCCAAGGTAGTATTTTACTTTGGTAGATATGGCAGAGGTTGCACAGATTTAAGGCATACATGGAAAGGTTATTCACTTGTAGATTTCGGACTGAGTAGAACTTAAAATTAAGTGTGGAACCACAGAAGCTGTTCATCTTCAGAAATGTCTCTGACATCTTGAATGCCCAGCAAACCCTCTGGCAACCATGCAGAGCTGCACTAGACAGCATATTAGCACTGTTAACTTTTCACAACTTTTCTGAATAATTTGGTATCGGCAGCGTTTTTAAAAATGTCAATAATACATCTTTTGCCTTATTTGGCTGATAAATCAGTTGATGTTTCATTCTGAAAGAGTCAGCTTTACAGATATCGTAGTAGTCTATCTACTAATACATAAGGAATCCTTTTTAATTCAGGTAAGTATCCATTAACATTCATTTCTGCAAAATGAGAGAAAAGGTGGATGTCATAGGGGAATTAAGTTTAAAAATTTGCTCAGTGTGTTTCAGTTGGTACCTCATTTTGGCAAATTTCTCGGATAGAGTTTAACTTGGGAGGATTTGGAAGAAAACCAGCATCTTCCCACATGCCATGTGACTGCCAGAAATAACAACTCTTTGGGAAAAGTTAGGAGTATCTGAGACTAGTTCTAAGTGAAACAGTCTTGTTCTTTCAGGAGTAAGAAAGGAAGCCTTTGGCTAGTTACAAAATGATTGAAGGAAATCACGATAATAAATTAAGAGATTATGTATCTTTCAGCTCTGCCATAACAGAGGGATTTTTGCTTCTCAAAAATCAGAAGGGGCTGCACAATGCTATCATAAGCTATACTTTGTGTTTAAAGTAGAAATATTAAAAACTTCTTAACAGTAGTAATCATGGGCAGGATGATCATATGTCTTCAAAATTAGGGATAACATTCTCAGTTATTAGTGGGAGCCTGCCAAATGGTAAAGCTCCTTACAGGCAAATTCTGTTTTCCCTGTGCACAGTCTGCAGTGGAGGTGTGCGGTGAAGTTGTCAGATAATTCTGCAACTCCAGACTTCTTGGCAGAGAGATCGTATTTAAGGATGAAGATACTTGGACTTCTGTTACTTGTCACAATTCTCATTCTGACCTATGTAGGTTTCCTGTGTGTGGTTTGGGGTGGATTTTCCCTGTCTTACAGTTGTGAAGGTGATCAGAGGGCTGAAGCACCTCCTCTGTTGTGGACAGGCTTAGAAAGCTGGAGTTATTTAGCCTGGAGAGGAGATGGCTCTGGGAAGACCCATACTGTTCTGGGATTCTATGACTAGGATGAATCAAAACACCAGGGAGACACAGCTCATAATAAAACAAAAAAATATTGTTAGCTCTCGGGTGTGTGATAGCCATTTCTTCAAGTAGGTCTCTTTGGAGACTAAAGTGAGAATGCAGTTACAGGTGTGTTAATGTTGAGATGATTTACATTGTCATGAGAACTTCATTTCTGTAAATACCAAAAGTAGAAACCAGTGGAAAGAAACACAGAGAGTGAACTGTAATATTATTGTTCAGCATCAAATGCATTTGATTTATGTCACAAAAACTTACCTCTGAAGAGTGTTCACTAGCTCACCAGGTGAAGGAAAGGGTAACTGCATGATCAAACTTTGCTTCAGTGTGAGTTTGGGAAATTCTTTGGTAACTGGTATTAGAAGGGTTTTGCAGCATCCTTGCTGGAAGGAATATACAGTTGTCTAGCAGTGTTCCGAGGTGACCTACTGTGAGAAGCTGCTTTTTGGTGGCATTTCACAGCATGAAATAATAGTGATTTTTCAGAAGTATTTTTAGTTATTGTTTGTGCCTATTTATCTTTAAAGAAAATTGAAGGTGCATCGTGTTCTTTTATCTTGTGAAGAAATAATCTCAAAAATATTTGCTGTCAGCTTGTCAGTTAAAAATTGGTCTGCTGTCATTCATAGTGCATGCTGAGCTTATGTGCCATGCGAATTGCTTGATTTTTGTTCAGAGAATTACAGTTTTTTCTCAATTTCAAGATTATCATCAGAGCTTTGATTAGTTTAGGCCTTTATTGTAAGGTAATTCTTGGTGACAATGAAGGATTCTATGGATATAAATCACAATTTATAAATGGAAACCCACGACAGGTAAGGGGAAAGAGGGGTGGCACTTTGCCGCTACCAAAGGAAAAATAGACAGTAATTGGAAAGTTGGCATGTGAATTACATATGAGATATTTAGTTGTGTCTATATAACATATCACAGAGGAGTGGCTGAGTACTTTTAGAACTTGGTGTTCAGTGTTACAGTTTTTGTACCTCACACTTTTGTTTGGTGTCAGACCAGTGGACTCCATTTAAGCGCAGACTAACAGGATCTGTAAACTCAATTTGATTAATTGCAGTATATAGAGAAATCCTGTTGGCTGACCTATACTTTGCTGCCTCTATTTTAATGCAAGTTCTCATAACTAGGATACTGCTTACTTAGCACAGCATGCATAAGCAGCATTTAACAAACTTTGAAATACCCTCTCATACATTCTACAGTCTCTTGTCTTGGGGCCAGCAGCATTCCCTGTACTTTTCACAGCTTTAATACCCATTTTCTACTCAAATTGCTGTGTAGAGTAGTGCTAGATGTACAGTAATTCAGTCTGTCTCCTGTTTTGTAGAGTATTTGAAGCTGAGCAGGCTAATAGGAGTGAAGGGACTAGAACACTCCAGGGCAGTCTGTAGTCCAGCAGTAAGCCACCAGGAATTCATGATCTGTTCCTCATACAAGTAGAGGTGCAAGCATCTCTGCATCATTTGGCCAAATGTTTTCTGCTTTAGACTGTAGTTTAAAAAGCCAGAACTATATTCTGATTTACACTCTGCTCTTTCAATGAAATAACTTTGGTACTGCTTCTCTTTCTTACTTGGATGTTTTCTTAATGGAACCTAAATGTCATCTAATTGAGTAACACTCTAGTTTTGGAGAAAAACAAAAATACTAATTTTAAATATTTAGTTCAAAGTGGAGTCAGCTGATTTTTGGCTTTTGGACGTTTGTTTGTTTGTTTTTCCTCTAGGAAATGTGCCGATGATTTAAAATGCAGACAGGCTTTCTGAAGGAGGTATTAAAGTGATTCTCGTTACTCTAATGTTTATCATTCTGGTCTTTTATTGTACAATACAGCATCTACCTACTACTGTAGTAAAGATGTTTTTTATCTACAAGACTTCAGTTTTGGCAAGTGTTTTACTATCATCCCTTCTCACATGCCCGTCTGTTATCCCATATCCAATTATCTCTAAGTGTGATGCCAGATCTCTGTTTTTAATTATCACTTGTTAGGGGAGACACTTCTTAACTCAAAACACATAATGCTTGATTTGTCCTGGTCTAGTTTTCAAATTTAAATGTGCCTCTTCTGGGGCAGTTCCTTAATATAACGGACTAAACCAGAGAGGAATAGACCAAACCTGCAGATTCTAGGAAAAGTGGCACTTAGCCAGCCAGAAGCTTTATGTAGCTGAGATCACCTCCACAGCAGCTGCTTACCTGCAGGAGTCTTTACTGTTTCTGCTGGTCTGATGGGAGATTGGCCAGAATTCAAGACGATAGCTTCTCCTTGAACCTGGCCAGACAGTAAAATTTCCCTGTTCTTAGTGTGTTTTTTCTAGTTCAGGAGCTTCATCCTACTTCTTTTGATAGATAACCCATAAATGCTCATTACTGATCAACAGTATATTTAGTTATAAGTGGACCAACTCTTTCGTCTGATGTTAGCTTTTTCAGAGAGTGAGTGAGTGTTAACAGAGATCAAAGGTTAAATTTGTTCACCGTTTACCCTTGGATTCTAATTTAAGTCCATGCACTGCATTTAAAAAATATTTTCTCCTGCATTGTGCAAATGCAGTAACGCCTTGGTCTTAGCAAGCAACAGTTTCATGCAGGTATAAGAAAGCCCACTTACATAGGAGTTAGGGTGCTTTCCTGCTGAAAAGTAACAGGGCTTATACAAAACCTCTGATTGCATGTCAGACTATCTTAAATAGTGTTGTGATGTGACTATGAGAGGTTATTTGAGTTGCTCATGATCTGGAAGGGCACAGACCAAGCTGATTTCAGCAAGCAGGTTCAGATTTCTTGTGCTGAATGTGAAAGCAACTATTTCAAGGATGAATCTTTATAAAACTGTTTTATTATTCAGTTACTGTGTAAATTTATTTCATATTCTGAAAACCCTGATCTTGTTATGTGACAGTCAGCCCAGACCATAAGTGTGAGCAAACCCATCTTGAAGGAACCTGTAAGAAAGGCAAGGAGGAAGGACCATGTTAGAAAGGGGAGGAATCCACTTCTCTTTGCCAGACTGGAATGTTTTATGGAAGATTTGTCTTGTAGTGGGAGTTCTCTGTCACCTTGTTCTCAGCACTAGATTTGGGAGCATGACTAGAAGCTATCCAATCTCACCAGGTATGCGTTGATACAAGTGAGGAAACTTAATCACCTGCTATGGTGTGTTTATGGGAAGAACCACATCATCTTTCATGATGGATTTGTCAAATTTGATAAGAAAACAACTTTTGATAAGAATATGAGAGCTTTTAGCTTACGTATGAAAAATCAGATGCTGAGTACAAGGAGGATTGCAACTTTTTTTTTTTCTTCTCTTCAATCTTAGTTATTTTTATTCCTTTTGTGTCATCATAGGAAAAAGAATAAATAATGCTGTTGGACCATATGAGGATTAATTTATGTATCCTGATGAGACATGAAAGTATTAAATGTCTGCTGCAATTAAGGTTGTGTACAGTAGATGCCAGTAGAGGTCTACTGAGTCAAAATAGAAATATGACCAGCATTTCCATAGCAACAACTTCCTCTTGGCAGTCCTATTTATAGAAATAGTGCTGCAGTCTCAGCCTTAGTACTGCTGTCAGAGGGGCTCTCTAGGAAGGGTTAACTATTTTAGACAAAATATGTACTTAAAGGTACACTAAGACTGCATCTTGTGTTTCATTATTGTGTGAAATTACTGGTTATTTTGTTTATATATTTTTTTTAACTAAATCTTTGTTTTGAAATGGAAATTCATTAAATTTGTAACATATTAGCAAATACTGCACTTCCTTTTGTGGGTTTGAAAATAAATGGAAGCTAATGGCATAGCCTGTATAAAGAAAATCAAAATACATCTGCTTTTTCCTGTTTCTGTACCTACCCATAATTCTTTCTGAAATATGCCTGCCTGGCAAGACTTAAAATGGGTTGTATTTAATAACATAATTTTTGATGAAAATGTTGTTTTATCTTTTAGTTACGAATTGGCTGTCTGTATACTTTGTTTTATATTTTTTCAAGCTTTATATAACGACTAGAAAAATATTTCCTCAGGCTTACAGGACAGAACACTTTCAGTTATTTAATATAAAATTATTATAAACTTTAATATTTTCTAATTCAAAATTAGAAAAACATTTGCTTCATCTGTCAATTTGGAATACTTTATTGATCAATACAAGACCTGCTAAATTCAGCAAGATCCTCAAGCTCTTAAAAATGGAGGAACCCAAACACCTTGTATCAAGTAATTGTTCATTTCTTTTGTAATAAATAATAAAATTGGACTTTGAAATAACTGATGCGTGAAGGAAAAGATGTGCTTTATCAAGCCATCAATTTTTAAAGCAAATTAACTGTCTTCAACCTCTAGAAAAAAAATCTTCATTCATTTATAAGGTTTTTTAATGTTACTTTTTCCGTAGCAGTGAAAGTTAAATGCATCCTAATCTGGCCTGGTATTATGTGGGTCATACATGTGCAGAGACATTGACAAATACCCGATCTGAATTTTGTAGGATTAAGTGCTTATAAATATTGAAAGGGTGGAGAGTAAAGAAGATGGGATTGGGCTCTTTTCAGTGATGCTCAGTGATAGGACAAGGGGCAATGAGCACAAACTAGAATGCAGGAGGTTTCACTTAAAGAATGGTGTCTTTACTTTGAGAGTGACAGAGCACTGCAACAGCTACCCAGAGAGGTTGTGGGGTCTCCTTCTCTGGAGACTTTCAAAATGGACCTGGATGCAACTTGATATTGGCAAACCTGCTTCAGAAGCGCGGCGGGGTTTGGACTAAATGATCTCCAGAAGTCCCTTTCAGCCTCTGTCATTCTGTGGTTCTGAGAGCGTACAGAGCATTTGATGTCAGTGGTCTGGCTAGAGTACAGCTAGGATTTTCTCTTTTAGAAAGGTGTGTGAGCTTAACCATAAACATTGCACTGCTTTAGATCAAAGCTGGCTCAGATTCTTGCACTTTGGAGCACAAGTAAGATGACCTCAAGTCTATTTGCATTTGTGTTTAAAAATTTACAGGCTGTTGTAGGGAAAAGCACTACTGACTACCAAGTGGAAATCATAAGACAAACAGAACCTCTGGATTTTGCCTTTGATTATGCGCCATCCATTGCTGATTAAAGAGCTTTTGGGTAGTAAGGTATGTCAGAGCTTTTGGATTCTGTGCTTCCTATAAAGCATATGACATACTTGGTGGGATAAGTTGATGTTGTATATTGGGCAACACCAATTAATGACAAAACTTCCAAGATCAGGAAAGTATATTACTATTTGTGTAAAGATATGCCCAATACTTTCTTTTCATATTTTACATGTGGAGAAGAACTTCTGTAGCACTGCTGACAATATTTAATAAAATTTGTGACAATTCCAGGTTTTCTTCTAGGATATTTTCTAACAATCCATTTATTATATATAACATGTTTAGACTAGTTCACTTCTTGGATCTCAAAGAATAGGTATTTCTGTGGGGTTTTTTGGTATCTAATTCAAATGTTCCGGTTAGTCACTTGGGTGCAGTGAGAGCTCTTAGTTTTAGTGGGCAGAGCTGCTCTCTTGACAGTTCCTGGATCTCTCCATTGACTCTGCAGGGTAGGCAGACTACCTTATGTAATATGACACAAGTTTTATAAATTACCCTCTTTCATATCAGAGAAACAAAGTGGTTTAGTTGAAGACTTGAGTGAAAGACAAAATGACACTAGTGTAAAGGCTGAGAACTATGGGGGAGTAGAGCGACAAGACAAGCATGCTGTCATCCCAAGTAGCTTTGTTTACTGAAGGAAACAGCCAAGGTCACATGAAATAATTTTATCTTGGAAGGTTTCCCTGGGATGCATAGAGACTTGTGGAAAGCTATGGGGGGAGCACAGCTGTACAGTTCCAGAAAGGCTCTTCCAGCTGCAGAAAGTGCACCAGGCATGGAAATAAACACCTTCTTGTTGTATTTCTTACACTGCTATATGGCAGGTGACATAGCCTGACTATCATAAAGTGTTTGGTTATGTATGGCACACAATACATCCTCTCTCCCTGTTTGTGACCCCTGATAAAACAAACAGATCCCAGTGCTCGCCACTATCTCTCCTTTCTGGCAGCAGAGCCTTGAATCAGCAAGATATCACAGAAGGTCAGTATTGATCTTGTGACAAGCAGGTTAAAGGCTGGAAGGCATAAGGTGGAGAAGGACCTGTAATGGGCTGCCATCCAGGAGAGTTTGCAGCACCTCACCCTGACTGGTGCGTGCAGCCTGGTCACCAGCAAGATAGCAGGTGTTCATCCAGATTTGCAAACTAGTGTGTAAAATGAATATGTTCAAACAGTTGGTCCTAAATTCTGAACAGGTGTTGGAGAAATGGTTTATGTTTGCAGAAGTGTATCTGGAGCCTGAAAGCAAAGGGTGTTTCTGTGTATTGTGTGGAGTTTAGAAATTTAAACTACTCTGTTGGCTGAGGCCAATTTCAAGTAGATGTGCCTGTTAAGTGAAATGTAGTCAAGTCTGTCCCACAGCATTTTTACTGTTTTATCATTGTTATAGGTGGTTTGTCATCATGGCGGTTTGTTTTGTTGGTGGTGGTTTTGGTTTTTTTTTTCCTGAAGCACAGAGTTGTTATGAAATAGTTATGTAATGTCTAAGGATGTATATCTGCTGACATTTGAAAACTGTTCAGTGAGAAGCATGGTGGTGGAAATTGAGAGGTATGTTCTTAACTCATGTTGACTGTAAGAAGACAGATTGTAGAAAAGTTATTTCAATCTTTAAGAATAGCCTAAATTTTTAAGAAGTCACATTCAATATGTGCAGAGGATATACTATGCTACCTAATCTATGTGCTTCCATTTTCACAAAAATTAATATTTACTATTCCTCACTGAAAGCACGTCAAATTACATCATGTACAAATTAATGCAATTTAATGTTAAACTCCACTTCCAATTTATTTTCCCTATATTTTGCACCATTAAAAATGGTGCTTTCTAGACTTACTCTACAGTTGAAAATGCTTGATTTTTTTTCAGATTTTTTTTTTTCTTTAATACAGTCACAGGAGATTTGCATTCAAAGCTTTTGCATAAACAATGTTGGAAGCTGGTGATGTGGCCTTAGTGACTCTCCTTCCAGCTGTCTTTGGGGCTCCGAGAGTGTGCATAGTGCTAGATAAAGATCTGCCAGTGCTCGTTGTTCAGGTACTTCAATTCTGAAGAAGTTAAGTGGATTTGGTTTGTTCTCAGAGTAAGTAGAACCCAGTTTAGATGAGTATAATGCAGCCATGTTTGTACATTGTACATTAGAATTCAACTCCTCCAATCTGATTTTTCTCCAAGGACAAAACAATTACTACTCCCCCCACCCCAGTAATAAAATAATGGTTTGTTCAGTAATTTTTGCAAGTAGCCTTGCTGAGAAAGTTACTTAGTTGAAAGCATGAATATACTAATGATTATATGATCATGGTAGTGCTCCATCTTAATAACAGGGGAAGAACTGCAGAAGCGTCACTGTTCTTTTTTCACAGTTGGTCATGGTAAGTTTTAAAAAAAAAAAAAAGCCTTCTTATCTTCTCTTCTGAGCAAGCTGTTTATAGTATTTTAACATAAAATGTATATTTACATAGAAAATGTAATGCTGTGAAAACATGCTGGAGCCATTATTGCATTCTGGAAGGAAAACCCACCACCACCACTTTTCAACTCACGTGAAAAAAGACTTAGCAGATTAAAACAGTACATTATAGAACTTTTCTTAACAGGAAGTAGAAGAGAGTAGTGGTTAGAAAACACTGCATACAGGAAGCTTGACACATGCGTAGCTCTAAGTGGTTCTAAGTTGTCCAGCTCACTTTAGGTATTTTCTGCTTTGCTTTTGTAAAAGTTACCAGTGTTTATAGATGGCAGCTCAGAAGGAGATTCCCTGTAACCAGTGCACAGGGACAGCCACAGCGCTTCAGAGGCTGGAAGGTTTTGCCAATCGCCTTTTCCATAGGCACTCAAAGAGTGCTGGGCATGAACAGAGGGCGGCTCTGGAAAATGAGAGCCAGCACTGCTCTGAACTTCCTGTCTTATGGGAGAAATCAAGTAAGTAGAGGAGGTTTGTTTTATGGATCTTGGCTCTTCAGTTTGTCTAGTGAGTGAAAAATATGCATGTTTGTAGTCAAATATGAACACTTTTCTGTAGTATGTTCCAGGGACAATTTTGCAATTAATTACTTAAGGATTTTATTAGAAGAATAGTGTGTTGCATCAGATGGGGGGAGATGAAGGGCTGGTTCATAGGCTGGTGGCAGCAGGACGATTCGTTCTTCATCTCTTCTCTTACATCACAGTTGACTTGTTTTGGCAAGCCTTCATTCCAGTTTTTCCTTATAAATTGCTTCCTTGCTTTTCAGATTAAATTAGCTAGTTCAGCAGAAACAGAAAATTAATTATTAACAATTGTAATGTTGAAATTTTGGAATAGGCAAACAGTGCTGCACAGATTAATTTCTAATGACAAGGCTTTTTATAATTAATTTTATTTTGTGGGATATATACATCAGAATGCTCTATACAGTAGTAAACAATGTAAGATTTTGCTGTGTTTTAACTATTACATATTAATTTTGTGTGGGAATGCTGGCTATCATGGCTTTAGTTAGTGGACAGTTTGGAGTGTTACTTGTATGGTTTGAAGCTTTTCATGATTGTATTTTGGTTAATAAAAGTGAGAGAGTTTCAAAAGTGTCACTATCTAAGTAGTAGTCTAACAATTTTTTTTTTTAACCCTTGTATTATTTTGCAAAAGAGTTGTTGTCTTTGTGGTTAAATACTCATTTCTAAATGTACAGTATGGTAACTTATCATCGTTTTGTTCCAGATTTTAATTAGTTGATGGATTTGAGATAACACAATTATTTCAGTTGAAAATAGGCCTTAAACCCATAGTGTTACCATGAAGAAAATCAGAGGTTTTATATCTCCCTGCTTGCTGTAAAATATTATGTGAGATGGGAGGAAATCTGTTCTCAGAAGATAAGCAGTAAACATAGAAACAAAAAGGTGTTAATGCATTGACCTAAAATAGATTAAATCTAGGTCTCCCGCATGAGACTGGGAAAAAAAATCAGCCGTTTTTGGGGAGGAAGATATATGATGAAAGTGCATAAATTCTGAGCTTCTACTTCTCCAAAGTATTTTCAGCTTGATAAAAATAGACACATACTTGTGTTTATGTAGAAGTTTTTTTTTAATGTAAATAGCCATTTGAAGAAATAACAGTGAAGCATTTTTGTTTATATAACATGAAGAAAAAAATTGTATTGACCTACTGACACTTAAAAATTGTGACCTGTTTGTGTGCAACTCTTTACTGTTTTGCTCTCTGTTTAAGGCAGGCTTCCTTGTGTGACACGCTTGGTGAGGAAATGGACTGTTTTGTCTCTTGATGATAAACATGGTGAAAATGGCTGTTCCACAAATGCTACTTTGTCATAATTAAGGGCTGTGGTTGCACGCAGTTTTTATAAGCCAAAGTTACTGGGCTGGTAGCTGAATAGTTGTTGATCATGTATCTGAGGAGTGATAGAGATTGTAAAGGAGTACAGTGGAGGGAGTATTTCTGTCTACTACTGACTCCTAATTATATTTTAGGGAAAAAAAAAAGTCTCTGAAAATTAGCTGTGAAAAATGAAAGACACGGGGTGGGGGGGGGTTGTTGTTTGATTTGGTCTATTTTTGTGTTTGGTTGCTTTGTTTTTGTTTTTGTTTTTACCTGAGAGATCAATGTTGTAGAATTGCATTCGGTCACTAAACTTGGTGACAAAAAGTCATGAAAACCTGATGAGTAAGCAGTATTGAGAAACTTACTGATGTTTGCCCTGTAAGGATATTTTAATATTCTCAACTATTCTGTCTACATTCCACTGCGATTTATGATATGTTGGTGCAAGGTTTTAGGTGAAGCTGCATAGCAGATGGTGTGAATTGCTCTTGAAGTTTGAGACAAAAGCACTCTTTAATTCTTGAAAAACACTTGGGAAGTAATCTCCTAGAATTTCTGTTGGTTTAGGTTTGAGGTAGAATCCATTTGAAAAGGAGGCAAATATATTTATACCTTTGCTGTGATGAAATTCTGTAAAAGGTCTGTTTCTGTGTACATCCTTTGAAGTGCAGTTACTGCTGACGCTGTGAGTTTGCTGAAGGGACAGGAGCTACTGCTTGTTGGATGGACTTTGTGTTGTCAGCCACCTAGTGATGTGAGTTTCAGTAATTTGCCATGTGATCTGTGGCCTTACGTGGGTTTCAGTGCTTGATTTTGAAATTTAACATCTTTGTGTTGTTATTTTGCTATGTAAGGAAGGTTTTTTCTAATGTGCTTTGGATTCTTGTTTCATGTATGAAACAAATTTCTAAATCCTCAGAATGCAGTAGGGCAGAGAGGTGGCTTGGGGCACCGTGGGCCTAGGAATCTTTTTTGAAAAGCTGACTGAGCACACACATAATTGTACAGCCTGAGCTGGTAACCAGGTCAGTTGTGCTGCACAGCCAAACAATAAAAGGGATGTGGTGATAGTCATCAGAACAATGTACTTCGTTCTTAGTTTAGACATCTTGACTGTGACCACTTGCAGCTATATGAAACCTATGTTTTGTTTTCTTAGTTGCTTTTTGCTTTTGTAAAGATTGAAATGTGAAAGGAAAGAGAATGTGGTCGTTTGGGTTTGAACGTTGAGACAGTAAGATCTGTCTGGATATTTTAGCTTTGAACTGATACAAATATTTTCCAGAAATGTTCATACTGAGAGAACACGTTAATAATCTGGGTAGCTGAAATATAGAGGGACTCACCCCTAGTGCATCTTTGTAGTCTCTAAATGGCAAGTGGATGGGTTATGAATAGTAAAAGGAATGTTATTTGGTCTCTGATTCAAAATATCAGTATACTTTCAGATACAGCAGAAGGACTTAGATTTAGCTGAGTAGTTTATGTATATGTGTGTGTGTACAGAAAAATACATTGGAAATATGAAAAAATGTACAGAGTACATTGTGTGAATTGATTCAAGCTTTAGAATAACTACTACTTGGGTACAAGTCAACAGATAATTCTGGTCTAAGGTTGCCATGGAAACAACCAGTGCTTGATATAATTGAGAACATCTTAAAACCTCCTGGTGTTTGCATGCTTTTTTCCCCCTGCCATTTTGAGTTGCTTCAGACATGAATAGGTAGCATTGGTCAGAACAGGAGTAGTTAATGAGCAAAACCTAATACCCATGTCCTGAATACTGATTTTTTGGTTTACTACTGGTATCTTGTGCTTCATAAGGGGTTTTTTGCTTCGGAAGGAGAGCTTATAAGGAAGAGCAGCTCTCTGGATTCCGTGTGTTCTCTCCTTACAGTTACTGTGTAAGTGTGTTTAGAGATTGAAGCACTGATTTGGTAGAGATTAACATACTTCATCAACTGTTGGATTAATATTAGGAGCAATATGTTTCTGAAAACTAGCTTTTCAGCATGAATGGTAAGTCATTTCTATTACCTTTGATGCTATTTTTTTGTTCTGTCTTCACAAGCAGGAAAAATCTACCAGGTTTCTCTTTCTTGTCTGCAGAGCTGCATCGACTACTGATCTCTTTGTTTTTGTAATCGACTTGCAGTGGGCTTGTGTTAAAAATTGCTAGTCTTAAAGACTTGCAGGTTTTATTACACATAACTGGTGTTTAGTATTTGAATTTCTATTTCAAATATTTCTGTTAGAAATAGCTATTACAAATCATTAAGACACAGAATCTGATATGGAGAATTTTCTAATTGAATTATATATATATGTATATATATCAGTTCACCCTAATACTCAGTGCCAGTCTCAATAAATTATTTTCTGTGAATTGATACAAATCAAAGAGACCTTATGGAATTATTATGATTGTCTTCCATCTGAACCAGCTTGCTCTTCTACATTTTTTTTTTTTTTNATTCATGGAAGTAGGGGAGGGGAGTCTTACTTGAAATGAGATATTGTAAGTTTGCTAGGACTATTATCAGGCAGGTATTTGCTTTCCCAAACCACTGTGACTACTTAGATACTTTGAATTTAATGGGATTATGAATTACTGTATTCTTACTTGGAATATTATTGAAATTTGTATCTAAATATACAAACCCTGTATATTTGTTTCCTTTAGGAACAGATATCCTTTGATAATTGTTTGCAAAAACCCCAAATATGTTAATTTTTTTAATGATGCCTTTTTGTTTCAGCAGATAGTCTGGGGCTTTGGATTATAATTTGATCTGGTTTGAGAGATCTTTGAAAGAAAAAATGGTTAATCACATATATGAGGTTTGTGTGTCTCTCTGTGCTTTAGCCTGCAAATAGAAAAGACCATTTTTAGAAAGGTTTCACTTTTGTACATGGCATGAGATAAAGAGTGGGAGGAGTCATCTCAGTGCCTTATCTCATATCAGTTTATATGTACTTATGCAAATGTGTTGAGGTCATCTTCCCTGACACGAGATGTGTGGCTGTCAGTTCCTCAGTGTACAAATTATACATGTCAGAACTGGTGCAGATATAGGACTAGGTTCCAGAACTTTGTATGTGTGTTACAGGGATTCATGTTACAACATCATGGCTGTTTGAGTAAACCTAAATGTAGGCTGTTGCTGAAAGAGATGGGCCAACCGCCCCTGTGCTTCCTGCAGCCCTGTAGGACTGGTGAGGGCCTAACAGTAAGCTGTGGGGAGCTGGTATATCCCCTAACCTCTCTGCCAAAATCTGCCCCTGCTCAGCTTCTCTGGAAAGTGAGGGTGAAACTACAGCTGTGTCGTGCTGCCTTGACATCACTCAGCCATCTTCATCTGCTGATGGAGAGATCTCTTACTAGGTCAGAAAGTCTCTGCTTTTCACTGGTTACCAGGCTGCATTTTCCATCATGTTTTTGTTTCTCTTACAGGTAAAAAGTAGCTTCAACAGTAAAATTTGTGGAAATCAGCTCTGAGTTTTAAATTTTATTGCTGAAGTGGTCTGAGATTTTTTTTATTTGTTTGTTTTGGGTTTTGTTGTTTGGGGTTTTTTCCCCTCATTTTGTGTTTTGACTTTTTTTTTCCCTTCTATTTTTATTGAGTCATTTTAAGATAATTAATTTCTTACAAACTAGGTGGAAAAGAGCTCACAGGTGTTTTGTTTCATTGGTCATTTGGAGGTTTGGAGGAAGTGGAAGGGTGGGATAGTTTTGTTTTCTGTGGGGCTTTATTCTACAGTTGGAATCTGTAGATTCCATTCATCTTGACATTCAGGTTCCTGGTTCCGTTAAAAATAGAAATACATAACTTCAGCTTTTACCAAATGTTAGTTCCCAATGAAAAAGATCTAATTTAAACAAGGAAAAGGTGACTACATCCTGCTACATCAGGCGAAGATTAGGATTAGATGAAGCCTTTAACTGAAGAACTTGAAAGAAGGAAATACTTTTTTTTTCTATTTCTTTGGCTTAAGGTATTTAACAGCAGAGTATTCTTGAATAGGTAAAACTGAAAGGCCAAGTAACTTTAATAGTCCCGGCTCCTAGTTCTGAAAGGTGAGTACCTGCTACGTCTTCTGTTTCACTAGGAATAGGCTTAGTACTCCCAAGTATCACAAACTACATGATTGGGCTAGTGCTCTGAAATACTGCAAGCTGAGATAATTGCTGATGCAGACATTTATACTCACAAGACAATAGCAAATGTATGTGGAGATAGATGGAGTGGTATTTGAGGAAATCTTGTGAGCAGTGCTGTTAGATACTGCTGAATTACTGTCCAGCTTTGTGTACACAGGAGAATAGCAATGTTACAGGAGTGAGGATGAAGGGAGGCAGTGTTAACATCTTGGTGCATTGGGAATGTCTTTTAAGGGCAAGAGACAAGAAATAGCATTCCTACAGCTGAAAAGATTATAGAAAATGGAAGGATGCCATGGAATTTTCATGGACCAGACCTATACATATTCCTATGCATGTCTCATAGGACTAAAGATTTCTTCCTTTCAAAAACTGCCCAATGCTACTGTTAGCCTCTGACAGCAGACTAGAAGAATTTTTAGGTGTTGACCTGGGTTAATGTTTTGTTCTGATTCTTGCACAAAATTTTTGAAAAAAGACAACACAAGAGTTGCTGCATTAACATGGTTCTAAAATTAATCCACACAGTGAACTGTCCCTCAGGGTAGTTGGTTTGGGGTATGAGCAAAAAAATAGAATTGAGATTTTTGCCAAAAGAAAGGATGTTTGGTATGCTGTAATCTTGCATGCTGTGAAGTGTGACGTACTGTACTCACTGTTGATATGTCTCTCTCATATTTTGCTCTTTCCTTGGTTTTGAGATTACATCTCAATTTGTTTATATAATTATTTGTTGCTATTTCCTTTAACAGCTGCTGCTGGTACTACAGTTGCAGGCCAAAGTTCACAAAAGGAATTTCCAGACTTTAGTTACTGAGGTTCTTAGAGGCAGTTTTGTAACATGAATAATGTTTTTAGTGTTTTCCTTTATTCATTCTAGTTGCTGACTAGAATTCACACACTTCAGGGGTTTTTATTTCATTTTTCTTACAGGATTTGCAGCTGAATTCTGTGCAGATTTTATGCATGTCCTTTTATCAAAATAAGCACTAACCAGTTTCTCTCTGAAGTCCCGTTCTTTACTGGAATGGATAGTAAACACTTTTACCTATTTTTTTGCTTGCCCATGTCCTGAAGCAAACGAAAAATTGTTCACTAGATATTTTGAATTGTGAAATGTGTTTATGGAGCATAGTTATTATTTTTCAGTCAAGTCAGATAGGATTCCATATAAAACTTCCCTATTCAGGAAGTCCATCTCTCTGCTGTTCAGGGTTATAAATGAACTTCTACTGCTTGGCTAGTTACTGCTGGCAACACTAACCGTAAATACTGAATGTGTGTTTTCCAGGAGGTATGTCAGCATAGCAATGTGTGAGAAGATGAATTCTTGCAGAAAGATTAAGAGGTGTTTTGCTGATTTACCCTGACAGCTGTGAAGATGTCTTACTGATTTTTGTGCATGTGTATGAGAATTCATGAAGCTTTGTTAATCTGAAGGCTGGGACGAAGTTAGCTTTGTGGGAAGTGGACTTAGACATAAGTGCAGTTAAAGCAAGACTGGCAGATCTGATGTTATTTTGATGCCTTATACGAAATACTTGAGGGGGAAAAAAAGGCAAAAAGAGTTGCCTTTTTCAAGTAATTTATAGAATGCATCTGTATAGTGAACAGCTTGTGCAGTTGTTTAGTTTGCTGTAAAAGGAACAAATGAGTTTAGTAAAATGTGGATTGCTTCCAAAGGAAAATATATTTGTTCATAAGTGTATCTAGTATTATGAGAGTCATTGCTGGCTTGCAGGCAGTTTATAGTCAACATGCAGATCAGATCAACTACTTGCAGATTTAGACTTGCAGTTTCTGGTGATCGAACCATATACCAGACTCAGTGGTAGCTGCTCAGTTACTAAACTTTTACAAAGAGGGCAGGTGAGGCAGTAGCATGGAGAGGAGTTAGCCAGTATCACAAAAGTGCATTTTGCTGTGTATGTGGGTTTGACTGTAAGAGACAAATCTGATTTTTTTACGTTTGTATTTAACTGTTAGAATTTGCTAAAAGGTTTTGCTTAAGAATGATACATCTACAAGGTATTTTATAGTAGTAGCCTAGAAAATTCTGTTCTTGGAACTTATTCTTAAATTTTAATATTGTTTTTTTTCACATGGTAACCGTAGAAAGATACACCATGGAAATGAGGTCTTTGGATTATCGAAATTTTCACGTTACCAGTTTTCTTTGTAATGTTATGCCTGTTACATTTCACACAGGAAGGTCACCCTCTTAGCTCTGGGGCCTGTAGTAGTTGCAGTGTTTTAGACTACTTGCCTGGATACAGTTGAGTTACATCTACAAAGAGTGGAACTGAACAGATGAAGCTTAATTGCTAACAAAGTACCTCAACATATTATAGTTAAGGATTTTTACATGTAAAGATTTCTTCACATAACCTCTTCAGGATGAACATGTTTTGTATATAGGTAAAGTACAGCATTAGAGAGTAATTGTATTAGAGGTTTGTATTAATTCGAAATTTTAAATTAATAAAATTAACTTTCGTAATACAGTAATTGAAAATTAATAAATTATTTTTTTTTTCTCAAAAGCCTTTTCAGTAGTCCTGTACTGTACTTCATGTACAGTACATCAAGGGATCATGGTACACTAACACAAACTGGCACTCCTTCAGAAAAGGATTCGTTCACATATTTGCCCATTTCCACACCATTTCTCTCATCTGTGACCCCAGGAGAAATGTTCCTGTGGTAAAAAGAACTGGGAGTTGCTCGGGATTAAAATTAGCTTCCCTTGCCTTCTGCATTCTATTAATGACTTTTCAATTTGGCCTAATTGCTTGAGCTGGCTAGGTGGTTTGCCACAAGGGTGATTTTGCTCTTTCAAGAAAGGTCATGACAGAGAAGCAGAAACAAGTGACTGTGGAAGGACAGGGCTAGGAATCTTTTGTATTTATACCATTCCATACTTAATACTGAACTGCAGCCTAACAAACCAAATTGGTATTTCTTGGACTTTTAAGCATGGATTTTTGCAAGAGAAGAAGCAGATTTGGAAATGTATTGTCTCCACCACTCTGGATAGTTCCTTCGATGAATGGTTCAAGGGCAGGTAAAAGGTATTAGAAAGACTCCTTTCCTAAGACCATATCTTAGTTTTAACATATTACAGAACTAAATGCCCATTCTAACTGGTCAGTTTTGAGAACTGAAACAAAAAAGCAGATCTAATCACACAAGAAGAAATTGCAAGTAATGCTTTAATTTGACTTGAAAGCTCAGGCAAGAGAGAGCTGTGCCACCCAGAAGGACCAAAGTACTCAGAGATGGAGCAGCTCTCACACACCAAGAATCTGCAGGATAATTTAGTTCATGTCCTTTGCTTAGATTTTCAGATGAAACCATCATATGCATTTAGGAATTCTTGCATGTAACCAATTATTTAGGGATTTAATAAGGTTATTTACATACATTTTTATGAGCCTTAGATCTGGATTCTTTCTCCGAGTAAGAAAGAGTTTTTTATCTAACCTGGGTTGATTTTTGCTGGAAAATGGTTGAATGGGACATATGTGCATGTACAGTTCTGCTGAGCAGAGTTATTATAGACTTGACTGTGTTTGTGACTGAATAAATTTACCGATTTACATTATGCAGCTGGNCACATTTTAAGTGATTTTGTTAATTGGGTTTGGGCCTGTCTACCAAGAGAGATTGCCATTATGTTGTACTTCTGGCATTAGCAGGCTTCACTTGCCTCTTCTTAGACCAGTATTTTGAGAAAAAAAATAATGGGGAAAGACTGAAAATTTTATTTAGAAATCAAATACGTTCTATTATCTCTAATGAAAATGGAAGAAGATAGGCAGGCAGACTATGGCAGTTGTCTATAGTAGAGTATCTTGTTCAGAATTCAAGGAACATAGTTACCACCTCTGATAGCTGGAAACCTGGCTTCTGCTTTGGTTTGTCTAAATCAGTTACATCTCATGTGCAGGTTGTTGCTGTCTAGTCAGCCAAGTAAAGAGGCAAACGTTAAGTCAGACTTCAGCTTTAATTTATTTCTTAAAGGAAGAAAAGCTGGGCTCTTAGTAGAGCTCTTGACTGTTGAAAATTTGCTTTTATAAAGCTGACAAATTACTGTCTAGCTTAAGACTTCAAAATCATGGACAGGATTAAAATAAGATTTTGCCAGTGTCCCAGAGTTTGAATTGTAGTGGTTGAGAACAGTTTGTATCTTAAAATTTATGCACATTGTAAGATAATTTTTGAATGTCCTTCCTTCAAAATCACATTCTAGTGTTCTCCTCTAGTCTTCAGGAACTCAGCTGTAATTGACTTCAATGTGCTGTTTATCCTATTTCTCTCCCTTTTTCTGTGTGCTTTTTCTGTGCCCTGTATCAGCCCTTCCCCATATTCTATAGAAGTGTTTACAGGGTGCAGTTAGATTATTTGCACTACCATTTTAATAACAAACAGTTAACAGTTCTTTCATTATCATTTACGTACCATGAACATTCAGGCTTTATTTAAGGAGTGGTCCATGGTTTTGTTTTAGGAGATTTTGGTTGAGGTCTTGTCTTGTTTGGGGTTTTGCCCTTATGGTTTGCCTTGTTGTTTGATTTTATTTTTTTTTTAATTACTCTGAAGGAAGGTTCTTATTCATTGTAGCTGCTGGTAAGTTAGTTTGCTCTACATCACCTGTTTTTATCATAATTAGCATTTAAACAAAGTCAGAAACTTGATAACTTGATAAATCAGATTCCAGATTGGTGCAGAGTTCATTAATCTAGTATTAGCGGCATACCAACACTTAGAGCAGAAACAAGACAAAACCATAGGTGGTCAGTCTTCAACAAGCAGGGCAGTCAGTGTGTTCCACTGCAGTAGTAAGAAATGACTGACTTGCCCTGTACCAGGCTTGTATCACATTGGAATATTTTTAACCCACCTCTTTGATATTGTGAGAAGGTATTTTGTTCTTACTGACAGTCTGTTTCTGTTATTAGTTTGTGTTTTGAAGTGTTTCCCAGCTATTAAAATGTTAACAGGTGCTCCTGGTGCTTCCTCTGAGTTTACAATAGTTGTTAGTTATGTTCATCTTCAAACACTTGCCCAGGGTGGAGAAATCTTGTTGTAAACCTTGAAAGTTTCCTGCTAATCAAAAGAGAAATTTAAGTAAATTTAAGACAACAGTTTAGTAGTGTAAGAGTAGAACTTAGAAGTTGAATCGTATGCATTTAATTTCTGAAATGTGGTACCACAATCACAGGATTCTCTGAGGCATCTATATACATCTCTAGAATGTTTAAGGCTATAAATACTGTTTTTATAAAAATGAAATAAACACATATTTACCAGCATTTGCTTATAGATACTCATCTTTTGATTAAAGTAAATGTGAAGATTTAATTTAATAGCCTGTTTAATTCCAGACTTAAAGTGATTATATTACAGTTTTGGAACAAAAATTGAATTGTATTTTGATAAAGGGCATTTTAAATATCAAGCAGAGATTGGCATTTAGCACACCAGATGGGGATTTGTAGTGGTGCCCAATGTTTAGTCTTTATCAGTTTAGTTCTTGCTTCCTTGCCATGAATCCTATCCAAAAACTTCACCACCACCCGGAAAAAAAACCCAAAAAAAGTCTGGCTTGCTGGCTCTTGTGGGAGATGTGCTTGAGAATAACAAATACAGTGCACGTGGGAGGTGGGAGAAAGGCAAAGTAATTCATGGTAACTCTTCCAGGACTGTTCCATCTGTGACCTCTTTCCTTCTGCTGTCATTGCATCCCTGCAACTGACAGATCCTAACCCTTCTATTTTTTTTTCGAGATATTTCCTCTTATTTACTCATTCTTAAACTGTGTTAATATTTTTGTATAAGCCTGCTATATTTTAGTACAGACATTAGTAGATAAAAATATTGTGCATTGTGTGAATAAACTGTTATCTAATAATTTAGGGATGGGTCCAGGATGTTTTTGGTTTTGTGTGTGGTAGTTTTTCATTTGCTTGGGTTTTGTTTTTTTGTTTTGGCCTTCTTTAACATCTCCTTGTATGCTGGTATTACCTAAGAACCTCTGGATCTCAAATATAACTTCCTTTAGAAATCTCTTCCGGCAGGCTTTCCTGCCTCTCACCGTGTTGTCTTGGTGCTGGGTGTAGCGCTCCACATTTCTTACTACCTTGTTCCTAATCTCCCCAGATTGCCTACGCTATGATTTGGATGTTTGCATTGTATAAAACTTGTCCCTCCTGTCAACAATTGCTCTTGCTGCTCGGAGAGCTAGGTTTGCCTCTGGACCACTGGTGCATCCTCTGTAGTTGCAGCTCATGTCCCCAATATATCTAGTTATTTTTACCGCTGCTGTGGCCTTCCTGGTTCCTGTGTTGTTTCTCATGCTTTGCTCTTTTTTTTCTTGAGCAAGAGCTTTTCCTCTATTAGTTCCAGCCTCTTTCACTCCCAACTTCTTTACCGGGGAAACCAATCTGAAAAAGGTCTGTTTGCTGGTTTTTGCATCCGCTCCCTGCATCTTCATCTTTATTTTGCTCAGCCATATGTGTGGGATCCTCATCTCTTCAATATTTATGGGAACCTATTTAGCAACATCTCCTTTCTGATATTTTGTTATTGTTTTGTGTTGTTTTTTGTTTGTTGAAGGGGGGGGATTGTTGTTTATTTTTCAAGAGTCCTACAAAATTAAATCATATTTGTGTGGTGATTGTTCAGGATTCCCATGTGCATTCTACCTTGCACATAGCAACTTCAACTCTGCAGAACCCTCTTTCAAGAGGTTTTGTTGCTGTTAGGTGGTAACAGGACTGAAATTTGAATTTTTCCTGCTTGCCATTTTTGTGCTATTCACCACATGCCATGCAATTCACACATGCTGTCTTTTGCCATAAAGTATTAAATTGTGGGAAGATCACTTGATCACAGGCTTTATTGTGATCCAGCATGCGACAGTGAAGATAGGTACACTTTTTTTTACAGCAGTGGATGTGTGTGTCTTGAAACAGATTATTAAGAATGCCAACTTGATCTCCTGAAGTTTTGTAAGCTGTGCTTATTTCTGTGATGCATCATCTCTTTTTCATACTGAATTTAGCTGCCCTTTTTTCTTTTTCTTTGCTCAAACATTCTGTAATTTAGCATGAGTTATTCTGTCTGTGTGGGAAAGGACTGTTCTTGAGTGGGATGGGGAAAGGGTGGAATGTATTTGTTTTCTATGTGTTTGTTGTGGAAATGCATAAAACTTTTTTTTTTTGTTGTTTTTTGTCTTCTGTTTCTTTCCTCTCTTCATCATCTCATCTGTGTGGGTGAATGTTCCTGCAAACCCTTGGGGAACCTATAGAGACTTTTGGTATGCTTATTCCTTCATTAGTGCCCAAAGTCACAGACACTAGGAACACTTTAAAATCCTCGCAATGTAAGGTGGCTAAAAATGTGCACTTGAGGAAAACTTCAAAGTCATCATTCAATAAACCTCTTTGATTGCATGATCACAATAATGCAAATGGCCACTGCTACCAAGTTTGCATATATTTTTTTTCTGTGCTTAAAAAGTTGAAATGAAATGTGTTCTCTTGTAGCAAGAGCTAATGTTTTGTGATTGAAGGATATTTCTTCAGAGTTTTCAAATTTTAAGTTCAATTTTCTGAAGTGACTGAAGTGTATTCACTTAAGTTGCCTAAATTCTGTTTGAAATTACCTACTGAACCTGTGTTGTGATTAGGGTCCCAGGTGATCTCTAAAAGTGAGAAATACACTTTCTTATTAGGAAGAAAATGTAGTTCTAACAGAACACACCACAGAATATGAAATTGTTTGAAAAAGCAATTTTAAGATTAATGAGTGCCTTTAGGTAGCTTTATTTTGAAAATATGTATTCAATATTGCTTTCCAATAAGAGAGAACCAAACTAAACTAGATAAGGTAGAAGCTTCATTGAAGGAGAGCTTTTGTGGCTTATTGATGCCCCAGAAATGAGAGATTTTCCTCATGCATCTGCAATTTGAATATTTTCAGCTGCATCATATTGTTTTTGTAAAGGATATTCTTTATTCTATAGGTAGAACAGAGACAAAAATGACTGCATATAAATGTATGTAAGTAATAATTATATTTCAGTGCAAAATTCACAGACACTTAACATATTTATTTGAACAATGGAGACAGCATTAGTGATATTTTATCTATGTGCTGCAGTAATATTAAAAAAATTAGACCAATTATTCCATGATTTGGGTATGCTATATATTGTTAATGTTTTTTTCTAAGCTACAGCCGCTTAAGTTTGAAGGCGTAGCATTTTGGTAGACTCAATGTTCCTTTTAGGTTTTTTTCCTGTCAGTAAGATAAAATAATGTTCATGCTATTTTGACATAAATTGGTGTTTTCCGAACTTTACCAATAGTCATCACTTTATCAAGTGACCTATCTCTTCTAATGGAAGAAGGATCATCAGATGTGAATTTAGGACATATTTTGTCCACGCGAGATAAATACATCAAATATTTTTACTGATTACCCACTAAAATATATTTCTAAGTGAGTTTTAGTACCAGTTTAAATTAATTTCTTTGATATAAACTGTTGCAGTTCATTAAATGATTGTTTACAGCCCCTATACTCCTATTTTTTAATAAACATCAGAAGGTAAAATACAGTTGCTAAAATGTGTTTTTAGATTGTGACCGGAATAGTGGTGGCATATTGCCAAGTATTTTTAGAAATTGCTTGTGGCAGAACATCACAGTACAGAAAATCTACTATTATTAGCATTATGTTATGTGAAATGATTCAGAGAACACAAACCCAGTATGTTTTTCATCTTGATTCTGTGACTCTTTCAGAACCACATAAATGTCTGAAATGCTTCTCATTTATGGCTGTATATTAAGTAATCTGCATTGATCTGGCTGATAAATGATGCTCAAAAAAACTGAGCAACTGATAATATTGGTGCACATTTTAAACAGTCACCCAGAATTCTGCTTTTATGCATTCCTCCAATTTCAGTGGAAGGTCAATATTAAAAATACATATTCTCTGACTGTGGGCATGCCTAACGTGCAGTGTTGTTGTAGCTCTGTGCTTTGTCTTTGCTTGCATTAATGCTGTCTATTTAGTCCTTGAGCTTGCAAACAGCGTTTAAATAAAGGTGATGAGGGGAAAAAGCATTGAGATTGACATTACGCTCAATCAGCTGAAAGAAAATGCAACTTCCATTTAACAAAAATAGGGAAAAAGTCTGTATTTTTGGAGTGGCTATTTATAAAAGTCAGGCGTTTCTGTTTTTTTCCCAGTTGAACTAAGAACATCTTACATCACCTTAAAGCCTGCTTGCGTGTGCAGTGTTGTGAATTAATAGAGCTGGTGTAGTTTAAGCAATTTGTGTAGAATGATGTAGTTACTCCAGAAAGTGTAGAAATCACCTGGAGATACTGTGTAAGTTATAGAGGCATTGGTGCTTGCTTTCATACGTGGTGAAAATAGCATATAGCATATTATGATTTGATGAAAGAACTTGACAATGAAGTTTACATTTTAACAAATCATTGCCATAACATCCAGGAAAAAAATACATTAATTAAAATATACTTTCTTCTGTGTGTTTTCAGTGAAAGAGTTCCTAGCCAAAGCCAAAGAAGACTTTCTAAGAAAATGGGAGAGCCCTCCTCAGGTATCAGTCACTTAAGTACTCAATACTTTTCTCCATTACATTTTTTTTTTATAATGGTATAATTTTCTTATCATTCTGTAATGAGCAGCACAGAAAATGGTGGGGGGAGGGGAAAGTATAATGCAATTTCAATTATTGGCATG
>VWZI01021737.1:124567-154721 GCA_013396835.1 Psilopogon haemacephalus
TTTTTTTTTTTTTTTTACAACAGTAAGCACTGGCACATTCGTAATTTGCCCTTTTAATAGCTTTCCCCCGTGTTATTAAAGCAATTTTAGGGTATTGAATCAACTGCATAGGGCTTGGGGGCAGATTAAGGAGTTTTTTAGAGACAAATCTTTTACAAGTTGAACTTGGAGGTTTGGGTTTTTTGGAAAGGGGTCATTGTTGATTTTAGAGCAGCATTCAAAATGCTGTGGTAATGATTATCTGAGAAAATTTACTTGGCAATATGCTATCCAGACAGCCCTCATAGAGAACTGTCTCTAGAGCTTGGGATTATTTTTTTTATGTTCTAGTATGCTTGTTTTGTGCAGCCTGAAGGGGTTATTTATCTGCATTGTAAAATTTGTCTGTTTACTGCTAAATGTTTCTTATTAAGCATGTGTCATCTGTATGGCCAAAATACAGAAATGTTGGTACAATTCAGCTAAAGCCTTAAACTGTGTTAATGAGTGCAATGTAAAATCTCACACTAAAATTTGACAGGCATGAAATTATAACAACAGTATAGTTCACTACAGTTGTCTTTGATTAATTTTACTCTATTTTCATTCATAAATCAGTTCATACAATTTAAATTGTCTTTGGGTAGTAGATTGTAAATAATGTTGTTATATCCTTGTACATGTAGAACACTGCTGGCCTAGATGATTTTGAGAGACAGAAGACCCTTGGAACAGGATCATTTGGGAGAGTTATGATGGTGAAACATAAATCCACAGAACAGTATTATGCTATGAAGATACTGGACAAACAGAAGGTTAGTGTAATTTATTCTTTTTGGTACAAAAGAATTTGATACAGACAAAGCTTTGGTAACTGTGGCTAAACTGTCTTGCACTTACTCTGCTTTTTCTTATCGTATATGGATACTGGTGATGCTATAAATGCTTGACTTTATTTTTTTATCCAGCAAATTCAGTTGTTTGGATTGTGTAACATTACAATGGCCAGTAACACTAATGGCAGATTAAAGAGGGATTAAATAGTATCCAAGATATTAGTGAAATATTATCAGTTAAATTCTTTGCTTAGCTTTTGTAAGAAAAGGCAAAAGCAAAACGTAGTGATGCGATTTAAATAAATTTAAAATACTCTTGCAGGATAGCTCAGAATTTTGGAAAACTCTTTAGATCAGAAATTATCAATAATTTATTTGTGAACCATAATTTAACAAATTATTTGCATTAATAATTTCCATTCTTGATGTATTATTTTTTGCTTGCATAATTATATAATAATCCTGTTTCTTCTGTAGTAACTGCATAGATAGAACAGTAGTCTCGCAGAATAGCTGTTGAAAATTCAAGTGTTGTAGTCTGTATCTGTATTGTTACTCCAGCCTGATTTTTTTTAACAGCTTATTACATTCAGATTAAGTAAGCAGTATTATTTTATAAAGTTTAAATTGTAAATGAAATAGAACTCCAGAATGCTAAGAAGTATTTCTAAAGGAATTTATCAATACAATTAGGTTTAAATGGTTTTGCAAGTTTTTCAGTACATTATTTGGATGAGTAGATCATAGAATGGTTTAGGTTGGAAGAGACCTCAAAGATCATCCAGTTCCAACTCCCCGCCATAGGCAGGGACACCTCCCAGTAAATGAGGATGCTCAAGACCTCATCCAGCCTGGCCTTGAACACCTCCAGGGAGGGAGCAGCCACAACCTCCCTGGGCAACCTGTGCCAGTGTCTCACCACCCTCACTGTGAAGAACTTCCCCCTAATATCTCATTTAAATCTCCCCTCTGCCAGTTTAAATCCATTCCCCCTTATCCTGTCATTACAAGACTTTTCGAATAGTCCCTCCCCAGCCCTCCTGTAAGCCCCTTCAGATACTGGAAGGCTACTATAACGTCTCCTTGAAGCCTTCTCTGGGCTGAAAAGCCCCAACTCTCTCAGCTTGTCCTCATAGCAGAGGTGCTGCAGCCCTCTGATCGTCTTCGTGGCCCTCCTCTGGACTTTCTCCAACAGTTCCACATCCTTCTTGTGGTGGGGGCTCCAGAACTGCACACAGTACTCCAGGTGGGGTCTGAGAGGAGCAGAGTAAAGGGGGAGAATCCCCTCCCTTGCCCTGCTGGCCATGCTTCTCTTAATGCAGCCCAGGACATGGTGGGCTGTCTGAGCTGCGTGTGCACGCTGTTGGCTCATGTTGAGCTTCTCATCTACCCAGACCTGCAGGTCCTTTTCTTCAGGGCTGCTCTCCAGCCACTCGCCACCCAGCCTGGACCTAGATTCCAAGGTCCTCAATATAAGATCTCTTTGTACAGTGGAAGGCATGATATACAGCTGTGCTACTGTTTGAAAAACATCATATTAAGAAAATAGCTGGCTAAAAGAGCTTAATAATCAGCAGCTCACAAAATGAAGGCCAGTGATGAATCCATGTGGACATTTGCACTTTCAGCATTATTGGGTTCTAAAGAACAGGTCTTTGAGAAGTGGCCGAAGGAGCTGGGATTGTTTAGTCTGCAGAAGAGAAGGGTTTCACATAGCTCTCTACAGCTGTGCTGATTTGAGGCAATTTAGAATATTTTAATGAGAGAAATTGGATCATTGGTTGTGAAAAGAAAATAAAGATGTCTATATCAGTCTTTCGTTTGCTGAGAGTGATAAAAATAAACAATGTAGTTTCACTTTGTCCTGGGAAGTTGCCCTGTTCATTTCTGTCTGGTCTGTGTGGTTAGATCTCATTACTTCCTTTTAACTGTGGTCTGCTTTGATACCTCACCTCTAATCTCGGCAGCTAACATGTAAGCTTTGCTGGCTGCTGCTGGCTTCTGTTTTGTTTATGTTTTTCCATCTGTGATAGAGGGGGAGGAAAAGAGAGTGGGTAGCTTTGAGCCCTTCTGGGCAGTTTTGTCTGAGAGGGAGTTTGGATTTCTGTATTATTTGTAACTTGTATATAATTGTAAATACTTGTATATATTGTGTATATATGCTTGTAAATTTTGCAGTGCTGTAAATGTAGCTTCATCTTACTTCCCAGCCATCTGAGTTAGTGTGAGAAATTTCAGATAGTGTGGGGGGAGGGAGTTCCTAAGCCACCAGAACAGCTACCTAAAAGGAGTTTGTAGTGAGGTGAGTGCTGGTCTCTCTTCTCAAGTACCTAACGATAGGACAAGAGGAAATGGCCTCAAATTGTGCCAGAGAAGTTTTAGATTGAGTATTAGGAAAAAAATCTTTACTGAAGGAATGGTCAGACATTGGAACAGGCTGCCCAGGGAGGTGGTGGAGTCACCATCCCTGGAGGTGCTCAAAAAACATGGCACTTCAGGACATGGTTTATTGGTCATGGTACTGTTGCGTTGATGGTTGGTCTTCATGATTTTAGAGGTCTTTTCCAACATTAATGATTCAGTTATTACATTCCTGAGTATTTTTGTGTAACAGTACTGTAATCAAACTTTCTTCCCTGAGATGCAGTTCCAGTATTTTTTACATGTGATTTGGGGTCTTGGGCCTCGAATAATGTTTTTAGCATGGCTTTAAAATGGTCAAACAAGAAGAAACTCAAGTAAACTTAACACTTCAGCATTGATTCTGGCATTAGTTTTTTACCAGAAAAGCTCAAATGTTTGCAGCTTCATCATTCTCCTGTAACAGTGGTTTCTAAATTTTATTTAAAGGATATATCAAATAATATGCAAGAGACACTCCAGTATAGTGCAACTAGAAGACGTGCATTTCCACCTGCATGGAAATCTCTCTCATCAATACCTCAGTATGGTTGCTGGCATCCTGCAGGGAGTGTTATTCTAACACGAGATGTGATGAGCATCCCAAAGCTGCATGGAAATTTCAGATTTTCAACTATTTTTTTCTTTTAACTCTTTTGCAAAAATGACAGAATCCTTGACACTGGAGCATTTTAGGAAATTGCATCTTGATTCAGAAAGCTGCCACAAAAATAGTCACAGAATCACATAACATTAGAGGTTGGAAGGAACCTCTAGAGTCCAACCCCTCTGCCAAGGCAGGATCACCTAGGGTAGTCCACACAGGAATGCATCCAGGCAGGTTTTGAAAGTCTCCAGAGATGGAGATTTCACAACCCCTTTGGGCAGCCTGTTCCAGTGCTTCGTCACCCTCGCTTTAAAGAAGTTTCTCCTCATATTGAGGTGAAACCTTCTGTGTTCACGTTTTATACCCATTGCTTTTGTCTTATTGCAGTGGTCCACCAAAAAGAGATTGGCCCCATCCACTTGACACCCAACCCTCAGATATTTGTACATATTGATGAGATCTCACTCTCCTCCAGACTAAATAGCCCCAGGTCTCTCAGTCAAAGTGTATGTGTTTTGGGTATTTTTGGGGTTTTTAAGCTCATTGCTATTTCTCTGTCTAAAATAAAAACTATAGGTTGAAAATCATCTGGTGAAAGCAAAAGGTCACATTTTTAACAATTGCAGTGGACTTGCAGAAAAAGATCCACAAGATTAGAGATAATTGCATCCAGACATTAGTCTTGTATTAGTAAATGAGATGTATTTGTCTATAATCAGAAGTCTTGCAGTGTTCCTTTATGCAATATACACTTTTTTCACCTCAACTTGGTTAACCTATATATTTATTCTATTAGAAATATGTAAGTTTTTTATTACTAACTTCTATTAATTGATCAACAATAGGAGATGGTTTAGGGACAACAGATTTCCCTCACTTTGTATATTACAGAAAACATACAGATGCCTGAAATCAGACAGTGTGCAGGCTGCCTGAAGGTCTTAACTTAATTTTACTTGAAACAAGGCATATTACTTGTCCACTTTATTATCCAATCTTATGTTTGATTGATCAGAACATGAAAAAAAAATTTTGATAAATGCTGATGTGGCCAGCAGTTTCGTGTGTGTGGTTTTTATTCTTTTATTTGTCTGCCTTCATTTAGGAAGGCTGTTAACATTCCATTGCTTGGCTCATTTCATTATGCAATTTTTGTTTTGAAAGAAAATATTTTTAGTAAAAGCTCAGGCACAAAGAAGTTGTTGAAAAATCTGGCATTACCAGATGACATTTGATCTGCAGGATGCTATCACTGGACATATCCTGAGCCTGAGCAAAGACTAATCTGAAGACTCCATTTTGATATTACGAAGCATTAAACAGCAACTTCAGCCTGTAGTATTGCAACCATCACCCTCCAGTATCTAACCAGTGGATACTGGAAGGGTGTTGAAGTCTTGTTTAGCACTGCAGTTGAATGCTTTGGAATATCAAGCTAAAACCTTAGTTTGCTTGCTCTGATGACCAAGATAAGCCCCAAATGAACTGGATACTTCCCACAAATGAGCTGATGTGAGCAAAATTTTTATTCGGGTTATAAATCATAGATATTTAAGAGATTTAATATTTTTAGTTCAATATTTCTCTTGTATATTACCTTTATTTCAAAACTGTTGTAATTTTTTTATATAGGTATAGGATTTAAAAGTGTGATTGAAACATAGTTTCATTTATAGTTGGCTTGTCTTGCATATATACATAAAAAACCAGACTTGTTTTCATCATTCTGTGTATTTTCTGCTTTTTAATTTTTTTTTGGGTGGGGGGTAACCTTACTTGGAAATCATAGCATTCTCAAAATGAGATACAGGTAAATTGCTCAATAGGGATTAAGTGAAATGGGAAGATTGATTGTTGGGGTTTAAGACAAGGAAACCAGATGTTAATTAATAATCATAAATATGCCACTTGCTGTAGTACTTTGTTAGCAACTTAACATTATACTGGATTGCCAAAAGTTTGTTGTTGTTTTTATTTTTTTAATACTTTGGCTAACTGACTTGGTAAACAGAAAAGTAAAACCCACTGAAAGATTTGGCAGAACCTAGTCTTCTCTTCACTGAAGCATGAGCTATGTAAGTGAGTTGACTTCTGTTCTCACTTAACAAAATTCATAATTAAGCCTGTGAGACAGAATTACCTGCCTTTCTTAGCCAGGAGTGCAAAGATTTCAACGAACTGTCATCTTGCTGCAGAAGCAACTCTGTTACAAAAGCAAGAAATTATTAAGAAAATGTTAAGAGATATCTTCCTTACTGATCCCTATACCCAGCATGTACTAAAAAACACTATTTCTATCATTGTCTTCAAACTGTATTGCATGGATATTGCTCTTTAAAATAGTGTTAGACTTTTCTTGGCACTGTAAATGTATTCATAATCCATAAGATTTTTCATCTTTAAAGTTAGGAGCTTGTTTTCAACTAAGTGCTGTATATTGAAAAAAATTTGTCAATAACTATAAAATGTTGTGTTTAAGTTAAAACTGTGGGGTTTTTTTCGTCTCCTAGGTTGTCAAACTGAAGCAAATAGAACACACACTGAATGAGAAGAGAATATTACAAGCAGTGAACTTTCCTTTCCTTGTAAAACTGGAGTATTCTTTTAAGGTAATCATTACTTTGAAATAAATTGTTTGCATTTCAGGGAAGTGTATGGTCAAACTTTAGATATTAAACCATTTAATTTTTACCATACAATAATTTAAATATTTTTGTTTTCAAGGATGCTTCACTTGGCACTTTTGACATGTCTTGATCAGGAGTTCCTTCACTTGTGTGCACACTAGCACATACCCCAGGTCGCCAGGTTATCACTGGAAGGCTATCTCCAAATAAATAATTAATTCTAAAAACAAACAAGACCCCCCACAAATAAATTAAACATAGATATTTCCCTGGAAAACTGGCTTCTGTTCAACAGGAAGCTTTTAGACATAATTCTTCCTTTGAGAAAAACGAGAGGGTGTATTTCTGTACCTATATGTGAAATGGTAGATTTGTAATTGTTCTGCTGATTTTTTTGCTTGAGATTCATACCTGAGGTAGATCTTAATGACAGTCTAAACCTTGAAGGAAAGACTGAGGCTAGCTTCTCATTTCATGACAGCATGTGTTAGTCAGTCTGTAGACAAACTTAAGTATTTTCCTAGTTTATAGAGTGGTGGATGTTCTTTATTTCCTTATTCCTTCATTTTTATCTTTTCATGCCAGTTAAAATAAAATTTACCTTAAACTTTACAGTTTTTTAGATTTGGGGCTATGAGAATACCTCACACTGGCAACTCTGAACTTTTAAGAGTGCAAATTCTTGTCTCTTGTACTTTCTTGAGAAGTGGGAAATACTCATATCTTATCCTCTTCATCCTTCCAGTCACACACCATTCTGCGTTAGGAAATCACTTCATCTTTATTTCAACGCACTTCAAAATAGATTTTTTGAGAGATATGATGCTTCTCTTGTTACATATGCCTGCACTTTTTACAATAATTTCTACCTGTGCTGCTTTCTATATGTTAAAACATTGGATGGCTACATTTTTTTTCCCACTTTCATTCTTTAATAACATATACTGTATGTAGGAAGTACAGAGACTCTAGCATGCCTACTTACGTATTTGTGTGTTTACTTGCTTCCTTAGGACAATTCTAATTTATACATGGTAATGGAGTATGTTCCTGGTGGTGAAATGTTTTCACATCTAAGAAGAATCGGAAGGTTCAGGTAGGAGTATTAATGACATTATTACTTTTTAAAGGCTTGTGTTACTAGTTTGGGAATAGAGCTTTATACAGTTTTTCAGTGTTGAAGAAAAATAACTCTGAAGGGGAAAGTGCATTTAATTTATCCTTCTGTCAGTGGGCATGAACTAGTCAGGGAATGAAAAACTTGTAATAATTTCTTTTCAGTTAGGTAATGCAGGCATTAGTGATCTATGCATGATAGAATGATGGAATTCCTGTACATATTGTTACTGAAATTGATGGTGGTTTCTTTAAGTAAAATTTGAAGTCTAAGCTCTTGATTTGCATACATATTTTAGCTGCAAGACTTAAATTTGGAGGATGAATGTATCAGTTTTTAAATGTTTGGTGTTTTTTTGTTTCTGGTTACACAGTAAAAGAACCAGTTAGAAGAGATTTAATTTGTCTGTCCCTGGCAGTTACAAAGTTGTTTCATTACCTTAGCGTAATATTTTTTTAATTCTTCACAGTGAACCACATGCACGGTTTTATGCAGCTCAGATAGTGCTAACATTTGAGTACCTCCATTCATTAGACCTCATCTACAGAGATCTGAAGCCTGAAAATCTTTTAATTGATCAGCAAGGATACATCCAGGTATGATATTATTCATATATTTAGGAAGTGAAGTCTTGTTCTAAGTATAGGATGAGGTAATTCTAGCAAACGTGTTTAAAATAAATGGTCTGAAGATGTTAGCATGTATTCAGGGAGCATTAAAATGCCCTACTGTGAATTAATGGTTAAAGCCATTGTATTGTACTTCCTCCCACTGAAATTAAGTATGCACAAGGAAGCTGTCTGCAGTTGAGCGAGTTGTCAAGATTTCCCTTGGGGTCTGTGGTAAGAAGTAGGTGATTATATGGCTCTGTTCATCTGACCTATTTTATACATCTGCTCTGGAGTAAGACAGAAATTGCACTAAAATATCTGGTTTTCTGAGTTGCCTATGAAAGTAGTTTAAGATGACCAGCTTTTAGATGCCAATTCTGACGCTCTAGTACTTAATTTCAGTCAGATGAATACTATGCTTGCAGAGTCCCAACCTTCTCAGCATGTGGACTCATAACTGAGCTGAAATCAGATCAGAACTGCAGTACTGGAAATTATGACTTTTCTTTTACAACAGCCTTGGGCAGCACCTTCTCATCTTCTTGTTAGCTCTTGCATTTTTGCTCTAAATGGCAAACGGGAAGGTGGTGTACGGCAACAAGCACTCACAGTCCTTAAACTACAGAAGCTTTTCTTTTCTCATGTCACAAAAATATCTGAGATGTGGGAAGTATTAATATGTTACGTTATTTATAACAGTAAATAATTTTACATGGATAATAAAACTAATATAATAGGGAGAAGAGAGATATACAAGTTCTATTGATGTAAGGCTGTGAATGACTGACTCCAGAAATAGCAACTCTGTGCAACAAGATGTTTTTGTGATAGTGGACAAATGGCAGATGGTGTTGGGTTCAGCAGTCACTTTTAGGTGTGGTTGGTTCATCTCTGCTTCTGAACAGAGAGAGGAAATTTGTATTCATACTTTGATACTGCAGCTCCAAACAAATTCTGTTAATTTCTTTTTGAGTTCTAAAGCCATTAATGTTTGCTGCATGTTTATAGCATATTCTCATTACGTAGTCTGATGCACATTCAAAAACACAGGAATTATTTGTTGCTGACTGAAGCAGGTCTGTCTAGTCAGCATGTCACTCTCCATTCAGCTCCAGCTGTAGTTGCTGTTGTTTCCACCAAAAATGAAGCAAAAGCTGCCTTGATAGTTTGGAGTTTGGATTGTTTAATTGTGACACTAATGTATCAGAAACATCAGCATAAGTTGTATAATGAGCAAGTATTATCATTGTAGTACAGGGAATAGATTGAAAATTATACCAAGAAGGAGGAAACAAAAGAAATAGATCCTCAAGTAAGCGTCCCAGAATTTCATATGTAGCTCCCTAGCTTCTGTATATATTTCATAATGCAGTCCCTGAAAAAACACAGAGAGAATGATACTGCATAGAAAGCTTCCAAAACTTACTGTAGGAAACATTACAAGTGGAATAAGGAACTTGTAATGGCTAAAAATCTGCCATTTGTGAATACAGTTGCTGCTACGTTTCCCCCTTAGTTCTCAGATAAACAAATTTTACTCTACTGATGCTTTCAGAGGCAAATTGGAACTTACAAGAAGGCCTTTTTTTATGTTGCCTTATTCCCACACTAATTTTACATACAACCTTTAGATGCTTATGCAATAAAATTCAAAATTTACAAGACTAACTGATAGTCTGACCCTTTTTGCAATTAATTTATTTAACTGGAGGAAAAGATAAATATCTTGTTCATGGTCTTTAAACTTTCAGCAGTATAAACAGTCTAATTTGAAAAGAAAAATTATTAATGTAATTGCAGTACAACTGGAAGATCAGTAAGCCAGAGTTCCCACTGATTTTTAAATTTAAAAATAGAAACTTGTGTCAAGGGGAAAATATGCATTTTGTGTAATATTATCACGAGAAACCTTTTCTCTAGCTGTATTAGAAATATCTGAAGGAACAGTTATTAAAAGTACATCTGACTATAGGATACAATGTGATTTGATAAACAACTTTTTCCTCTGTGTAAAATAGCTTTGCAAAGTATTTTAGAAGTACTTAAATTTCTTTTTAGAAATGCATTTGTAGTTAGTTTATTTTTTCTTGTGACAGGTCACGGACTTTGGCTTTGCAAAAAGAGTAAAAGGAAGAACTTGGACGTTATGTGGCACTCCAGAATACCTGGCACCTGAAATAATACTGAGCAAGGTCCTTGCTTTGTCCTTTCATTCAGCCATGCATTTGATGTAGCTAAAACTTACTGCAGTTACAAAACTTTGGGAGATAAACAATTGCTGATAGTTCCAAAAACCAAGTCTTGACTAGTTAGCTCTTTATGAAATACACAAAATGCAGTTGTTGGTTTCGTAAATGTTTGGTTACTATCAGAACAGCAAATCTGAGTTGATCACCTTCTGAAGTGTTAACATACTAGAACAGGAGCTCCAGAGGTAACATGAACTGCATTTTGGATAACTTAGTAGTCATTAAATAACTAGTTGTAGTGTTTCAGGTTTAAGGTACTTTTCATGAAAACAAAAGTGGCAGTCCACTGGTTTTACACATAAAGTACATGCAGTCTAAGCTTACTGTTGATCAATTTCTGTCTAGTACTTGCATTATTTAAACATAGAAGGAATATTATATAGCTGCTCAGCTATAGCCCTTCTTGTTTTGAAAAGGAAATACACCCTTAAAGTTTCTAGAACTGCTTATAATATAAAAAATCAAAATGTATAATGTTAAATTATGCATTTAATGCATGGTTTAATTAAATACCCTTTGCAGATCTTTAAAAGTAAATCTAATATACTTTTGGGGGTGAAATGTTTGTTATTGGCAGGGTTTTTTTTCTCCCCTACTCAGCTAATGTAGCAGAAGAAATCGCAACAAGTCCACTACAAAGTCACTGTTTTACAGAAAAGACTGGGTCTGAGCCCTGAACTTTGTAACACTTCAGAGAAGACATAAAATTGATGGGGTTGGTGGGGTTCTGCCTTTCTCTAATATTCAACAGAATTTACTAATGATCAGATCATAGATGTCTCTGTAACAACTCATTGACTAAACTTCATAGTTCTTGTAGATGGTTTCTTAATTATGAAAATGTTCCAAAAGATGAATAGTCAAGCAAAAAGGTGACAGTGTGCAATATAGGAAATACCGTTGAATGTAATGAAATTTCTCTAAGCTTTGAAAGAAGTTTCAATCATTCTGTAACAACACTGTTTGATTTAAGTCAAACAAATAAATCATGCTTGTTTCTGTCACTTAGGGAGTGTTGTAACATCAGCATAAAAACTTCACTGAAACTCAGTGCAGGAATGTGTGCAGAATGTTTCACTGTCATCACCATAGCACTGTCCTCAGTGTAGTAGTGGGTTTTAAGTACATTGCTCTTCAAATCTGTGAGCTTCAGTTAAGTTTGAACTGGGTTGTAATTTCTGTAATAAACAAGTATTAATGCATTGCTTTCTTTAGATTCCATAGATGTGTATTGAAAATCTTAACCTGAACACTAGTAATCATACTGACGGTGAGATTTCTCCTTTTATCCAGGGTTACAACAAGGCAGTGGATTGGTGGGCATTAGGAGTGTTAATCTATGAAATGGCAGCTGGATATCCCCCGTTCTTTGCAGATCAGCCCATTCAAATTTATGAGAAGATTGTGTCTGGCAAGGTGAGTGAAGGCTCTCTGTTTTCGCAAAGGCAGAACCTATCTTTTTGTGTGGAATTGATGCAGAATTTACTGATTACTAAAAAGTGAGGAATTTAGAAAGTATATAGGAAAAGTTTGTAATGTATGCTTCTTAAGTACATATGTTACAGTAGTATTAAAAATAAAAGTTCTAAGTAACTGTATCCTGCATTCAAATTTACAATGCAAATTAATACATTTACAGACATTATGATATTATATACCTCTATGTTTGGATAAAAATGGTTCAACAACTGTTAACAACTATTAAGCTGTGTGCTTAATTTGTCTAGCTGTTTTCTTCTCAAGAAATACTTTTTAAGCTTTTGGGAAGCTCTGAGAAGCTTCCATAATTCATAGTAGGTTTCTTTTCTTTTGCAGTCCTGGAGTTCATGACATACCTTTTGTTGTTAAATACAATTTCAAATTTTTTTTTCCAACTTCTCCCCATAAATTTTCTTTTGTAAGTCTTAGTGCTAGCACAAAAATGTGAACATTCTACTGCTTCTGCCAAACAATGTTGTCTCCAAGTTTCATTGTGCTCACTTGATTTGTTACAGTGCATCTCTCCCTTTTCCCAGCACAAACGTTTTGTGACACATCTTACATACTTCTGTAATTCAGATCAAGGGAAGTGCCTTAGTAGGCCCTGTAGTACACTGCGGTGAGATTGAAGGACCCTATTAAAATCAAGGAGGTGATTGTTCTGGAGGGTTGTAATGCTGGGGCTCTCCAGCTGTCTCCATGAATGTATGGAAATTAATTTACAAAGTCACATTTTTAAGGAAATGTTTATTTTCTAAACTAAAAAAGGACAGGTGATTCTTTTTCAGTTGTATCTCATTTGCTTGACACTCATACTGTTGATCATCTATCTTTTTAACTGAGACCATGGATGCGTAGTCGCACAGACAGCACTGGATGTGAACTCTGGAAAATTAAAATTCAGTTCTCAGCTTAGCAGTATGTTTCCTTCGTAACCTTAAGTCTTTCATTTAATCTGCCTCATGCATTTAGTTCTCTTCTCAAAAAACTGTTAATATTTGCTTACTTCACAGCTGTCTAGGTATTATATGCATTAAAACTTGTAAATTTCTCAGATACTACAATAGATCCATATTGGCAGGCAAACTGAAGCAGTGTCCTTGGTTATTAGACTTCTTTATTTCATAGCATGTTTTTATGTTAAATTCCGTGTTCTGCATTTACATTGCCCAAATATTGGGAGTGCCAAACACAGAGCCAAATACAGCTTTTCGCTGTTTTCCCTTTCTTCTTTGTGCTATCTCAAATTGTGTTGGTAGATCTTTTACTATTAAAACCCTGTGTAATTACATGCCATAAAACATTTTCAAATATTTGTTAGCCAGGTTTGAGTGAATTGTATTGGCAGTCACTGGTATGATACTCTTCAAATAGTGCCATATTGTATACAGAAAACTGGTGATGTTGGTGTATTTAGTTACCAGAAATGGATAATAATACATCATGAAGATCCAGATTGAATTTTCATATATAATTGCTGAATAACAGTTACTTGTCTTATTTCAGAGCTTATCTATATATTTATATGCTGTGTATGTTATACTGTACTGGATCTCCTGAGTGCTTGTGTATATATAATGTAACCTAAAAACCTGTTCCTAGAAAATAGTTGAGAATGCTTTGATGCTGCATCAGTGAGACACCAAGCTAAATTCATCTTTGTCATTATTACATCAATATTTTTCCCCAACTCAATCAGATGTAGAAACTTTTCAGTTAAATCTCAAATACACAAGGTAATGCTGGTAAAGGCTCTGTGAAACTGAAACAGATGTGCAACAATAATCTTCTCTCTTTTCATGCACTCCTACTTGATTTGTTTTCAGAAGAAGACAAGAGGATGGTTCCAATGTTTCCTTTAGTGTGAATGCTGTTTTGTTTCATGGGTGGGGGAAGTAGAATTTTTATGTTGTTTTTTAATATTATGGATGTGTAATTTTAGGTAAGGTTCCCATCACACTTCAGTTCAGACCTAAAGGATCTTCTAAGAAATTTACTCCAGGTAGATTTGACCAAACGATATGGAAATCTCAAGAATGGTGTAAATGACATAAAGAATCACAAGTGGTTTGCCACTACAGATTGGATTGCCATTTATCAGAGAAAGGTAAGATTGTTCCTGATCAAATGTATGACAGGTCTTTAAGGGGGTGAAGTAAAATTTCTTACTGCTTCATTTTTACTTTCCTGAGCCTGTCACTTTTAATTAAACTGAGAAAAGGTGAAAGCAGTTTCATCTCTAAGACTCTGATGAGTAAATATTAATTGACTTATGTTTGTTTCTTGGTTTTTATTTTTAATCCTGAACCTCTTTGAAGCTTGACATAAAATCAAACTGTTCTTCAGCATGGAGAGGCTCTAGCCAAAGCTAGAGGGTTTCTTTGGTTTGTTGGGTTTTTTTGTTTGGTTGGTTGTGGGGTTTTGTTTTGTTTTGTTTTGTTGGCATTTTCATGCTCCGTGTTGGTTTGGTTTGAATTTTTTCCCCTTTGTTAAAAGAATTACACTCCCTCCTCCTTGCTCTTACTCTGGGATGGAACCAGATGTAAGCAGTGTCTACTCAATTCACAGTATCTCTGAGGAGTTTTTGTCTTGTGACACTACTAATCGGTTGCAGTTCAGTAGCAATGGGAACCATTCTGCTGAATTCTTTTTCTCCTGGCATTTTTAGAATGGTTTTCTAGACCTTCCTAACCAACATGACTGGTAATGCGGTTTTTAGAAAGTCCATGGCCAGTCTGCACTATGAACTGTAAGAATTAAAGCAACGGACAGCTGGGAATATTTTCATAGCACAAGCAGCCATTACCATAACCATTAGAGGGGAGCTTTTTAGTGGCTGCCAGGATGAATGAGGCGGAACTGGGAGATGAAGCTGGGGAAAGTGAATGATGATGGTGACCATTCAGTCTAAGTTTGTCTTCAAGTAGCTCCAAAGCTTCCTCTCCTCTTGAAGGCAGAGTCAAGTATCTGTAGATTAGTGAGTTACTAGGAACAGATTCTGAAGAAATTAGATGCAAGCTCTTGAGTTCTTGGCTTTTCAGTAAACAACAAGGCTAAAACAATAAATGTTGTCCTGGAAGATTCACACAGAGAAACAATTTTGTTTCTAGATACTGGTAAAAAGGTTAGAGTTAAGTGATAATATTTGAAGGAATCTGTTAGCATTTCAGCAGTGTAAACTGTCTTGACTGTAGAGGCAAGACTTTGTTGCTGTAGCAGCAGCAATTTTAAAGGCCAAACTACATACTAACAATAGTTTATAAAAGGAAACTGGTTGTTTGGCTACACAGTCTGACAGTACAAGTGTTGTAGTATTCACAAATGTATTAATTATTAGAAGGCAAAGTATAATTAACACATCTTGTATTCTTTGTATTAATTATAGATCTTTTAAAGAAAAGATTCCCCATTGCAGAATTGTAATTATCTGTTCTTTCCTTTCTTAATGCCTGTTTATATGGCAAATTTGTATGCACTGAATTTCATTTTCCAGTATGGTGTTTGGGGACACCCAGGCCACATAATGTTAAATCAAATGTTTTAATACTGTGTTAAATATTCCTGCAATTGCTACTGCAGTGCTATGGAGAATTACTTTCCTAAAAACAAGATACATTTTTAACTGTGAACTAGTAGTACAGTCAGAAATAGCTATTACTAGTTTTAAAAGATTGTGAAAACTGATGCTGAACAAGTTTGATGCTTCTAATTAATAAGGAATAAATACTGTAATACTAAAGGTTGGAAACAACAGTATGGCTTGTATTACCATTTAAGCAGTCATAGAAATACATCAATAAACTTTGGTTTTATACCAGCTTTTCACAGTGGTTGCTACCACAGCATGTCTTTTCCAGGATAAATGTCTTTTTCCTTGGGAGCTGATATCATGTGAATAATTTGTTATTATATAGTTATAAGTCAATTACTTAATACTTCAGGTAAGATCAGGTCTTGTTTTAATTTGTATTTACATAGCTGTTTATTAGAATCCTGCCTGATGATATGTTTGTACTTAGGGCCAAACAGATATTTCTACTGTAAACCAGTATTCTTTTTGGTGATTTCCATAGTGAAGGTAATAGGAAAAAATCAGAGGCATCTTATTTGAATGTGTTCTATAATTCCAGCATTAAGCAAGATTCTTTTTATGCTTTGAGCTTTGCTATAAGTGAGTAAATGAAAATCTATTTGAGAAAACACAGAAAAATAATTCAGATAATGTAAACATGTGGCTTTTTAGACTGTGTTGTCTCAGGATAAATCACCTAAATATGTATATTGTTTTAGGAGCAAAAGGATACAAACAAGTGTAGCACAGTCTATAAATGCAGAAAGTTAGTGTTATTTCGTGGAGGTGTGTACTGTAACTGCTTAAAATCAGTACAGTATAATTTATATTAGTCTGTGCTGTATCTCTTCAATTTACTGATTTCCACGCGTGCAACCCCCTGCCGTCAGTAATCTATGTGGGCCACTGAGCACAGTGTGATCTGATCTCCTGCCTCTGCTGAAGCCATGCCTGCCTGCTTAATCTGTCTCCCCACTGTGTGGCCGTTGGCATATGTACTCCTTGGGATGTCCCAGAGAGAAATATTTGCCTGATTATTTTACATTTCCAGGTTTAATATTGCATCACCTCAATAGTTTTGCTATGTGTTGCTTACCACAACTATTAATAAAAAAAACAGCTGTCAAATAAATAAAAAGAGGAATGTGGTAACTGGTAATTGTGCCTTGCACTCCAGTTTATCCTAGACCTGTTGCGGCAGAGGATTTATCTTTCTCCCTGATCTTCCGTTTCTTCTTGTCCCTCCTTACCATTCATTCTTCATCACTATGTCACATCAGCTCCTAAACCCTGCCTATTCTTTCTTTCAGTATGCAAGTGATTCTAAAATTCCAATTACTTTAAAATGTAACTAAGTTTAATTTTTGAATTTGACGTGTGATAGACTAGAAGGATTAAGATTTGAATTAATACCAGCTGACTGTAGATAGAATTTTATAGTCTGATCCCTAGAAAAGCATTTCCTTGTATGCAAGTTGGCAACAATTCTTCCCCTCCCCAACTGTGGAGGGGCCATTAGCCAATAAAAATGCAGGTGTGTCCCTGTGCAGACCCGTATTTTTCTTTAATGTCATCTTCAGAAAGCTGCTGGTTTCCTCAACATTTAAGCAGCAGCAGTTAAGCAGGTGTCCTGTGCAGCCATGGCTGAGCTGGGAGGTGCATCATAAAGCTGATGAGTTGAAAGCAGCAAGGTCTTCTCCACAAGGAGAGAACTAAAGTTTGTTTTGAAGTGGAAGTGATTTTTAATTCCTTGTTCATTTTTAAATGTTTGTCAGTGAGATATTAGTCTTTTTCAACTTACACATGTAGATCTGCACCTTCTTAAGCTGGTTTTATTTGTGCCATGACTTTAAACTGTAAGACCTGGTTGTTGGTAGGATTTGAGGAGTGCTGGGAATATTCTTGTGCTCGTTAACACAATGTCAAATCTAAGGGTATTAGGCCAATAACATTTTTGTGTACCTTCCCTCTTCCCCAAATACAGGTAGAAGCTCCATTCATACCAAAGTGCAGAGGCCCTGGAGATACCAGCAACTTTGATGATTATGAAGAAGAAGATATTCGTGCGTCTCTAACAGAAAAATGTGCAAAAGAATTTGCTGATTTTTAGTAGGAGTAAGAGGACAAGATGACATCAGGGCTCACATTGGGATCTTTGCACTCTGTTAACAGATGAGGTGGAGCTGAGACCATCATATGTCAAAACAGTTACCTAGTTACTTCATTCCACAAAGCTGACTGAGGTCTTTATTGCCATCTTCCATGTGTGCAGTTTGCACCAACCCTTCTAACTAGGCACAATTAAGCAAGCACTGTTTGTGCAGTAACACAGAATAATAGACCACTTTCCTACTTAACTTTGGTTTCTGTCGTTCTTTGTTTCTGTGTATTGTTCATTTTTCCCCTTTAAAATGAAGTAGTTTTTTACCCAAGAATGCTCCATTTTATTTTGAATAATGTATTATTTGTGTGAGTGAAATGGAAGGTGTTGCGGCTAGTGTGATTTAGACTGAAGTGAAAGATAAATGTTGCTTCTAGTCTGTGCCAGCCAATAATTCTTGTCTGTCTTGTGTCTGATGCTACAAGTTATTATAAGTTGGGTTTGTTTTTTTTTTCAGTAGCTCAGACTAAACCTAGCCAACATTTTTAGCATTTTTGAAGGTAGTATTTATCGCCATATAAATGTCTGCTAAATTAACTTTAAAACATTTCTTCCTGGAGACTGACCAAAATTCAGTAGAATCAAATTGGATGGTAGGGGACAGTAGCTAGACCCCGTGCCTTGGTTTTCTACATCTCTGCAGTTTTCATCACTGCCTCCTTCCTTTGTATTTCCCACCTAGGCAGTAGATAAATCGTCATAACCAGACTGTATCAAAGAAAGCTTACAGTCTCATCAGAGGGAGTAATTCCACCTGGTCTTGATTTTGGACCATATTTAACCAAGTCAGCTTACCAGCATTTCAATTGGCAGGTAGAAAATGGCTTTTACAAGAACGTGAACCCTGAACTCTTTAAGGAAGTTTTGGTCAGTATTACAGTGAATATGATTTATTTCAATTGACTTTTTTTTTTTTTTTTTTAAGCCAGTGTTTGAGCTCCCAAAGTATTCCTTGTTTTGAGCCTTTTTTTTGTTTAAAAAAAGGCATCCATTAAAATAAAACCCACCACAAAAAGAAAATCATGCTCTGCCATTAGCTATGAAAAACAAATGGTTTAGCAAATGCGAAATAATATTCTAGATGCATCGCTGGATGAACATGGTTATTTTTTGTTAGCTGTTAAGAATAAGAGGTTATTGCCAAGTTTTTATTCTGGTATACTATATTAGTAAACTGAGGATGGAGTACTGCTACAATCATTTTACTTTTTAATTACAGCACTTCATTCATGAAGAAAACAGACAAGTTTTAAAACTGCAACAGCTAGGTTTATTTTAGTTGCGTTGTGTCTTCATTTCTAACCTACTCTCTTTCAATCAAACAGAATGTATGGTCACACAGATATAAGTATTTGGGCTTAATTATGTTTTGTATACTCTCACCAACTGACTTAAAGGATACTGCTACCATGTGCTAGCTTTGGGCACTTTCACACGTTCATTTCAATGTTAATAATCAGTGGCTCAGCACTTTTTTTGGGGGTTGCTTTTAAACTTATTCATAGTAGTTTTATTTGTACACTTGATTCTGTCTGTCTCAGTGACCTGTCTTAAAACAGCACATCTAAACAGTTTAAACTAGACTCATATTTTATGATAAATTTACATGCATACAAGGATGAATTGTTTTTTTAAACAATGAGCTATATTAATACATAGCCATTGTATTTGTTTGAATGTCGGTGCAAATAAACCACTGGCATTCCTTCCTTTTAATCTGTATGACACCCCTTCAAGGAAAAGCCTTTGTAGACATTTTACAAAAGATTATGGAACGTACCATCCAACATTCTCTATGTTTAGGTTGAGCATTTTTGCACAACGTCATTAGGAGGCTGACACCGAATGCAGTCTTTGTCCACCCATATTTACATATGTGCAAGAAAAGTATAAGATACTTTGCTGTAGCAAATTTTATGTAACAAAGATATATCGTCACATTAATAAATTTAAAGAAATCCTTTGTATGAAAATGTTAAAATCTTTTGTATTTCATTTAGACCAAGGACATGCTGCTGTATGCTAGCTGTATGCGATAAATTCTACAGTAACTTTGTTGTCGTTTATGAACTTTAAAAGATTTTAATAAATGTTGGAGATCACAATTTGATTCTGTTATGATTTTAATTTTTGATCATTGCATTTATAATTCTAGTAAGGTTTGGAGATTTTTCTGTTTTGTAAAATACTGTAATCATTCATCTTGAGTGTACAATAAGACAAAAGTCTAGGAAATTGGTTCTGACGTGTCTGTCTGATATCCAGATTAAATTATACGTGGGCATAAGTGGAAAAGTCATCTTAATGCCATGATATTCTGCTATTTATTAATTTTATGAAAATCCTGTTAGAAAGTAAAATACTTTTCCAATATGGCATAATAGACTTCAGTATGGAAATGAGATTCTATTTTGGAAAAGGAGGGGAAGTGTGCAATTTCCAAGGCATTAGTGAGTACATTTGACAATGTGAGTATTATACAACCCTCTCATTTAAACACAGTCATAAAATATAACTACAGAATATTATGTTACCTGTATTTAATTTGAAAATCCTTTTCACAATATGGAAAAATTGTATATCTATGACAGTAGAAGCTTGTTAATTTTACACATTTGAGGAATTAAGTGTTGAACTATATGGTATATTTTAATTGTACTCTAGTTGTATGTAACTTTCATTTCCAACATAAAGGATTGTATCTCATTAAGTAAATTGCTTTTTTTATTATCTTGTCAGTTGCATTAAAACCCTTATTTTTAAATCCTTTAAAGTATTTTACTAATTTTTGCAAATAATTAGATGTTTTTAAGTGCTGCAATAGTGTGCAATATAGTAAACATTTATATACAGAAGTGCAAATTAAATTATGTACAACACTTGTGCTGCTTCTTTGTGAATCAGAATGTTGTCTGATGACAGTACTTGAATCTCTCCACACACTGCAAAGAGAGTTTGAAAGCAAGAGGAAAAGGTTACGAAACACACTGCACATACTAGTTTGAGAGCCATTAAATTTTACACAGACTAGGGTGTTTGGAGAAGATTGTGTGGAGAACATTAAAGGCAGTTACAAGAAGTCAGTGAGTTGAACTCCTTAGGCACTGGAAGGCAGGCAGAGTGATCATAGCTGCAGTATTGTTTGCCTTCATATTTTCACATTCAAACTCAGTGCTTTTTATAATTGCCTGTTTTTAAACCGTCTGCAGATCCTGCTGTACAAACTTTGTGCTGTGTCTCATTGTGCTGTGAAACAACTGACAGAAGTAAAGACTGTTCATGGTCTTGGCATTTTCTGTGTTGAGGCTTTTTCTGCAAGTGTTGTTCAGAGAGGCTCTGGTACCTGCTCTTTGTAGTGCAGCTCCTCCCATTTCTGAACAGACCTTCAGCCTCTGCTTCTATATGCCTACTGATTGTGCTTTTGTGGTGGTCTTGGTTCATAGTACAAATGCTATGTGATGTTCTAAAGATCATTTTACTTTTTCTAAAAATGAGCTAAGAAACTGTAAAAAACAGTGAATTTGAAAGCGCCTTTCAAATCCATTGTTACAGTTTGCTGTGCGTAAAGGAGGACTCTTGAGAACCATTCTGTAAGAAACTGATAAAAAGATTATTCTGTTCTATCTGAAGTGTGTATAGTGCACACGTGAAAAGTTCTGTGACCTCCGTACCTGTACTAGTGCAGATCTTTTTAAAATGGTTTTAATTGAGAGCTTTAAGAACAACTGATTTGAGACTTCCAACTGAAAGGGTAAAACATAAGTCTCTAACATCAAGCCAGGAAAGAATCATTTCTAGTAAAAGGGTCAGAGCTCTACAAGGAGGTTAAAAAGTTTTGTAGACAGTAAATATTTGCCATCTTGCATGGGACTTAGGTACAGTTTGGAGTTTTTAGAAGGATAAGATGTGAGTATCTCGGGGCAAGGCAGGATCTCAAGATAGCTTCCCTTCCTAATTTTTGAATTTGATGATGAGCAAAAGTTTGAATTAAGTCGAGGTCTAGTCATATTTTGACCTTTTCAGACCCTGCTGTCTGAAAGAAATTTGAATATATTGAAAATTAAGTTTATTCTTACAGCTAACTACTACAGAAAGCTCCTACTTCAGTGGGGTAACAGCAACTTAATGTTCCCATTAGATCATTAGGATGACCTCCCAGTAATGTTTTTCAAGGCTGGTAAAATACCCTTATAGTCTGCTTGTCCTGTTGCCATTCTTGGAGGGTCAAATATAAATGACTTTGCAAAAATGTATTTTTAAAAACTCTGTGGCTCTCAGTTGTAAATATTAAAAGTCACATTTCTGGTGTTCATTTGCATTAGTGTGTGGTCAATGAAGCATGTAAGAAGGACCCAGTGACAAGCTTGCATATTTCTTAGTGCTCAGCTTGCAAGAATTAGATTTTGATTATACAGTAGCAATCTAGTATCTAATTGCAAATTGTGCTCTTTGTGTTAAGAAGCAGCATGATAGAGAAAGCTTTATAGAGAAAGCTTTTTGCCTAGCACGTGGATGTGGTTGCAATAAAAAAAGCTCTTTGGGATGAAAAGGTTGTTTCTAGTTAAAAGGATTTTGAGGACAGAGGTCAGTGATCTCCTCTCATACATATACAACCACTGTAACAGATGTTTCCCATTGCTGGGAGGTGGAGGTTGGAGACTTCTTCCATTTGCTTCTGAGATGCTGTGGAAGATTAGAAAGGACACAGCTGTAGCTATTGACTCAAATAAACAAGGTCTCAGTAGCCTGGCATGCAAGTGCAGCACGTTCTGACTACGACCAGTCAGTTACAGGAAAATACTGGTGATTAGAGCAATAAAGATAAAATTAGAGTGTTGGAAAGGCTTGAGTAACTCCCTGAAATTCTTGTACCATCAAGATAATTTGATAAAATTACAAATATTAACTCTTCATCATTTACATATAGTAGCACATCAAATCTTTGGTCTACACAGCAGTAATATAACTGTCTTCTACTGGAAATACTGTTCTTTATTGTGTATCTACATTGCCAATTTGATTTTATAGTTATCTGAGTAATAGTTCTAGCAAATGAATGTTTGATCAGTATGTCCTTTCAATTTCTTTTGTCTTTGCTGTTATCCTTCTACTTGATGTGTGGGATGAAGTGGGGATCTAGATGTCAGGACTCCATTAATGATGGGTAACACTGTGGTTGGGTAACATCATTGCACAGGTGTGCTAACAGGTTAAGCAATCAGTATTTGGTTATATCATAAATTTCCAGAGTTTATAAAATAATCTCCTCTTTAACTTTCCCCTCCCAACGAAAATGATGTGTCTCCAGAAAATGCATTTCCCTTTAATTCTCATATCATGCATATCACGAAGTATGCATCTGGCAACCTTGCTTACCAGTGGGCAAAACTAAGAGGAGTTGAGCAGGTAGCCTTAGTAAAACACTGTGTTGTACCAAGGTGGTGACAGAATCATTCTGAGGGCTGCACAATGGCTATACATGTGTATAACATAGTGATACAGTTTGTTAGTGTTAGCACATTAGTTTGTGTGAGGGGTGCTGTTTTTCTTCTGTAGAAGTATGTGCTCAGCGGTTTAGGACATAGCACAAGGACCAGGCTCCAGGAGGACATCCACATCAAAGCCACCTTCCATGGCCAATTCATTCTGGAAGAAAATTTCACAATGGGACTGGGTCTGCTACAAGGTAGGTTTCCTGCCAAGAGAGATATTGTGATGAATGCTGGGGGTGAATAACTCCCTGGAGTCTTACGAATTTATTAGTGGCTTTTCTTGAATGCCACATAAGGAAAGCTGAAATACCAACACAAAATCTTTTTTACTTGGGGTTTGTACAAGCCAAAACTCTTAGTTCATAGCTAGTATTGTGTCTGAAGTTAGTAAACTGGTCTTAATTCTGCAGCTGCTTACTGACTAATATAACTCGCTTCTTACTTCTCTTGAACTTATGTTCTGTGTGACTATAAGAACCTGTAAATTAGAATTAATCGTAATTCCACCTTCACCTGGCTGCTCTGTCACAAAGTACTATAGTTGTATTTGTTTGCCAGTAGATAACATGTTTATATGGTGTGGAACTGTGAGAAATGTCAGCTGCAGAGCACAGTATCATCAGGAAATTTGGAAAATATTTAAAAGCAATAAGGAATGAGAAATTTGGACTGAACAAGTCATGTAATATGCTAGGTAACATATGCAATGCCAACTATGAGTATTTGTTGTTTATGTATAACTAGATTTTACCTTTAAATCCTTTTAATCAGTAGTTGGAATATTTTGAACCAGTTTTCATATCAGCATCAGAAAAAAAAAATTAAGCTAATATGAGCAAAAGTATCTTTTTTCATATGTATTTTTGCATAAGCTGTACACAAATTCTCCTAAATCCCTGACTGATAAATCCTGGTTTCGTGTCTAGAATCAGGTCTGTTTCAATAGCATACAATCCCATTGCTGCATTATGTGCAATTTAAAGTTTGGAAATTCACTGGTTTTAACTGAAGATTGCCACCAAAAAAACCCCACCCACCCACAAACACAATAATTTTTAAACTGAGAAATGCTTCTAAGCTGGTTCATTTAATGCGTAATATTTATAGTAGAGAGGATATGTGGTTTTTAGAAAGCTGGATGTTTGATCAAATGTACCTCTACTAATTATAATGTTTACAAGGCAAAATCCATCGTTCAATATTTTTCTGAATTATGTGACCTCCAGATAAGTTGGAGGGAAAGTAAAGTTACAGAAAATGTGGTTTTGAGAGCATTTCAAATCTCAGAGTCATTGACCAACTCAGAGCTGAGCAAGTCTGTAAAAGGTCAGTTTAAGTAGTATAATTTTAATGCATAACTTTTGAATGTCTTGTGTGTTCATGTTCAGGTGTTGAATATCTGTTTGGTTTTGGTTTATATCGAAGACAGTAGAAAGGGGCAACAGGGTCATCTAGTGTGCATCTGTAACAGTTTGCTCTAACAGTGGATCTTGCAGTCAGTAGGTTTGGCCATGTCAAGTGGATACTGAGAAAACTAGACATTGCTCTTACCTATTGATAGATGTTTCTTCAGCCTAGATGTGCACCTTCTCTGTCTCTTGATAAGGTGGTGTTGTGAGAGCTGTGCAGGCTCATACATATGCTGCCTTTGTAGGGATCTGTCCTGGGCTTGGTTCCCAGGCACAGCATCCAGGGAAGTAAAAGCTTATTCGAGTGGCTGGCAAGGTACTGAAAGTCAACTTTACAACCAGGACTGTCTTGTTAAGAACATGGAGGCCTCACTCCTCTAAAAATTGTCTGGAGAAGGAGGAGTGTATGCGGCCGACCCCAAGACCTCTGCTGGGGAAAGCTAGCTGGCAGGAGTTCCTGACTTGCCTGCGGCAAAAGCACCTGCGAATCACACTTCCTCCACTAGTTACCAAGTGGGTCACTAGGCTGCCAAGGCATCAAAGTCAGGTTTTTGATGTTATTTCAGTGATAAGCAGATTCCTCACTCCTGGGAGAAAAAAAGCCTTCCAGCAAAGTGGGGAAAAAATCTGGTGCTAATTTCTTAATGTAATGTTTGAAATTAGTAGAGATTTCTGCTTACGTCTTACTGACATTTTTCTGGCTATAACTGTATTTTTCCATTCTTGCGTGCATCAGCATGCTCTGCCTTTTCATTTGCCTCACTTCATACAACCAAAGTGATACTTTTCAGATTTCCTACCGATGTAACAGCTGTTTCACTGAAATGTTTGAACTATACTTACATATAGTATTTTTTATTAGGCTGGATCCTGTTTTACAATGTTGGTGTTTTACGTGAACACTTTTTATAAACATCTTGCTACATTACTACTGCTAGTATGGGCAGATAAGTTGCATTTTATACAATATGTATATATATGTGTGTATATATATATATATATATGTATGTATAAAGTATAAGCTTAAAAATAACAAGGCATTCAGACTTGGACAATTGCTTTATTCAGTATGTGCAACTACTACAATAACAACGACAACAACAAAATAAGTAGGGCAGGAAATTCTCAGTGAAGTGGACATAATTCACATGCAGGAAGATTTATTTAAGCAATTCAGAGGAAGCAAAAGCAGAAAGGTACCACTGGCCTTGTGTTGTAGTCAGCTGATGTATGCATTCATTTTTAGCTTGGTGTGAGGACGGTTTAACTGTAGTTGTCTTATTTATAAATGAGTCATATCATTACAAAACAATGTTTATTGCATGCAAAGAACCTTAGCACACTACAAGAAAGATCTAAGAGACTCCCCATCAGGACAAAGCAGAAGGTCTTTCGCATCCTGTTAATTACTGCCTTGTCAGTAATTCTGAGCTGAGCTCCTCCCCTCCAGGCTTGCAGCAAGAGAGCTGTGTTGCTGATTTGGCATTGTGCACCTGCAGAGCTCTTGAACTCATGCGTTGATCTTGAAACCCAGAGCTTTTACAAAAATTCTTGCACATCTCTGGACCCTGGTTTTTTACCTTTTAAGAGTGTACAGAAGTAACTATGGAATTTAAATCAAATCTGACTGGCTCTTGTGCTCTGATAATAGTACTTGAACATGCACTTCAACTTGAATGCCAGGTTGGTACAAGTCAGGGGTTTCTACCTTTGCTTCCCTCCACACTTGCTTTGTACCAATGCTATCTTCAGCCTTTTGTCTAGGCATTATGCAGAATTTCAGAGCAACGTGACAATGCTTAGCTATACAGAAAACCGTGGTAGGTCAGAAGGGGACTGTGAAGAAGACAGATGACTTTCCTCGCCAAGGCAGGAATTGAAGAGAGGAGTTTCACTGCTGGACTCTGGAGTACCTTGCTGGGAACTGTCCCTCACTTCCCTGTGCAATGCCCAAGTAGGGAAGGGAGAGCAGGATGATGAGTACTAAGCTGCTGATGGTCTGAAGGTAAGTGGTAAAATTCAATTCAATCCAGAAAAGATATGGACTGGAGTGGAAAAGACCTAAACTGAGGAAAGACAGTTCTACGAGAGTAGAAAAAAAAGTGTTTGAAAGGTGCAACCTGGACCAGTAATAGGTTTTTTTTTTCTCTTCCTGGGTGACTATTGTCAGGGACTGTAGAAAAGACCCTGGAGTACTTACCAGTCCTAGGATGACAAAGATAACTGGTGCCATATAGGTGTGATAAAGACATCCATAAGTGTAGTGTGGAGCAAGTGGCTATTCAGACTACAGAGGTAGAAGAGATACTTCTGCACCCCTAGGGTACAGCTTCAAATGTCTGTGCAAGATGAATGTATATGAAGAGGAACAAGCTCAGGCAATGCAGACCTTATTCCAGAGTGTAAAAAGGCTATGGTGATTTGCACAGCTCAGTCTATACAAGGAAGTAAATACCAGAGAGATGGGGAAGCAACTATTAAAAAATATTACTACAGGAACAAATACGTATAAAGCCTTGGAGTCTTTTTCAAGTTGTAAATTAAAAGTTGTTAGCCGCTAGTAAAGGGGAGATTGCCACAAGCTCTCGGATGGAGTGGGTTTAGATATCCTTTTGGGCTCAAAATTGGCAGTAGATCCAGATGTGGTTATGAGAGGGTTTGCCTGTGAAGGAAGATCAAACTCCATGGCCTGGGAGGTCCCTTTTTAGTGCTGTATTACTGAGAAGGAAATGATGCAAAAGGGATTTTTAGACTACTGTTATTAATAGACTGGAAATAGCTATAAATTACCACAATTTGGGTGGCAAGCAGTCATCTTAAGCCTATGTTCCACATCTGTGACAAGAATTACTTAAAACCAGCTTGTGCCCCGTTTCTTTATCCTGCCCCTGGTGCTTCACACTGACAGGAGTTGTTGGGGTTTTTTTTTTCCCACTAGTGACGTTTGGATTAAATCTCTCAGCATTTTAGCCGTGTCTGGTCTACCTTCTTCCTGAGGGTGAGGCGCATTTGTAATCCGGCCGCCAGAGGAGAAGCAGGGCGCCTTCCAGCGTTCAGCGGAGGCCGGAGGTCAGCGGTGCCGCTCGGACACCACCCTCACTGCTGCGGCCAGCGGCCCGAGGCGCGACCCCCGCGGGACTCCGCTTCCCAGCAGCCCCCGCGCTGCCGGGAAGGCGGTGCGGGCCCCGCAAGCCGTTACTGGCGGCTGGGGAAGGTGCTGACAGGCTGCCCTTGAGCCCCATGGTAACGGAGGCGTTCGGCCGTTGCTGAGAACGCACAGGTACAACCCGTCCTCCGCATAAGGCCAGTTTAGGCAGCGGAGCTTTCCGAGCGTCCCTCAACATGAAAAGACTGAAGTCCTTACTTTTTTTTTCCTCATTTAGCTTTCCATATGAAGATATTTAATAATGGTTTTGTCAAGGCCGCTTAGAGCAAGAAAGGTCTAAAGGCTCAGTGTTGCATTGAGGATGCCGAAATTTGGTATCCACCACAGAGCCAACGGTGCTGTCTTCTCCTTTGCCACACCTGTCATTTTGTCTTCACATACTGCTCTCACTTCCAGGGACAGAAAAAAAAAAACAACAGTTTTTCTGAAGAAAACTGGCATTTTCCAATACCTAGAAGGCAGGGTTGATTGGTGTCCAATATCCATGCTGACTTCTCTGCTTCTCCTCCAGTAACAGCAGACGTTCAGCAGCACACAGCATTGACACCTTAACCTGGATCTACCAAGGCTGATCTCGCATTGTTTCCCACCTGGCCTGGGAATGTTTTCTGGCAGGAGCAGTATACAAATGGTCAAACAAAACTCTCATTCATTTTCCTGCCTTGTCTCCAGACATAATCTTGTTTTAATTAAATTACCTTGCCCAATAAATGAAAACACAAACCACAAATTATATTCCACATGGAATTTTTCCACAGCCCATTTTCTTAAAATTTCTCTCCCTGCTGTTCAAGGTCTTTTAGGTGGAACACACACACTGTGTGAGCCTCCCAGTGAATACTCCAAGGATTAATTGAAGAACAGGATGGAAGGAAGAGGAGAGTGTGAGTAAAATAGCTGGTTTATATTTGTATCCTCAAATGTCAGTTCATTACCAAAGTTAGAAATCAGCTGATGCAGGAAACTTATTACGGCCTCATTTAGAATGCGTATTTCTTGAGAGACAAAAAAGAATTGCCTTGTGTGGCTTACTCATCCGGCACAAATGTGCCACATTTTACAGTGTGCTTTAGGATGTGAAGTAAGGAGACTTTTCTTTAAGGTGAAGTGTGTTCAATACTCTAACTCATTTATCTGCATTTATTTACAATTCAAAGCAGCGTCGACTTCTGCTCTCTATTCTCAATGCTCTACTGATACTTGGATCCTGTTATTTGCTGGGGTTTGCAGGCTTCGGTTATTTATTTGGCAGCATGTAAGTCAAGAAAAAATAAATGATTGGGGAAGTCACACCTACAGTCCTTTCCACAGAAGTGCACTTTTCCTGTGATTTTAATGCTTGTAGCTGCATCCAGTTAGCAGTCAAAAGTGACTCAGCTTGCTGTTCACAAGTTCATCCAGGATGTAGTGAGCTTCTTCTGGGGGAGAGACACGCACTGCTTGGGACAGTCCCATGTGCCATCTCTGCTGGCTGGCAGGATCTTTAAGTGCTGTTTGGGGTACTCATATCATGCAGCTGTCACTTGCTCTGCTGAAATCAGGCTGAACTCACCAGTTGGTTCTATGGATGGCTTGTAGAGTGCCCCTTGCCTTGCAGTGAACAGCAAGAGTGTAATTTGAGTGCTATGAGTCAGAAAGAAATTCTACAAGTAAAATATTCCACAAATTTGTACTAACTTAGGCTGTTAGTGATGGTCAAATGGTCACAGCATCCGAGTTGTGGTTGGAACGCAGCTCTGGTGCTGAGAGGAAGCCTGCAAAGTGCTGGATATGGGGAAGGCAGGGTATATTGGTTGGTGTAGCTTGCTTGATTTCCCTAGCGTTGTCAGCATATCATCCATACAATACTTCAGTGCTATAATGAAACATGTTGAATCAAAGGAAATGTAGAAATGTAATAAAGAAAGAAAAAAAAACAAAAACCAAACAAAAAACCCCCAAACAAACAAAAATCCCCCAAACAACCCAAAAAAACCCCACAAAACCAACAGTTGCTGAAGAACTTTGCCAGCATTTGTATTATCTCTGCAGGCAACATTTTATTGCCAGTAGATCAGCTTTAGTCATTTGTAGGCAATTTGAATTGTACCTCATTGTTCAGCAAATCCTGTGTGTAGCTGAACTTCTCCTTGTAAAGCAAGGTATGGTGCTTACGTTAATTAGACAGGTGTCTGTCCCCAAGAATCGTTATCTCCATCTCCTCTCCTGCCCCAGCCTGCCGGTGGGATATGGTAGTGGTGTCGGTTCTGCTGTGTTTAATCGTTCCCCTGTCCCATCACCCTGAGCCTGTCCATGCTCTGGTGCCAGAGAACCCCAAGTGTCTGCCATTCACCTGCAAGTTGGTGAACTCGTTCTAGAAATTAAACAACTTTATCAATTTTTCGAGGTCCGTCTCTTCCTATTTTGCACCTTGTGTGAAATGCCACCAGCTCTGTACTGCATCCTAAAAA
>VWZI01021737.1:154739-202985 GCA_013396835.1 Psilopogon haemacephalus
CTTCCCCTCCAGTTCTTACCGTTATTTCACACACACCCTGTGGTAGGAGGAGAATTGTTTACAAGGAGGTTCCAAGAAACTCCGGTCATGAATCTGGCACTGAGTCCTCCGCTCCGGCCACGGGCAGGTTTGCAGCCGCCCCTGACAGCAGCCCCCAGCACCGGCCCTGACGCTGTCCTGCCCACCCTCCCCCGGCAGGTAAGCGCTGCCTGAGGGAAGCTGCTCCCCGGACTCCATGCTCTTCAGTGCAAGGAACTTCCTGGGGTGCCCTGGTACGACTCCGCGGTGCAAGCACTGGCGAATAAAGGGAGTTTGTGCGGGGCGGCGGGCGCGGGGACCCCGCAGCGCCCCAGGCCCCCTGACCGCGCTGGGGGGCGGTGCATCCGCTGCGCCGTTAACGCGTCCGCCATGACGCGGGCGGCGGTTGGTGCGGGCCGGGAGCCAGGCGGGGCTGCTGCCCGGTGTCAAACTGAGCCGCCTCACAGCGCCCCGCTGCCGGCGGGGGGGCGGGAGCTGGGGCTGCGCCGCTCCGGAGCAGCCTCTAGCAATGCTTTGGTTTAGTTGCTCCTAGGTAGGTTTTTCTGTCTTACTTTTCCCCGCTCCCTCCCGGCCAAAAAAATGACAATGTGGTGCAGTGCTGACGGCGAACGGTTTCGGAGATGCTTGTAAAATGGTGAACGCGTGTCACGCCGTCCCGGGCAGCCGTCTCCTTGCCCGCCGCAGGGGAAGGAGAATCCCGGGAGCTACCCCTCTACGGCCCCTGGGTGGCTACGCGGGGCTGCGGGCTCCACGGAAGGCATCCTGCCCCGAGCCCGGGGCGGCTGCCCAGGGTCCTGCGCGGCCGGGCGAGGGGACCTTTCGCAGACAGGCTGGTGTGGTTGTCGTTTTGCTGTCACCTCAGGTGAACCACGAGGTGATTGAGGGAATGCCTTGAGTTATTTGATCAGCAGTGCAGGCAAACGTATCTTTCCGATTAGTTTGTTACGGTCTTCTTGGTGGTTTACATGCTGCTAGCTGCATAATAAAAAGGTATTTTTAATTATTTTCTAACAGCAGTATTAATTGTTATTCTCTGTTTTTGCAAAGTTTTCCCCGAAGGACACGATTTCCCTGTTCAGTACTCCCCAGAGTTCTGTGATATTTCGCTGTCATCCATTAATGTTACAGCAAGAACCTGAGTCCGTGGTCAATTCTTTAGTGGTCTCCAAAACAGAAATGGCTCACTTGAGAAAAGAAAGAAAAGGCTTGGATCGTTGTTGCATGTTCTGTGGAGTGGTGGAAGAGCTGCATGGAGTACTCCAGAACACTGCAAGGAAGGGAAAAAAAGTAGATTTTTTTCCTGTGTACATTTTATGTTCACCTGCACACTGTTCATGTCACACTTACGGAAGAAGCTGTGTTGGTGCAGGAGGATTGGTCTTATGTATGAGATACTGGTTTAGGCCTCAGGAGTTTGATGCTCAGTTAGTAACTCTGCTTACCAGTTTCATGTGTGAGATGGGTATAAGTAATTTTATGCTCATCTGTTTCCCAGATTTACTGTTTGTAAAACAAGGCTATGGACTTCAAAACCTTCTGCAGGATAAGATCATACATCTGTTTGGATCTCTCTGTAGCAGGATGAATGAAGGCATAATAAGGTCATCTGACTGTATATCGCAGATCACTGTGTACGAATATGTAGTTTGATCGTAATTTTATTCATTTCAAAAGGATCAGATGTAACATTACCCTCCTTGATTTTTCAGGCATGAATTATTTATTGTGTTTGAAGCACAGGTCAACTTTTCCTAGTTCATTAGCTATTAATCAGCTTTGCCAGGCTTCTGAAGAAAGCAGTCTTTGACAGCATCTTTACTCAGGTGGAAGTACGGTTGTGTCCCTGTAGAATGCTTTTTTCCTGTTACAAGATGTTGCTGTTTTCATATTGCCAATAATTAAACACAGCTTTTTTTCCCCCCCTATTGATCAGTGGCTGAAGTAAAAGAAACCTCTATCCTCCCAATGCTAGCTGTTGACATGGAAAACAAGGAAAATGGCTCTCTGGATGTCAAAAAGTAAGTGAATTCGTAGTCCTAAGTTTACGCAAACACCACATGGATTTTGATTATAGTTTTCCTTTGTCTTAATGTGGTTGGCAATGGTGGGCACCTTCATCTTTGCTTGTTCAAACCTTCCCTGTTCTTTTTTGTTTGTTTGTTTTTCAAGTTCAGAAAAGTCTCAGGCACTGAACTGATTAGAAGTGATGTGTGAAGACTGTATAGCAATAGAGTCATAGAAGCTAGTAACTTCAGTTAGGGGTATACCTTTCTCTACTGATTTCTCCTTTCAACCAAAGACTGAAGTGAGTGGTAGTACAGTAACTAGTATTTTGCCTCTGCTCACCAGGCTTTTGCTGAACCAGTGCCTGGTGAACAGAACCCTGTGGAAGTCTCCTTTCTGCAGGAAAGACAGACATATGGACAGATATATGCCCTTCTCTGCAGACTGCACAGCCATCTAGAACTAAGAAGTAGTAGCAGCAGCACGTCTTTTGTGTCAGTTCTTTTCTGCCATAGATAATTTTAAGCTGTTTGCTGGGGAAGCCCTAAACTACTGGGTTTGTGCTTCACACCTAGGATGGGAATAAGACAGAGACATGGTGTGCACTGCTCTACAATTTTCATTGGTACAGCAGACTGCAGAATGAGGGACAGAAACTCTTTAGGAGGCATTTCGTTATCAAAAGTCAGAAATTCTTAGGTTACAACTAGCAATTCTGAATGAAGTTATGATCTGAGAAGTGGACTTCTGTGTGGGAATATTTGACCTTGCTGCTTTAGGGTTATAGAAGCCATGCTGGGATAGATATATACGTATATAGATATGTTTTTTTAAAATCACAAAAAAAGGTACTAGGGTGAGTTTGTAGCCTGTGCTCTCGAAGTGCAACACTTCTGCAAAGCTGGACATCATTCTTCTCCTTCAGATCTCTTTATCATTAGCCTTCCAAGGAAACTTGACAGTGCTTAGTCTCTCAGGAATTAGAGAAATATAAGTAATGATAATGGTCACCTCAGGATTCTGATGAAACACCTGATGATGATGATGACACAGCATCAAAAGATCTGGTGCCAGCCATTAAAATCAGCATGCACCCCTTCACTCAAGACATTGGTTACACCACATGAACTTAAAATGCAATTTCCTGTTCATTGACTGTGATTAGATAATATCGTGTATGTGCCTCAGAAGCTACCTCCACTTGGCAGTCTTGCTTCTACAATGAGGACTCTGTGGTGGGAGGAGAAGGGAGGCAGTCAAAGCAAGGACAATTTATGTTTAATCATTTTCCCCTGAAGCTTTTGTGATAAAGGCTCAACTACTAATTGCGAAGGTGGCTTTTTAGAGCTGATGGGAAACTGTGGTTTCTAAATGAGTGCACACAGTAAGTATGTACAGAAATCTGCAAAGAAAGAATTTGGCACTTTTTTGCAGTGGTTATAAATAGCTTGGAATAAAATCTGTTTGTCGCAACTATATCCTTCCAGGCCTCACTGCTTCTGCCACATGATGGCAATAAAGCCACAGGGATGGCGGCAAAAAGCAGGCAAGCCTCATCTTTAGTCAGTATCCACGCATCTAGTATGTTGTTACGAAGTCTAAAATGCCAGTCCTCTTAAGATTTTGCGGCATCCAGGACCAGCTAAACCATGGCTGGTTTGTGTTCCTTGTTCTTGTCTAAAGAATAGAGCCATGTGGAAGAGCAGGGCAATGAGGAGAGTGTTGCAGTCCAGAAGCCAAATGAGCATGTGTGGGTAGATGGGTTAAAATCCAACCAGCCTCCAGCAGTCTGCCACATGCCATTGAATCATCTGCAGCTGTAGCTGTGGAAATTTGCTCTACTTGAAGTCCAGCATGCTGCTATTCCTTGAGTCAAGAACTTTTAATTATACCCTGTGATCAGTTAATGACTAAGGTAGAGAGCTCCTGAAGTCATTGCAGTTGAGTCTGAGATGTGGGTGTACTAAATTCTAGTTCTTTAGTAGTAAAAGATGAGCTAAATGAAGAACAAGCACGCCTGGGCTGAAATAAAAGGTTGTGTCAAGGAGTGTTTGGGATAATATTCAGCTTCAAATTTTGGGAAGTAAGCAAAATACAGCTAGGAGGTATTTTATTTGCTCTTTAGGAAAGAATCAAATTCTTTAGGATTTATTATGTTGTTTCTATTGGGTTTTTTAGTACTTAGTTGTTGGGAGTTAATTTAAGGAGAAGATGAGTCGTTCAAAGTGACAGCCTGTGTCTTAGGGAAAATGCAAAGATTGAAAAATAGTCCTTCAACTGCTGCTTTTATAAATTTGTGTAGGGCTTGTGTGGTGCTCTTCACATTTTGCTGCTTAAAGGCAAACACCACCAAATGTCTTAAATTTTGGGTATTTGTTGTCTTTTTATTAAGAAGGTCCAGCTTAGATAAGGCCAGATAGCCTCATTTTCAGTTTTGCTGAGTGCTGCCTTTCTGTCTAATGACAGTCAGTGAAACAATTAATGAAGTCAGTCATTACTTGATGAGTAAAACTAAGAAACTTTTCTCGTTGCTGTAAGATGCACATATTCCATGTGATAAGTGAAAGAAACTGCTTTTAGAAGGACAAGTGCATTGCCCTGGTGAGGCCGCATCTGGGCCCTCCAGTTCAAGAAAGACATAGAACTGCTCAAAGGAGTCCAGCAAAGAGCCACAAAGGTGATTAAGGGAATGGAACATCTCTTATGAGGACAGACTGAGAGCTGGGGCTCTTTAGCTTGGAGAAGAGGAGACTGAGAGGGGACATCATAAGTGTTTATAAATATGTAAAGGGTGAGTGTAAAGAGGATGGAATCAGACTCTTCTTGGTGATGCCCAATGACAGGACAAAGGGCAGTGGGTGGAAGCTGAGGCATAGGAAGTTTCATATAAACATGAGGAGGAGTTTTTTTCTCTGTGAGGGTGATAGAACACTTAAACAGGCTGCCCAGGGGGGTTGTGGAGTCTCCCTCTCTGGAGATACTCAAAACCCATCTGGACATGTTCCTGTGTGATCTGGTATACATGATTTTGTTCTGGCAGGGGTGTTGGATCTTCAAAGGTCCCTTCCAGCCATTCAGCGATGCAGTGCGAGTCTCTAGGGCCAGAACTTGTTGCCACATTGACAAGTACGTTCCAAGAGTTAAGAGAAGAACCTTGGGACTTCTAGTTGGAGAAACGTGTGTAAGAAGTTACTTCTTTTGATGTCTCGCTCTTCATCCTCCTAAATTGCTATAGGAAATGCAATCAAATTCATTATGTCTTTTTTACCAAGAATCTGCAGATACACAAGGGTTATGTGAGACAGAGCAATGGCAGATTGAGGATAAGAAATGCAGGATAAGGATAGAAATACAAATTATTGGTTGTTTGTGCTACTGTGAAAAACAAATGTCAGAGGTCAGTCACAGAAAGATTTCAGTCTGATAGTGCTTAACATATGGTTTCTTAAATTCCTAGCTATTTGAAAAGTCCACAGGTTTGTCCAGAAATGAATCGAAAAACAGTTTAAGAAAATTTTCTGTAGTGAGCAGTTAGTGCTGAGAGGGGCATCAGTACTTCCATTTTTTATTTGTTTGTTTTACAAGGTAAAGATGGTTTCCAATAGTTTGCATTGCAAGGAAACACAGTCTCATCTGGGAAAATAATTAAATGCTGCAATTCTCTATAAGTCCATGGTAGCTGAAAACGAGTGGCAATCTTGAGAGACAGCGATTCGATACCGCAGTCACAGTAGTCTTTGTTCTCCAGCTGTTAAAGGCAGCACAGTTGCAGGAAAGGGTCCTGAGCAATTACTTCTGGCTGACGTGAAAATCATATACTTTCTTCTTTTCTGAAGGAAGAGGTATCTCAGTTGTCCCCAGCATCAGATCTTTCAAATGGAAGATAACTGGACTATTGAGGTTGGGTGTGTATGTCATAAGGATACTTCTCCAGGAGGAAGAAAGGAAGGGATGTACATGGGTATGCACAAATAAGCAGTAGATGTTCTGCACACATTTAGTGATGACTTGTCTGGATTTGCACTTTCCAGTTCAGTAGAGAATGGGAGACCTCCAGATCCTGCAGACTGGGCTGTTATCGATGTTGTGAATTATTTCAGAAAAGCTGGATTTGAAGAACAAGCCAATGTGTTTCAAGAACAGGTAAATCTGTTTGACTGCCACCAGTTTCTCACATTGCTCATTTTCACCACAGACCTGGTTATATACTGTTAAATGGGAGTGAAAATCCCGCATTTAAAGGGGGATTTTAATCTGTTATTGAACTATGATCTTTGAGTAATACTGTTGTTGTACAATGCTGTAAGGTGTGGATAATGAGTTGGAATTTAAAATAGTCATCTGAAAGATGAGGAATCAAATTTTCTAGCTTGGACTCAGGCTCCCTGTGCGATCAACTCAGTTTCACTACCTCGTTATATAAAACATGAATGGTAATTCCCTTCTTCCTTAGTGTATTGTGAAAATACACTCAAGACTATTTATAAAATCCAGGGCTTCTGAGGAGGAAGTAGCAAAAAAAGGGCTGCAGTGTTTGCATTTACCTTGGCTGTGCAAGTGAACAGGAAAAAGGCAAGGTGGCAGTAAGGGGGAATAATCTGTTCGGACACAGGAGCATGTTTGTAGGATTCAGTCTGAAGAAGAGGTTGGGCTTTCATTTCTGGGCCTTGTAACTGCTGATGCTAGTGGTTGACATCTTTTGGTAGATACCTTTAAGCAGAGATCATAACAGTCTCATGGCCCCTTGTAACTCAACTATCAATACATTGCTATGGTGTATTGGTGAAACAGGATAGGGAAGTTAGCTTACTTGGCTTACAGCCTACCTATTTCATAGAGAAGGAACTTGCATCTCCAGGTTTTTGTTTCAGCACCTTCTTGGATAAGTCTTGATATTTGCATATGTCTATTAGGAAATTAGTTACCAACACTTGTATTTAGCTATAAAAATAGGTGGCTTCACTTTCCAAGGCACTGAGATAGGGCTGGTTAGTGGCAGCTTTGCAGGGAAACTACATGTAACATGAAATTAACATTACTGTTGTCAGGTTAATCTTGCTGACCTTCAGCAGCTGGATAGTGAAATCCCATCTGATTGTAGTATAATAACAGTATCTAAATTTAGCTCTTGTTGTGGTGAAAAGCTTGACATTGGCTAATTCTATTGCAGGATGCATCTGCTACAAAAATTTCAGAATTTGAAAACTTTTCCAATTATTTTAAAATTATTTTCAAAATTGTTTATATGCATCCATCCCTTAATACTAGCATCCCTGTCTCCTCAAAAACCCTGGAAATGTGGGTTAAAAATAACGCACAGGTAAAGTAATTGTGGCCTCTAGGAGTTTTTCCCTTATACTGACAGATACCTCTGACTTTCATCAAGTATCTTAACCTCTCTGCACCGTAGCTGACTTGTCAATAACACTGCAGTAATTACTACTGATCTTGCAGCAGCAAGGTGAGGCTAACTCAGAAGTTTTGGCAAAGCAATTTGCAACATCCTTACAAAAAGCAGTGTAGAAGTAAATTGTAAAGGTTTTATTAGTATTCTGCAGTGAGGGCAAGTGACTTCAGGAAGATAGCTGAAGTAAGCTGTGTTTTAGCAATGTGTTGTCAGGGCTCTGCTAGTATAGCCCTGGGCAGAAATGTGGCTGTGATTCTGCTGCCAACTTCACTTTATGCCAAAGCCTTGGAGAGAGGGGCTGACAGCTGCCACCCGGATGCAGCCAGGAGCTGCAGGACAGACAGTCACAGCAGAAGTCATTGTCACTTCCTTCCCCCTCTATTCCGTTAGCAGCAGGAGGAGCAGCCAGTGCACAATTCTCCATACCAGCTTTGCCAGCCCATTCCCTATCTGCACCAGGACCAGCCCCATGAGCAACCATGACCTTAACCTCCTACCAGTGGTGGTGTTCTGCTTTCTGTACCCTATTCCCTAGCCATTAACTGTAACTCTGTATACTTACGGTATTTGTTAACAGGATCTCTCAGGCCTTCCAGATATGGCAGTAAAGCCAGGTTCACTTTGAACCCTTAGTCATCCTCTGTCTAGAGACACCAGGCGTGCAGCCGAAGTTCTGGCCATCTCTGTTTTTCTCTGTCATTTGTACTGCAGCTTCCCTGGGCCCCAGAAACCTAAATTAATTTGATCTTCTACTGCTCTGAACATGTACTGGAAGGGAAAAGAGTTTGCAGCTGATAAAGAAAAGTATTCTGTTTCACCTACACACTGGGAAGCTGTTTTCTGCTGAACTGCTTCAGGAGTAGCACAGTGGTTTCCTTACAAAGCATCCATAGCCAAGAATGTAATCATACTGTCTATTACTACATTCAGATTTTATTCAACTGTATCTGAGTCCACATTTTCTTTTGATTAACCTGAATACGTCTGGACTTAACCAAAGCAAGTGATTTATGAATTTTTATTACAACATTTTAAGGAAAAAAAGAGGACATTTTAAGGATTGTAGAATGTTGGGTTTTAAAAATTGTATTGTAAGTGTTGGTAAGAAGTGATGATTATATGATGATTATACGTTACTCTTTGGAGTTCCACTGATGTCAGCAAGTCAAAAGAGTTCACTGAAGAAAACAGATGCAACCGAGAGATGTTGCTCAATAACATAAAAACATACCATCAGCACGAAAATCAGACAAGCCAAAGTTGGGGGCACAGAATGATGAAAGAGAGAGGCAAACCAGATGCAAGATGAGGGTGTGGATATCTTCAAAGAACTGCTGCCTGCCTGTACATGGCTGTGGGACCAAACCCCACAATGACTGGGACAAATCTACAGAAGCAGGTTTAAGTGGAAAACTAAGAAGTGGAAGAGGTAAAGCAAACAATACACACAAAGATAAAACTCTGAATTCTGAATAGGGATCCCTGTGGAAGAAGGCAAAGGAATAGATGCTTTTCACCTATTCTTCAACTTTGTCCTGCTCCAAGTACTGAATTTATTCCATTTGGATCCTACCAAGTGGAGGCTGTTCTTCCTCCATAGCATTGTTGAACAGCATCAGAAGAGACATCTTCAGATCAGTCATAGCAATGAGCGAAGTACTCACTGGTGTCAAAATTCCCATAGAAAGAATTGTGATGGATGGAAAAGAGAGGATAGGAAGTGGTTTTAACTATTAACATTCTCAACAGTAATTGGGAAGAGGCATCTACTATAATTGGGTAGAAAGTTAATGGACACTTTTTTTTGTTGTTTAGAAATACTGTTACATTGCGCTCTCTGAGAGGTTAGCAGTTCTGTCTCTTGGGAAGATTGTAAAGAAATGCATCTTTGACCATGTGGTGGTTTGCTCATATATTTTGTATTTGTAAACATTATCAAAGTATAAGAGAGAGCAGTCTGGACAAATTAATACTGAATTCTGATATAAATATTTTCCTTTTCTCATTGACTTGTAATCAAGAACAGGATCTCTGACATTTTCAAGACAATACTTAGTATTTCTAAGCAAGATTCTGCAGTGGGATGAATTGATGTGTGATGTTCATAATCTTTACAAAAATTACCATAGAATATTTGCAAGTATTTGAACTAGTTATTGGAAGTTATTGGCTGTTGATAGCAATCAGACATTTGATAGTGGGGATTTTTATTCAAAGTGAAAAACAATGGCAACAGCAGAGTGAAGTCCAGTGCAGGAGAATGCCATAAGGCTATATACTGCTTTAGGCTATGACGACCTCATGAGGTTTGGCTGTGTTGTGAGACACAGTCAGTGCTTTGTTGTGTAGCTGTAGTTCTTGTTTCCTGAGTAGTGCAGTGTGATTGAACTGTATGATTGTGTAGAGGAAAGGATGGTCCCATGTCTAAAATGGAGATGGGAGTTGAGAAATATGGATTCTCTCTCTTCCATTTTGACCTTTGAAAAATCGTTTATAGGTAGTTTTCAAACATAAAGCTTTTGAGGTAGAAAAAACTCCAAAGCCTACAGGATTTCTAATCTAAATAGGTTAGAAAGCCAAAGTTTGGAAGGAAAAAAGTCCAAAACATATCTGTGATTTAACAGGGAGTATTCTAAGCATGAGCAAGTAGACATTGTTGAGACCTAACCTTGAAACTGCTGCTTTTAGCTACTTCTGTTGTAAGTGGAGGAAAAGAAGTCCTCTCAGAGTGTTTAGCTTCATAGTCAGACCAGTATAAAATTTCTGACTGCAGGAGTGTTGGGTTTTATTCTCTCCCCACTCCCAGATGCATGGAAAGGTTGGCCTTTTAAAGAAGGCACCTGAAATTATTAGCAGATACTGACTGTTCCAGTGGCAGTTCCTCTGAAATGCACTTAATAAAGTCTTCTCCTTAAAGCGTATCCTTCTCTTAATCTTTTAATTTGAAACAGATTTACAGGGAAGGAATTTGGAACTTAGGCTCATTGAGGTGTGTGTGACTGATCAGTACTTACACTTCAGCACAGGTGGGCCCTTGAAAAGCAGACGAGAAAATTTAGCAGCTATAAACATAATGTCAGGAAAGCAAAGGGTACTATTTCTTTTCTTGTTGATCTGTAATAGTCTTCCATTTGTTGCATGACTGTTCTCATCTGTTAGACCTGTACATTTGTCTTTATCAACTCTTTAATTCTTCTTATAGGAAATTGATGGCAAATCATTACTGTTGATGACAAGGAATGATGTACTGACTGGACTTTCATTAAAACTGGGGCCTGCGCTGAAAATCTATGAGTATCACGTAAAACCTCTACAGACACAACATCTAAAGAACAACTCTTTATAGCAAATTGTCTAATTGGGGCCATGTTGTGCCTCAAACAATAAATAAGCAATTTGGTTTCATGTGATGGAACTTTGTAAAGAGAGAATATATCTATTAAGAATTTAAACCAAATTACAATATATATCCTATTGGATAGAGTTGGCAATGTACTATATGCTGAGTCTGAACTGAGAGAGGTGGTGTCTATTTTTTAGGTAGTACATAATAATTTCTCTTTTAGGAAATGTCAGTGAGCATGTTGAGATAGCTACATCCCAGTATCTATGACAAAGGGGAAGTATGTCATTTTAATTTTTGAGCCATGCATATTCTTGATTTTGTGAATTGAAATAACCATGCCTCCTTCACACCAAATAAGGTTTAGATGCATTTTTAGGAGAGAGAAACCAGTTAAAAGAGGTTTTGGTTTACACTAAAGACCTGTTAAAATTATTACTACTTACAATTTTAGGATGAGACTCACACTTGCCAACTCACCCTTTTTTGCAGAGGGTCCTATTTTGGCCTTATTAAGGTTTACTCGTGGTATGCTGCAATGTTTAAAGCTGTACATACAACTAACATATCCCCTTCAGTACCAGCAGGCATTGCTGACAGGTGAAATTGGGTTGTGCATTTTTTACCCTACTAAGGTTTACTTGTTGTATGCTGCAATGTTTAAAGCTGTACATACAATTAACATATCCCCTTCAGTACCAGCAGGCATTGCTGACAGGTGAAACTGGGTTGTGGATTTTTTGCTGTCCTTTAAATTTTCAGCTTGTTTTCACCTCTTTTTAGTAGTAGCTGTTACATAAAGTACAGTTGGGTTTTTAAAAATTGTGATTTTTTTCCAAACAAAAAAAAGTTTAAATTTTATTTCCATTTTAATTTATAATAAGTTGTTTTCCAATATTATGCAGAAATTTGTAAAAATAGTGAAGTTCTGCACATTTTAAATATTGTCTGTCATTGTTGTAATGGTCAATTTTGGGGTTTTTTTTAGTGCTTAATGGTTTGAATACTTGCTTTGAAAACTGAAAGAAGCTGTCTTGTCACCATACATCTCTGTTAAAAGAGAGTCTTGTTCAATCTGTTTGTACCAGTTCCCTATTTGATAGGTTGCTTGCTATATCCCAATAAAGCATTGCTTATATTTGGATTCAGTTTACTTTACAGATCTTTTACTTTCTCTGTTTCTTTGTTGTGGTATATTTGAACTCCTGATTTTCTTCATTTTCCCATTAAAAAGGTACCCAAACCCACTTAATTTTCTATGCCTTTGTGATTACTTTGAACACCACCTACCCAGATATTTTTAAATTTCACTATTCTTGCTTTTTCTTTTCCTGGTGTTACATATTGCTGACAGAGAAGCCCTGGTCACAGTTGACCAGAAACATCTGTGCTTCTCATGTCTTTCTAGAGCTGTTGGTGGTGCAGAGCTAGTATACTGGCCTTGGTACAGCAGGGTGATTTACCCCAAAACACCTGGGGTAAGCACTGCCTAGGCTCACCATATTCTTCTCTGGACCAGAAGGTTTTGAGATGACCTCTGAAATTTCAATGTGGGGTTTCATCTGTGAGGGTAGGCAAAGGAATTGGGAAGTAAGAAATAATCAGGAGAGTATGGTGAAAGTGGAAATTATATGGGAGGGATTTATGAGAGGATGCTGCTGAGAAGGGAGAAGATGCTTTCTGCTAGGTGGAAACAGGATTCAGGGAAAGGAAGGAGAAACTATGGTAATCTCCTGCCTTGGTGGTGGCCCTGCCTTTGCTTCTGCCTTGGCCAAGTGGGAGGTGGCTGCTGATGCTACAGCAGTAGAAAATTTGCTTATAGTTTCTGCTATTGAGATTTGAGAAGGGATAAAACCACAAAAATAGCTCACAGTGTATGATGTAATACATAAACAATATACAGCAGCATGCTTTCTTGTATACTTTTTAATGTTTATCTGGTACAACATACTTATTTGGAATCTGAGACAGGGATGTATTCACCATTTCTCTGCCCCTTGTACTGTGCTCACTTCAGGTATCAGTCTATTAAGAGCAGGTTTGTAATTCACTGTCTGAACTCTGATTATTTTATTTATAGTTTGGTAGTGTCCAGAGATACCTACTGGGAGTAGGGAGCTTCTGGAAAAATAGGTTCAAACAGAAAGCATCATCCCTGCCTTGGGGAGTTTTGAGGTACAGCCTGTGTCAGGCTAATTACAGGCTGCAGCTGAAATGTTATGCATGAAACTCCTTTTTATAGAGAATGATATATGTTTATGAGAAGGATTATGTGAAGCAGCTACGTGTAGCAGTCTAAAAGTGCCTACCAGTCCTGTAGAATTATTGTTGGAGAATACAATAGTGCTATGTTACTAAAGGATTAATTGCATATTTTCCTCCTTCTCCCTTTGCATCTTTGGTATGGGATTGACACGTTTTTTAGATCTATGCATGATGCAAAGTTAAAAATAAAACATTTATTCCTGAGAAAGAATCTCCACTGTGCAGCCAGGAGTGTGAATTTGGTGATTGCTGAACATCACTCTTTAATATGTTTAAATGAGCAAATGAATTGCATTCAGAAACATCCAGATTGTATCCCCCTTTTGATCAGCACTGCTAACTGGTTCATGTAAACAGAGGCCTAACAAAGCTTGCTGCAAGTGTGAAAAGGCAATTTGGAAGGGTGTTACTCAGAACTGTAACAGTTTTCTTTATTGCCTCTGATCTTTATGTTAGTTTCCAAGGGTGAGTTTTCTAATGCTGCAGCTCTTTGCCCAGATGACCATTCTGGTGTTGCGTGTTACATTCTCCTTGCTGTTTCTGGGTGAACAAAAAAATGTATTTTTGAAAGAGACTGGAGGGTTTGAAAGAGGAAGTCAGAGCCAGATTATTTTTAGCTACCATTCCTCTTGCAGAAAACACAGCTGCTGTTGAGATGAGGAAGCAACTGATGGGCATTACTGGATACTGTGTCAATACTGCCGTTCTGAGAACTGCAGAGCTATGCAGGAATCCGGATTACAGCATGCCCTTAACGTGCCTACAGCTAGCAAAGTCCTTCTTCCTTAAAAGCCCTCCCTGTGCTTTGAGTGGCAGCTGAGCTGCCAGGTGTCTGACTGCTCAGCTGATACTGGGTGTGAGAATGATGATGGTCTCAGTGCTGCAGGTCTCACTGCTTTCACACTGAACCAGCAATTTAGAGCCACTTCCTTCTCCTGGAGGCAGCTTAAAGGAGCATAGCAGCGGTCAACTCCCCAGCCCTGCGGCTGGTCAGCAGCAGAATGGAGAGATGTGCTGCAGCCATAGTCCTCCCTTCTCTTGCCCTGTTCCTAATACTACCGGTACACATCTATCAGAATCTTTCATAGCACTTATAAACATTTCTGAAAGCATTGCTGTATGCCTTTTTTGATGTGATGGTTGTGAAGTATGTATGTATTGGTGTTATTCATCAGTTCTGATGTTCACTTTCCTCTCAAGCTGTAGATACACAGTGCATAGCATGTTCTGTTTGCATCCAAATATAGTGTCACGTACTACACATAAGGCAGCTGTCAGCAAAGTATGTAGACTTTGGCCGTAACTGTCTACCAAGGTCAGGTCCTCAACCCAAGAAGGTTCTGTCTGCTTGCTGATATCTCCAGTCTCTATGTCCTATTGTTCTCTTTAAAACAGTTTGTTCTAATGTTTATTTAAAATTCCCTGCTCTTAAAATTCTAGGACAAGACTTGGTAGCTTTAACAAAGGGAGTAGCCACACATGCATGCACCACTCCTGGTTAGAAGTAACCCAGGCAAATTGTCACACTGGGCTCTCACTGTCAGTGATCACTTACTAAATTAACTCTCCTCTCTTTTCAGCTGCTGTTTTCAACATGTTCAAATTCTACCAAATCCTTTTCCTCTTTTTAAAATGTAGCATTTAACTGGTCTGTTGTCTTCAACACTCCTCTTTCTACTGTCACAAATTACAATGACAGTTACTTGAAAAGCAGAGAATCTTCCTTTCTGTGAGTCCAGGGGAAGGTACAAATATATTTCTCTTTTTATTTTAGAGGCATAATTGCCTAAAACTTGAAGGCCAGGTCTGAGCAGAACAAAAAAATCATCTCATTTCTGTCCATTCTCGTTCTTTACTTCCAAGTCAGAACAGCAGTTCCTTCCCCTCCAGGAGGGAGTTTTGGCCCAAAAGTCATGTGGGAAATCAATTGACTGTAAATGTGCTTGTGAGAAGCACAACTGTCACTGAGTAGGCAGCAGGATGAATGGAGCGATGCAGAGAAGAGTCTACTCTCACCTTCATCTCAGGGACAATTACACAGGCAATGGATGGGCTTCAGCTTCATCTAACAGAACAAGATGACTTGGTGCTTGGAGAGCCTATTCATGTCCAGTTCCATCACACCAAAGGCCTCCATACACCTTCACCTCTGTGTTGCTTGGTTTTGACAGCATCTACCACCAGAGGAGGTGCAGATGGTAATGGCTGTCATTAGGCACTGGCAACTTGCAAGGGCAGTCTCCATTGGAGCAGTGAGCAGATTGATTTAATAAGTATTTTTCATGCCTGTTTGGAAAGACTGCATTATTTTCAATATATATATAACAAAGTCGTTATTTTTTCTTAGCCCATATAATTAGGGAATTGTTTGATTTAGCGAAGGATCCAAGATGGATATTCAGCTTACTCACAGAATAATGTTAGCTGGTAGATGCTGTAAATGTGGGGATTGCAGCTGTAATCTCAAACACCTGGAGAGCCCAAGAGGAGCACCACAAAGACTGTAAGTGGCCCTTGGTCTCCATGTGAAAGTTTCATTGCTAATGAAGGCTGCTGGAGGCCAGTGTCATATGCTGCACTCATGAGCATCTTTGTTACAGAAGTCAGCAGTTACAGCTGCTGTATCATAGCTGGTCTGCTGAGAAGGCAACAACTGGCAGGCATGCACTCATCTCAAGATGTTCTTTTCCACTTTTCAGATGATTGCTATAATCCAGCTGCCCTCTATAAACACTGTGCAGTACTTGCGGTGTTGAAAATGCTCCTGACTTTGTAGCAGCTAAATCCTTTCAAAAAAAGGCAGGGAAAGCTCATCTTCTGCACTGACGGCTGCTTCAAGAGTAACATTGCTTTGTCACTTGTACTGGTGGATTGCAGCACGAAGAAGGAATTACAGTGAGGGACTTGTAGTTCAGCTTCTTTCCCAGATGGTGGACAAACCCAAACCACAGGGAGAAGTGTGGAAGTGGATGTGCACCTGAGTGTAGCAACATTGATTCACAAGGCTACTTCTTTTCTACTCCCTCCCTCCTTCCTTCTGTATAAATAGCAGATGCCAGTTTGCCTGGGTTTCTCTACCTGGAAATGAGTATAATCTCAAAGATTTAGAAACAGTGCAGGAGTGCAAAGCCATTAAAAGTTGAGCTCTTGCCTTTTCCAGTCAGATGTAGATGTTAATGTAGGAATCATGCCTAATGACACTCTTGAGAGGACCCCTTAGTACTCAGGCAGTCTGGTTTCTGCCATTATGTTTCCCTCTTCAAAAAGTTTCTCTACCCATATTTTTTTTTCTGATTTTGAGTGCCTCCAGTGTTGTTTGGTTTGAATTTTTGTTTTCAGTTCTGAAGCAGCCAGAGAGGAGAGAAACTTGTCCTCACTGATTATTTTCTGTTCTCTCCCTTTGATTTACTTAGCATTTTAGCTGGCATTGTATTCCTTTCTCCTCTTCCATCTCCCTCGTGTTTCCTGCTCATCTTCTAGTGCTTCTCTCTTGCTCTGTTACCTTACATTTCCATTCCAGGCAGGCTCCCCTGTGCACTTCCATCTGTCCTGAGCTACAAATACCTGTCCTCACATGACAGTGTTATCTGACTTGTTATGGTCAGCTAACAGGACCTTTGCTTCTGCCCCCCTGGTCTGTGAAGTACTCATCTAGGTCTTTCTGGCGGGCAGCAATAGGGTCTGTGCCTCTTTCCTGGTTCTATCCAACACTTATTTTATTATGAGCATGGCAGAGTTGAACTGTTGTCCTGCTATGAAATTTGGGATGGATGTTGAAGGGAACGTGGCAGGCTTCAATTCAAGGCAGACAAGAGTTCACAAGTCTGCAATGAAATACATAACGACTACCCACAGCTCATGTTTCTTACTTGACTGCCATAGGTCAGTCATATACCAGCTGATCCAGCAAGCCATTTACACATGTATATTTTTGTATATATATAATATATGTATATACATATATATATGTATACTTAAGGAACCAGGGGTGTGTGCATACATTTAGGTCCATGTGTGTGTCTTTGCCATTCCTAGCAAGCTGAGAAAGGAATTTTTAATCTCAGAATAAAAACAAAAAATTTACATTCTAATTATAGTTGACTTGTGTTTTGATTTTTTTGATCCTGTAACTAGAGACATTTCATAGGTTTCCTTTCTATATACAACCGTGTGCTTTCCAGGAAGTGGATGGTTGGCTGTTGAATGGACACAAATAGTGGGATTCTAACTTCAGAAGTATTTATACTGAGATTCTAGCTGGAAAGGGGGTTTTGGTCACTTTAAGTCAGCTCAGTTGAATTTAGAATTCTGTATTCCTGGTAAAAGCAGGAGATAAAAAAGACAAAACAAAACCCCAACAACTCCCAAGAAAAACACACACACAAAAACAAATCCCCCAAACCACCAAAACAAACAAACAAAAGAATCCTACAACAACTTTAAAGTTGGCTGTAATAGTTAACCTGAGTGTTGGAAACCTGGTAGCTTGACTGTATATACAGAATAATACAAGCAGCGGACAGATCACTTGTACTAGCCCTGAGAGTGATGTTTCATCTCTGCTTTAGACATTGGCTAATGAGTTTAGCCAGTGCATTTTATCTCTGTGATACACTGAGCATCAGCAGTAGCTGAGAAGGATTGTGGTTGGACTGTCTTGAACAGCTATCAGAATTGAACAGAAAGAGAACCTGGAAGAATTGGATGCTAAAATGTTTGCGTACTTGAAGTATCCTTTTTTTTGGCAGGAGGCTTCAGGCCCTGTAAACTGCTAGGATATAGCCCAGGACCAGCACATTCATGTTATCAGCAAGATGTATTTTAAATTGCTGTTTTATGGTCTGCTAGCTATAGCTCTGTCCCAGTAACACACAGTAAGCAATTTGAATAGATCCTCAGGACAAGAACTGGGAGGGGGGAAAAAAATCAATGCAAATTCATTGTAAAGAGTGAATGTAATGAAGCCAGTGGGTCAGGTTTCAGGCAAGTCTGAGTCCCATTTTCAAAAATGAATGATGCCATTGTTATCTAAACATAAATGGCATGTGGAAAAGAGAGCCTTCTTCTGTTTGCCTGAGTACTTTCTGCCCATCTTAGTGGCTCAAGTTTGCAGTGCTGGAAGAAGATGTGCTGAGATGCCTTTAAAGACTGGCCGAATGTCTGTAGTCTGGAGGTTTTTAGAATTCACATTGCATGAGTGTATATGTGTACTTATTGCCACAGTAAAGTCTAAATAAACAACTGCTTGCTGCTTTGTGTCCTCATTCTGCCATGAAGGTTATGCCACTACTACCTTACAAACCCACATATAAAACACAAATAGTAACAAAGTAAACATTCTGCCTAATGCAATACATTTCTCATAAGTTGGGAAGGAGTGGGCTGTGAAGGTCTGCCTTCTTTAGAAAGATGCAAATGGTGAAATGTTCAGTAAAATCTTTTTTCGTCTGTTTTTCCATCTATTGGCAGTGAACTGTCATTTGGAACCAGACCATGCCTTACTGGAGGTAAAACTGGCTGAAGTAAAGCATTTCTTGTAGTTATAATGTTTGCATTTATAGATCGATAGTAAATGGCATCACTTTTTATTTGTTAAACAGTCAAATACTAGTTGTTTTTTTTTTTTAATGTTGCTCTTTATTTTCCCTTACAAGATATATTAATAAATTACAAGCACCTAAGAATAGCAGAAATAGCAAGATGTAAGTCCACAAGTACAATACAACACAAGCCAATGAGGTAAGAAAGAATCTCCCCAGCAAAAGCTAGAAGTATTGTAAATAAAACTTTCAGAATTGGTTAGTGACTGGAGAAAATATATCTGAGAGCTTAATTCTGTGGTGTCATTTGTCCTGCTGTTTTTCATGAGGTGTCTCAGGCTTGTGAACAGTGTCTTCCCTTTGCATCTGTTGTGTCCTACTCACCAAGGCAAGTAGTTCCTATCTTGAAAAGCACATGGTGCAAAATATGTTCCTTGTTTTCAGTGCGTATGGATTAATTATTGCCCTCAGAGGAATACTGCAGTTCTGGCAAATTGAGAAAGCACAAAGGCAACTGAAGTAACTTTGGGCAAATCCCATTGGATTTGCACTCTGTCACATGGAGTCCGTGAAAATGACACTTGGAGAAAATAAGAGCAGCAGTTAGAAACTGCCAGAAGTTGAGCAGGACTTCTGTTGCAAATGTGGTAGCTGCAGTTTACAAAATAAGAATTGCTGGCTGTATAGTTTCATCTCTATGTTTAAAGCTATCACCTGTGGTAACTAAAGTAAGATATGTGTTGCCTATCTGTCTAGCTTTCTCCCTGCCCATCCCAAAAGTAATAGGATTACTTAGGTTGACTTCTGCCTGCTCAGAAATCATGAGGAAAACTATTTAATTAATCTTGCAGAGATAGCCCCAAACCTCAGACACCTCAGTGATTAATGCAGAAGTAATTATATAGTAACTGTATAGTGTGCTGGGTAGCAGCAGCAGCAGCCTTGCAGTCAGAATACTTGCAAAGAATTAGTCAACAGCTTTCTCTTGGCAAAGGAAACATGAAAAAAGAAAGTATCTCTCATTTCCTTCACAAGGAAATCATTGCCTGACTGATTCCCTGTTCAGTTACTGGGGACAGCTCTGTAAGATCAGTGTGGCAGCACGGGGTCATGACAGATTACGTCAATGAAGCATCTGGTCTTGTGCCTGTATATTCATTTTACCGAAGAAACATTAATAAATAGAATGTAGAAGGTTGCTGATTTGACACGTCAAAAGCGTGTTACAGACATTATCAAATTAATTGTTTTATAAAGAGGTCTGGGAGTAGCTGCTTAAAAAATTAATTAACTATAATGTTTCCAATTGGGACTTTCAAAAAACATTAATCTGCAAATCACACTGAGATTCAGAGACAGGCTTTGATTTCTGAATTCCTGAGGGTGCTTCAGAATTCCCAACCCCAGGAGTTCATAGAGGGGAAAGCAGTCAACAATGGAAGAGGCCAATAGGGAGTATATGTTTGATAGGAAAGCTATTCTGTTAAGTTTATTGAGAAAGGTGTGAGTGTAGCCAAGCAATTTAGTTTCCAGGGGTAGCTGCCAGTCCAAAGTTACTTTGCCTCTCATCTTTTATCACGTGGCCATGTCCTTCGAGGAACATCTTCCTGCCAAGTGTGCAAGCACAGGAGCCATAGGGAGTTTCCACTGGAACCAGAACCTGAGGGGAATGAGTGCAAACACAGAGGTCATTTTTGAGACAGAGATGTGCTAGCACCATCACAGCAGAAACTGCAGCTAGTAATTTCCTCCTAAAATCATGCCCAGGCCCGTTCTTTCTCTTACGAACATCAGTGGTAGATGTTGCTCTTACCTGAAAAGTAAAGGTGGATCTATAGTACCCACCTAAAGGAGAGCAAGCATAGAACAGGATGGGAGCAGAATCACAAGACTTAGGAAGCACAAACTATAGGCCATTGATGCAAAATGGAATACCCCAGTTTCTCTCTGTCATATGACAACAACAGACTTTAAGCTGGACTTGGCTGTCAGCTAGAGCAGCTCTGGAGGGAGGAACAAATAGCTGTCATCCCGTACATCTCTCACCCTCTGCCTGATTCCAGGCTTATACCTTGTCCAGAGTTGCACCAATCTGCTTTGGCTCCTAATTGCTACAGAAACATATGTCTACTTCTCTCTTAGCGTGCTGATCTTCTGACATCTAGAGTTAGCCTACCACCTAGCTAACCTGCTTTGTAACCCCACTGCACCAGAGATGCTCCCTGGTCTCAGTGGTGCTGTCAGTGAGGCAGAAAGAGGAGCCATGGTGGGTTAACTTTTCACATGACCTGACTATGTGAAAGGATTCCATGATGTGTTCTACTTGGTTAAAACTGCACAGGCTGACATTGTAACTATAAGTCAATTCAGTGGAGAAAACTGGAATGTCGTCTCTGTTACAGATACCTTTTGAACTCCAAAGCATTCCACTGCTCTCCTTTAGCTTTTATCAAACAAATAAGAAGCCAGTTATCCTTCTGTAAATCTCAGGGTAAATCTCTTTTAGAGGTGAGGTGTGAAGCTTTCAGAGGGGTTGGGGTGACAAAATTGTTCCCTTCAACTCTATTCTATGCAGAACTGCTGCTGTGCTTTAAGGCTATTTCTAAAGAGTCAGGCAAGTTGCGTTTGGAGCATTTACTTACTTCTTTGTCATTGGTCAAGCCTAGATTCTTCATGTCTACAACATTATAAAAAGTGTTGTTCAAGACAACTTCTATGACCTGTACCTGAAACCATGAAAACAGATGAGGCAACAAATTAAGGCACCTTTCCAGCCAACAACCTGGCAGTCATTTCAGCCACTGTAAAGAAAAATGATGCAGTCCTCCACCTCCCTTACAGATACAGTTATCAAACACAATCTATTGCATATGTAGACAGTGTTGTACTGTCTACTTTTGCTTTTACTTGTGTCCTACCAAGCACAGAGAGATATTCTTCCCCACTGTATTCCACTGGAACTGGTTTAAGAACTTCTCAGTGCATTCATATGTTTGTTTTTGTTTTTGTTTTTTTTTTCCCCAGACCATTTATCTGTACCACCACACAGTTTCTAGTCTTACTTAGAAGTGCTAGAGGAAGTAATAAGCTTATTTTGGTCTTCTCAGTGATCTGATTAACTTTCACTATTGCTTAAGTAAAACATCAGGAGGAGGAAATAAGGTACCTGTGCCACTTTGGAAAGGATGAGCATCTGGATAGAGTTGACAGTTTTCTGGTAAGAGGGTGAATATTCACCACAGTCGGGTGGCCCAGAAAAAGCTTCAAGGATACATTCACGGACTTTGTTCCTAGAGGTAACACAGGTACTTACAAACCTTGTTTCAGCTCAAGATCCATAATGTTTTACTGTGGTCTTTCATAGTTTTATTTTTTTCTCAATCTTTTATGACAAATACATAGCACATAGGATTTTATGAAAGAACAATGTCTTTGTCTTGTTGCCACCAAATTCCTCCCCCTCCCCAGCTCTGTAATTCACAAGCAGGTGTTTTGGTTAAAGTATTTGACAAATTACCTCTTTGTGTTCTCCTAAAGGGTTCTTTACTGAACACAGGACTTTTAAATCCTGTCCCTTAATGCACCATCAGAGAGACAGTACCCGCTAAAGGCATGCCTCTCACCCCTCCTAACAGCACTTAGCAATGCCACTGAGAGCTGTGAGAGTGGCTGGTGCACAGCAACTGCAGGTCTGGCCTTTACCACTGCTGTATTGTATAGAGGGACTTCAGGGTTACAGATTAGGTAATGGATGTTAATTGATTTGGTGTATACCATATGCAGTCAAAGTCGAAATCCTTGCATTCGCCATATGTCCATTTGCAAAATAACTCTCCACATAAAATCCTGTCATTCCTTTCAGGAAGTGTGGTGTGCTCATTCTTATAGAAGCCTTCAAATCCAGACTGTGTTGTCTTCATAAGTTTCAGATCTTTAATTCCAGCATAAACAACCAGAGGGCCTGTGATCCAAAAATATGAGACGAAATGAGCCCCTTTTCAGACAGGAAGAAACCCGTGGCTGCATACTTGGAGTGACAGCTCCAGAGCCATGGAGCAATCTCTCCAGGACTCACTCATGGGTTTCTCTAGCAAGCCTAGTTACCTTAGAAATATTTCCTGTGTGCTGATGTTAGTGGAAAGGTAAGAAACAAGACAGAAGCTACTGAAATTGAGAGCTGAGACTAGGAAATTTGGAACGCTGTCAAGTGACCTGCAATCAGGGAGAGCTAAGAACACGTGTTATTTAACCTCCTTGGAGTTGGGGCATGCATTGGGTTGGCTCTCAGTCAATTTGGAGACTACTAACTGCTATAGAGGGAAATGAAATAGACTAGGAGTACTGCCGTGTACGGGAGAGGTGTGGTCAGCCTTTCCTGATGACATCAATGAATGTAGAAGCTCTCTGTACAAAGACCTGGGAGTCTTAGTCGAATTTGCTTCCCTTTCTGTTTTGAGTTTTGCATCTGTAAGAATGAGAGGGTGAGGAGCCAATGCAAATCCCTGCAGTTCAGCTAATTAGCAGGTTCAAACTGACACAGTTTTTGCTCTTAGCCACTATTTATAAAATCTGCTGTTGTAAATCACTGCTGTATGAGTGAGTTATCACCTAAAGAGCAAACAGTTTTGTCATTAACAGAAAAATCTTGTCTTTTGACAAATCTTTTGAACAGTAGCTAAACAGTAAGTGGTCAGTCACTGAAAGCACACCAAACTGAAAACTTCACTGACCAGAGTTGCCAAAAACAAAACAAAACAAAAATCAGAAAAGAGGAACCTTATGGCACGTAGGTGTGCATATAGTCAGTGTCTGAAGCCCAAGATGGTGTTTCTGTGCTGCTTTTGATCCTCACACTAGTTCAAAACTAATCCTTGAATATGTCTGGCATGTAGTAATCCTACCTTGGACTGGGAAGACTGACAGACTTCATCTTTAAGTTGTCTTCCCAGGAGTTATAGAGGAAATAACTCCACTGTGATGGATTTAATTCCATGAAATTTAATTCCACTAAATTATTTGACTGTTTACAAGTTTGGGTTTTTTAACTGCTGTGTCAGTGGAAATTATCAAAATTGTACTTCATCTATTTCTTCTCTTGCGTGCATGTTGTTTTTTAATTACACCAAGGAGGCATATTTATAATTTTGTGTAATCCCCTTATTGTTAATAAAGGTTTTAAAATAACAAGATAAGACTGTTCTTGTACAGGATTTGCTGGGGTTTATTCAAACCTTGATGAATTCATTGCTTGGCTACAAGATTGTAACACACAGGTGTTAAGGTGGCACAGATACTATCAGCAAACCTGGAGATCATTTACCTCATATTCAATTGCATAGCTTCCTTGAATGAGCTCCTCAAAAGGAATGATTTACTGAAAGACAGGCTGGTTGTGTAGCAATCAATCTGAAACTTGCACTGAAGAATAAAATGCCCAGGTGAACAGCCTGTGCTATGCTTTCAGTATGTTTTGTGCTCAGTTGCCAAATGTTGACTTTGTTAAGTTACTTAAAATGTTTTCAATTTTCAAAAAATAGCCTTTTATCAACTGATATAATAGCAAAAAAAAAAAAGCCTATAATTCTGTTAAGCCTCTCTAGGTTTCTTCTAATAATAAGAGAAATGTTGAGCGATAGGATTAACTGAGAAATAAATTTTTGTGTCTGACTGATAAGTGCACAGGAGAATGCTAAAGATAGAGAAGGTTCTTTTAAAAGAAAAATTAAAAGGATTTGGAAAATCTTCTCTTTGGTTATTGTTCACCTAGGCAGGGAATCCTAAAGAAACAGCTAAAGGACTACATAAAGGGAAGACTAAGAAAGAAAGGCAGTCTCCTTTGTAAGCCTTAAAGGTTTTTTGTTTGTGTAGAACCTGAAATTGTAGAATTTCATGCTGAATTTTCACGATGGTGGAAATTTTGATTGAATCTGTACATTAAGTGCAGCAGTTCTTGAAGAAACCATAAACTCTTTATTTTATAAAATTCTGGTTTCTTTTATAATTTCCCAGAAAGCAAAGTGAATAGTATTAAGGCTACCAAAAATACAGTTAGCATTATTGGGAATATTAACAATAATCAGGCCAAGAGGCACTGGAGACTTGTACCAACTCACTCTTTTTTTTCAGGAGGAATACAGGGACAATCCTAAAATGCACTTTTTAGAACTCATGTCCTGTCTGCAGGTGAAACTGGTCTTGACATTGGTCCAAACCCTGACATGTTGGGAAAATAGGGAGAGAGGATTGGAAGGGAAATAGTTCTAAGTTATATTAAGTCAGTAATAGATAGATGCTGATCTGATGCCTAAATCTCTAAACTCTCTGTGTGAAGCAATGTAGTGGTCTCAGTTCAGTTCCCAGTAATTTGAGAGATGGGTTAAATGAAACTCCAACATTGTGAGACTGAATTTATGCTCTGGTTGTGAGTCATAGTTTTTACAGTCCCTTTGGAATGCCAATTTACTGTCAGGGAGTTGAGCTCCAAAGCTTATGTCTTCCACATATCACTGAACTCTTAGTGAAGCAGAACAGTGGTTTGCATCTGGCATGCAAAAATGGCATGCTCTAAATTATTTTCATGTGAAAAATTGTTTGCATGTAGAGCTGAACGCTCATGATCTTTAAGCCAGCCTGATTTGCAGCAATGAAATTGCATCTTCCTTAGAAGTAAAACCAAGGCACATTGACAGTTTTTGAAAATAACTGCAAGGTAGGTAATTGGCCTACAGCAGTGTGGTTTCATGATACTCTCTATAGGGTAACGAGAATAGTGAGACTGTAGGCTATAGTACAACGTAAAAAAGTAAGCAGGTTATTAAAACCTGTGGCAATATATAGCAGTTCTGCAGAATGTGCAGTTGTAACCATTAAAAGTTAAGGATACACATACAAAGGTGAGCTAGGTTAGCAATTCAACCAGGTCTTAGAAATCAAGGACTTCAATATTAGATTACAACACTGTTCTTTGGTTTAGACCTCTGGAGTGGTTTGGCTGTGCTATAAGTCTTGTAACACCATTAGTATCTCTACAGCTTTCTTCATCTCATAGGTGGAAATGTTTACAGGGAGTAGGGGAAGCTGCATATTCTTTTCTCACCATTTCTGCACTGCTCAGCTTCACAAAAACGGATCCCATCAGGAACGTATATAAACGAATGGATGTGGGCAACACCATTCTGCAATTTAGAGCAGACAGGTAAGTAGAAGTGCAGCAAATACCATCTTAACTTGAAAACATGAACTAAGAGAGTGATGAATGGCTCCAGAGTAAACAAACTGAATGCATTAGCATTTGAGATACCTCATATTGACGTCGCCATGGTACTTCTTGAACGTAGGTTTTGACGTATGCCACTTGGCAAAATGTTGTCATGAAGTGTTTGCAGATATCTATAGCAAATTGTTCTAAAGTTGGGATCTAAGACAGCAAACAGTTTTATTAGAAAGAAGCAATTACCTCATGTACGAAAGTATATGGTTATGATTGTTGTAAATATTGGGGAGGGATCAATGTTGTTAAAAATAGAGATTTCTCTGGCTTCTGGTTTGTGTTCTGTGCCCAGTCATTTGATCAGCTTACAGCAATACATTGCAAACAGCAGCTGCAGAACAGTGTCAAAAACCTCCCATTCTGTGGTACAGATAATTTACACTATGGATTCTTACTATGATAGATGCTACTGCAGGAAGTAAGCACACAGTTAACACAATTAAGGGAAGTCTCACGTAATTTGAGACCTTCTGTTTGAAAAGGCTATATAGGAATAATGCAGTATTATGTGCTATTAGATTTTTTTTAAAGATGGATATTATGTCACAAATCCACAAGACCCACTGCTAACCCTGTGAGAAATAAATGCTTTGAAAAACAAGGATAAAAACTGGAGAAGAAAAAATTCCCAGATCATTGAACGTTGACTTTACTGCTGATTTGATGTGCCCATAATGCATTTTGAAAATAAAAAGTTAGCATTAAAAAAACCAAAACATTTCCAAACAAGGTCATAAAAAACAACAAGGCTAGTTTAAAAATACCCCATTTTTTTTGGCCAACACGAGGACAATATTCTTTATGGTGTCTGTAGGTATCACAAAGGAGTTGTTTCCATCCAGGTATTCATGAGCTGAAGTCAGACGGAGATGTGTGCACACTTCCACCTCCTTAACAAAATGCTTCTTGCCTTCTCTATGAAGGCGAAGGAACTTAATTGTATTCTTGCCATATTCACAGTTGAGGACTTCTACATCCTTGATCTGCAGAGAAAACAAGTGACAATTTTAAAAGAACTCAGTGGAATCCTGACTCTCATCAGTCAATGAAACATAAACGGTCCTGATGGCCTTTATTTTTGCGGTAATGAAAATATTTCCATTAGAAATTGCAAAGTCCTGATGGGAAGGGAAAAGACTTTAGGAAGCTATTGTTACATTAGTAGCAGCTATGATAAAATTCTAAAATGTTATGGGGGCAGGCCATATAAGATGAGTTACAGTGAACCGGTCTCGTTCACATCTTTGGAGTAGTCCCGACCATACAGAGCCATACTGAGTCTCCCGTCCAGCATCTCCTTCTGAACCCAGCATGCCGCAGTGCCTCAGCAGAGGAACAGCCTTATGCTGGACGGGAAGCCTTCACTTCTGCACCCTCTGTGCCACTGCAGCGGGGCTGGCTCTGCCAGGCACGACTGCCCCCAAAGCAGGCATGCAGGAACTTGCTCCAAGGCCAAGTGGAATCGGTGAGTATCAAAGCAACTCTTCCCTGAGGGGTGGGAAGGTTGCTTTGTAAGCAGGCAGAAGCCCCAAGCAGAAAATAGAAACAGCTGTCAGACTCTTGGCATGTTGTGTGTTTTACTACCCCCCTCTACGGGCCCTGCAGTTCCCTAGCAAGAGAAGAGACTGAGCTGGTTTAAAATGTTTCCTCACAACCGTGTTACAGTTCTGATCTCCCATGAAAGGGATTAGAAGCGAGTCTGAGCAGCATCATTCAGGTCTCAGTTCACACGTCTCAAATCCTGGCTTTCCGTGATCATTGTTTTTGCTTGTGCTAAGTCCTATTAATTTTTCTCTGGCTTCTGTGGAACACACCCTATATTGACACTTCTACTGCAGTGCCGGAGAGGCTGTGCTAGGAAGGAGAGAAAAATACTGTGAAGGTTGTCAGGATTTCTATTATGTTAAAATATCTAGAGGTTATTACATTACACTCTCCCTGAGGCTGAAGTATCCCATGCTTGGTTTCACCATCTTTTAATGTAAATCAGAACCTTTGAATGTAAGCGTAATGATGAGGGAGAAAGAATATTCTACACACCAAAATAGAAACTGAAGCTTTTTATGCGCGAGTTGCTAAATTATCAGATATAAAATTGCTCAATTCGGACATGTTTGTTCCTAAAAGAAATGCTAATGAGCTTAAAAGACAGTTTAAAAAAAAAAAAATTGTTAACTAATTGTAAGTAAATTACTGTGGCTCAGAGATCAAAGCATTTTCTCTGCCTGTCAGCCCCTGCGGACTCAGTCCCCACAGACAAATGAAGGCCCCCACTGCCCGAGCCAGAACTGGGCAGGGCTTGGTGCTTCACTAGAAACCCTCTTTGTAGGAGCAGTGCAAAGGCTGTGCTCACCACACGGACTGAATGGAGAAGTAATGAGATGGAAATTATTTTGTTCTGCAAGTCTGAACAGGGAGTGGTTTTCGGGTAGTTGTAACAAATTCACACTTAAGTCATGCATCACTAAGAAGAAAACAGAGAGTGTCAGTGTCTGCAGCTTGTCTTTTATTTTAAGCAGAATACCTTGGATGTTCGATATAGTAAAAGTACTGCCTTCGAAAACCCAGAGGTAAGTTTTCTCAAAAACTTAGCATGACAACTGTAATTTTGCCATCTTACTGCCCAAAGAAATCATGAGCAGTTTCCAGTGACTCCCCGGCACCCTGACCCTGCTGCTGCTGGTCACTCTTGCAGCGGAGGTCTGACTTCCCAGCTGGCTCCACTGTTCCAGACAGCTGCCTGGGGTGTGCTTACTGCATCCCGCAGCAGGGGCTGACAGTTAATGCTGCACAACTTCTCCTTTTAGAGCCTACTCGGTGCTCGCCGAGTGCAGCTGAGAAACCAAAATGCCCGCGGGATCTGCGTGGTGGCACCCTGCTTTGCTGTTGCTTCTCTGCTCTGCGCCCCTGCGGGCAGATGAGATTTCATGCAGGAATGAAGATGGGGAGGCAGTTGATTGGTGAGTAAATACCGCACAGGAAGAAACGCCAAGGTCAGTAAATAACACTCGAGATTAAACCACATGAAGTAGGTGGATCACCAAGAAGTAGTGCATAGCAATCGTGGTTTTAACCCTGCTTGCCTGTGAGTGGTAGCTGAATTTTGCATTTGGGGAAACCAGGGTAAGTTATTGAAATGTGATTTCATTTCACTGAACCAACCACCCCACTGCATTATGACTAACTGCGAAATAATCACCACCTTACGCAGCGTTCATGTCTCATCATCAAAGGGAGCAGAGCCTGTGTTCGGATGCCAAGGCTGTGCTCGCTAGCAGCAGCCCTGGAGGCACCAGGCCTGGGCCAGGGCTCCAGCACTTGGCTCATCTGGCCGAGGGAACTGAGTTGAGCACGAAAAACAGCTGTGTCTCGTCCTTGGCTTCCTCACTTAGGGCTGAACCTCAGCCTGGTGGGACTTGCCCCCTAGCTGCCAATGCTGAGGGGCAGCAAAGGCTGACCTGCCCCAAGAGGGATGCAGCAGAAGCAGGAGGTAGGGGTTGGCAGTGTGGGAAAGCACCTTCTGACTGAGGAGCAGAGGTCGTTCCACACTGCTGGAGCTGCTGGTACTGGCCCACTGCCAGCAGCAAGCCTGAGTTTGGGTATTAAATGATTAATTGGATTAATGTACTTTGATGACAAAAGAGACACAGATAATTACATAATATCCAACCCAGGTTTAAAATGTGGAACAAGGACTCTTTAAAAAGGACATGGAAGCTTTCCAAAGATAAATAGCAATCCATTTCAAAAGAAAAGCGTCTTTCTCGCGGAGCAATGATTAGTTTGGATACAAATGGTAAAGAAGTAGGTGTTACTCTGCATGTCCCTTCCCTTGCACAAAGAGCTGGCTGCAGGAAAGGCAGGAGCTCTTCACACCGCAGGCAGGCTACTCAAGCAGGACCATAAAGCTGCCTTTGCTGTGTATTGGCATAGCATCAAACATATGAGGGTCTGATCCATCCATGTGACTTACCACCCTTGTCAAGGCTCTCCTGGATAATGTAGTTTTGTTCAGGAATCAGGTTTTTTGTTGGTGTAGCTACCCAACAACTTAAAGAAACAAGAAATATAATTTCCCTGCAAACAGCAATTATTCCTTGCAGAATGAGTCTGTGCTGAAGCTAAAAATCCTAAAAGACCAAATCCCAGGCAAACAAACAACAAACCATTTGCCATCTGTTTCTTAACTGAATACAATTGTTGTATCCAGATTCTCTGAGAACTGCTTTGAAAGCTGTGACTTGGTGTCATTCACTTGTGCCTCTGTGTGAATGCCAGCAGTGTGGGACCCTTTCAAGGTGGGAAGTGGGGGGTCTGTATAGGCAAAACCATGTTCCCTTCTGACAAATACTGCAGGAAGGACACAGGCGACTTCCTTTACAATATGCTATGATGAAGTGAAGGAGAAGCTTGCCTGTCTGCAGGGGTCACTCTAGTTTATTGACAAGAAATAGTCAGTTTTTGCTGATCCTGGATTTGGTTGCTATGATGCTGGTAGGACAAGCAGAACAAAAATTGCTGAGAAAAGCTTCTATGCTCTTTCACACACATTCAGTTAGCAAGAGCTTTATGGCAGTTCCTATTATTCCATGGTTTCATCCTTCAATATTCAATAATTACTCAGCCTTAATGCACCCTTTAATTTGCCACTAAACCAGAGGAATCACTTGTCTTATCTGACCTGATCCCAGCTGCACTCCACAGCATGCCTGGAGTTCCTACCCACATGTAGTGCCTGAGCTGGCAAGAGTCTCCTATGTGTTTCTGTTCCACCCAGGAGCTCATTCTGCTGTCTTCACTGCACCTCACACAAGAGTCTAGAAGAGCAATCAGGGGATATGATCAGCTTGAGTGCAAAGCCTTTCCTTTATTCATCCAAACTCACTGTGTTCTGTGGGAAGCTTTTCATGTGAAAGAATTCCAAAATTCTGCTTTCTAAGAAGTGCTGAGTCAAGGACTGAAGCTATGGCTGCACATTGTTTGAGGATTTTCTTTGGGGGAGAGGCAGGGAGAAGAAGCAAAGATGTCATTAAGAAATGTTATTATTTGGAATTAGGTTGGTGTTCAGTCACGAGCAAACAATGTGACAGTGCTAATCAGGGATAAGCGATTTGCTTTTCCTTGGTTCTCAGCAAAACCATTTTTGCTCTGCTCCCACAGATGCCTAAGCTCTTGAGAAACTTCCTGTGAAGTGAAGACTTTATACAACTTTAATTGCTAATACACGCAGCTGGCTTTCTGGAAAGGATCAAAACATGTATCCACTGGGAAACACAAGTAATTTATTGATAGTTCGACTGCTAGTGTTTCCTGAAGCACACCTGCTAATATGGGTTTGTCGGATGCAAAGCATAAATCTTCATGCAAAGTGTAACTCTTCTAATAAATTGCAAAGCGATTTGGAAAGGCTTCATATAGCAGTTCCTGGATCACCTTGTACTACTGTAACTACTGCTTTTCCTCTCCTTTACAAATAGTGTGACTGCTGTGACTCCCTGTGCACAAGGCAACTCTCCGCAGCCTTGCTGTGTAGATCTCTTTCTTCTCTTGTCCATGATCTGTCATCAGTAACAATTTCTCGTGAGATATTTAGACAACATCCCTCAGCCAGTGAGCAAGTAGATTACCAGGATGACCAGTGTGGGTTTCTCCCTCTGCCTGTACACGTACATTTCCTATGGATTAAATGTTCCTCTACCAAAATGCTTTCCTGATGCTTCTTACCTGCTTTCGGAGATGCCCTTTATTGATAACTTGAGACTGCAAACCTACTGGGCAAGGCTTACACCTCCCAGTTATACTTGAAGGGTTAAGCGCAGTCAGGCTGTAGTTTTGGTAAATAGTATTGGTAAATACTGTTGACATAAATAACAAATTACTCAAGCACAGCACTCGAAGAAAGTGGCTCGATTAATTATATTGTAGTTAATCCCATGGACTTGTATGCTGGGAAAAAACCTCTTTATTTCATCAGGGACATTAATTAGAACTGAACAATATACAAACAGTATTGAGTACTTTACAATTTGGAAAAGATTTGTGTTTCTGGCTAATGGTTTGCAAATGCCCAGTCTGCAACGGTTCAGTGGTGTGCAAGTCTGTTAGGAAAAGTAGGTTTGGAACAACATTATCACATGGTTTGATACTTACTTAGTGGTTTTCGTATGTATAAACATTGCATTTTGAGTTTTTATAATGTCAATACATCTTCTATTTATATAATATAAAAATATATTGGTAAGAGGTGTTCCAGGATGGTCATGAGAATACCAGACTGACTCTGGGACATGAGGTTTTCTACCAGAACCAGAATCAAAGAGATCTGGTGTATAAACAGGACCCCCAACCAGGGCTATCCCACATTCTTTTTGGGCACCATCAGTAGTCTAAACATGGTAACAGGAGTATGATGCCAAATTTGCCTCCTTTGCTTGCTAAGAAGCAGAAGAAATTTGACTGTAGAAGGTCCTGTGCTGCCAAACTGCTGCTGGTTTCTGCACTGGGTCAGCTCCTCAAGGCTGAGAGACATCCACACTGCATGCTGGTGGCACTGGTCCCTCTCTGTTGTAGGCATCCCAAGAGCCACCCTTCTCTTAAATCCTTAGGTAGGAAGGAGATGCTGATTTAGACTTTCATACAGGATGGTTACAAGAAAACAATTGCTGTTGACTGTTACAGGTTTGCTCTTTACAAGTTGCCAAAACATGTCAAAGGAGAGATTCCCATGCTGGGTCTGGAATATCTGTACATGGACACCTTGGCTCCACAGTGGCAGCTCAGTAAATACCTTGTCAACATGACACAGGGTGCTCTGGGACAAACACTGAAGCAACTGTACGAGACGTACAAATCTGAGGCAAGTGACATTTAATTACCATTTTGTTAGTACATCTACTTGATATTACATGCAAATTAAATTAAACCAGACAAAATAAGCACGTAGAGGTATGGCCAGACCTGACTGACTAGATCTACTAAAACACATCAAGGGTAGCATCCTGACAGATGGGCAGATAAATTGCAGTTTTGTTACAATTCTAATTTCTAGTCAAGCCTCTCACACACTTGAAGTATTGCCCATTGGAAAAATGAGCATTGGTACATAGCCCCTTTGGCTTCTCTGAAACTCATGTTGAGTAACATCCAAGGCTGTGAACTGCCTGCAAACACAGACTAGGGCCTATGGTGATTATTGCAGACACTCATCCTAAGCCCTCCCCATATGTGTGTTTCATGCTCTGTGTCAAATGAAATCTGGGTTTTGCTCTTCCCCCTGACATCACTGTGACTGCTTCAGCAGTGATATGATGCTTCTTAGGCCTTTATTTTCCAGGGCCCCCCCACCCCAGTCAAACATCTCATTTATATTTATGTGAAGTGATTATAAAATACCACAAGGTCTGCCTGTAGTTGCTTTTTTTACCATCTGATGGTATTCTTGTGAGTCTGAGTGTGTCTGCGTTTCTGCTGTTGGCTAGTGGTAAGGTCATTTATTGCCTTGTGGAAGATATTCCTAGAAGCCAATCAAAAAATGGTCAACTGTTGTATTCCACATCTTGCTATAATTGTAATAAACACTTTACAAACTCAAAGCTTGGAAGCATGTCCCAACTGCTTTGAAGTTCTGTATTCAGGGGGAATGAGATGTGGCCATATGCAAATATTTTACCCCCAAAAAAGTGAATTGCTTATCCTGCACAAGAACACTGATCGTCTCTGTTTGCCCTCAGCACACAGTTTCACTGGATCTGGTTGCTAAAATAGAAAGAGACACACAAAAAGCAGGTGTCCCACAAGAAGCCCATGTAAATTATCTTAGTGAGCATGTCCGATCTCTTGAGGAAGGGCTACTGCAGTAACTGAGAGAACTTCCATCTTATATTAACCAGGGTCCTATTGCTGAGCCTTCAGGCTTATTCAGATAGCTTCTGTGAAAACTGTTATCAGATTAATTTGGAGAAGGGTTAGACTTGTGATCTTCACACAGAGAAGTCCTGAATTCTTTCTTCTGTTCACAGCAGAAGAGGTTTGCTTAAATGCCTTGCTTTTACTCAATGTCATGTTTCAAAAATGTGTGTTTTCCTGCAGAGGAACAATATTGTATATGCAATATACAACGATGAGGTCCCTGAATCAAATGCCAATATGTGGAAAAGAGGACATACCAAAGGTACAGGGAGAGTCCAAGCTACTGTTTTCTCCTTTCTAAAGTTGTTGATGGCATCCATTTGTCTGTTTGTCTTATTTGCATATCTAAAATTCCTGCCTAAATCAAAACTGGAAAATTATTTGCATGATGCATGGTTTTTCTGTGTGTATATGCTGCAGCTTTAGGTGTGATTTTGCTGTACGTGTACTGTGTTGAAGAACTCTTAGGGCTTATGGAACCTTTGTTTTCAAAAGCTGAAACTTGTATAGCTCCTTTCAGCAAGAACAGACCACATCATCCTGAGCCTAACAGGGAAAAGCACCCTAAACATAAACTCCTCCAAGCTCTCTCTGGGGCAAGAAACTGTTGTCAAGATGATGGAAGTACTAATGTATGCAGTTAAAGTAAAGCAAGACTTTAAATAAGCATGAACTTCAGTGGAGGTCTGTGTGTTCCTTTGAGGAAGCAAATGGGGTTTGGCCAGCCTGGCTCCACCAGGGCTGTATTTTGAGGCTGTAGCAATGTGGACAGCTCAAGAGCCATGCTTCTCCCTGCAGCTGGGACAGGCATAGCCTCTCTCTCTGCTGCTTCGCTGGAGGAGGAGAATTCGGTCTGGGGAAGAAGACCTGGTGTTGATGATCTGTTTCCACTTATGTTGTGATTATATGAAAGGATGGGAAATGAACAGTGGAGAGAGGGTCACAGCCACTAAATCACCAGATTGTTTTTAAGGCAAAATTTGAGCAGAGGAAGGTTTTGAAAAGTAATTTTCTTTCAAACGAAACATGGTGACAGCTTGAGCTACGCTATGTAGGAAAGAATTCATGCAATTTTCATACAATACCAGTGTCTCACATAATCCATTAATCTACTCTACAGCCAGTTTACTGTAGACACAGTGAAGTGTGGTGTCTGCGGTGTCAAATCTGAAGGGCAGCTCTGTTGTTTCAGGGCTTTTTACTCCTTAACTAATTGGCAGAAACCTTTTTCTTTTTTTTTTTTTCCCCCCACAGGGTTTCTGCTCTTGGACAAATCACAAGGCTTCTGGGTGATTCACAGTGTGCCCCTGTTCCCTCCCGTCCCTGAGGACGGTTATGCATATCCAGCTACTGGGGAATTCTTTGGACAGACAGCCATCTGTATAACCTTCAAATATGACCAGTTCACAGAAATAGGTATGAAAAGCATCTGTCTAAGAAAGCTTTTGCCCTCCCTCCTCCCCACACCCCACCTCCTCCTGCTCTCCTTGAGGCATGTTCTTGTTCTCCAGTGTCAGATTGGGAAACCAAGTGGGACCTGGAAACAGCATCCTTGGCTTCAGTTATGTTTATCCAACAATTTCCTGTGTCAATGTGGGAAATTCAGTCGTCCACTCTTATCTCCATCTCCCCACGAGGACTATTGGGATAATAATAGCCACGAGTACATATCAAGGGTAAACTCAGTCTGTGCATACAAAATGCTTTAGAAATATAAACTAGGATGATTAATCATCTTTACCAGTAATAGGTTGTTCAGCTGCAATTGTCTGCGGTTCTAAAAATGTAAAGGCAACCGCTGCTTGAGCTGGAGTAGAAGTCTTGACTCATCAGGAATACGAAGTATGGAATAAATATCAGCGAGAATTTCCCCAGGTGCTTCTTGCCATGTGAAATACCAATGCTAAAAACAATTTTAAACCCCCAAAATCTATACCCGTAAGACTCAGAACAATCAGATAGCAATATGGGGTACTGAAATTCTGAAAAGAGTCTATCAAAAGGCAATACAAGAAGTCGTACCAGCATGTTCATTGACACTTTTCACACTGTTTTCCACTCTTTTATAATTTACAAACCTCAGATTATATTAATAGGGACTGGCCACACCCCAGATCTATCTAAACCAGGTTCCTCTTTGTGAAAGCACATCTGTGTATGTGTTTAGGGAAAAAGGACAAGAAAACAAGATACACAGAGTCATGATTTTTCTGCTCCATCCTCCCAGCTTCCAGTAACCTGTGGTTCAGAGATTTCCTGAGCCAGAAAGACTGAAAAGTCTTCCATGAACTCATCTAATGAACCCTTTTGTTCCCTTGCTCTTTAAAATATCCATGGCATGGCTTCTACAACTAAGCTGTGCACTGTACAGAAAAGTGCAATTCAATCCAGATGCTGAAAGTCAAGCTCTCTTCTCCCTAAAACTGAGCTAGACCCTCTGGCAGTAATTCTGTTTGCATTTGGCTTGGCAACTGTAACTGAGTGGAAACTGCTCTTATAAATACCAACAGGCTTGGATTTACACATGCTGTCTCAGAGCACTGTGTGACTGCTGAGAGGCTTGAGGATGAGCATGGGTAGATGTGACTGTGGACCGAGACCACTGGTTAATAGTTTGGCAGTTCCGCTAAGAATAATGAAGTGTAACTGGAAAAACCTGAGCCTGCTCTCCCAGCCAGCCTATGTGCAGCAGGGCCAGTTGGAATACAAGGCAATTAAACATGTTTTTGATTGTTAAAATATGATACTTTGGCACTGAACTCCTCTAGGAGATAGACTGTGAAGATTAAGAGGGATTTAGGTTTCCTTTCCAAGGCAGAACTTTACTCTCTTGATTGCTTTGCTTTAACCCATTTTAATTCTACATATGTTCATTCTTTGTTTTTTTTCTCAGACCAACAGATGCTGAGTTATAATCCAGGAATCTACAGCTGTTCCATTCCTGAAATCTTCCAAGCTGATCTCCCAAATCTGCAGAAGCTCTGCGCAGGGTCCAGGCTGCCCTCAGTCCCCTCGCGCCACCTCTCCAAGCTCCAGTCAGCTCATGGGGAAACCTTTCTCCACTTTGCAAAGTCACGCTTGTTCATAGATGGTAAGAGAACCTCTTACTCTGTGTCACACATTCTCAAGCAGGAAATAAGCAATATCTTCTTTGATGATTAGTATTTTCTTTGAAGGGAAAAAAGAAGTTCTGCTTCAGAAATAAATGTGTCAGAGAGCAAAGAATGTTGTCACATTATAATCTGAGTCCCACAAAGCAAAAAGCTGCCTGGCCCTTCAGAATGCCTGAAGGTGTTCGACAATGGGATTTTCAAAAAACTTGTTTCCTGTTATTCAACAGTAACAACAAAGAACAAATATGGGGTTTGAAGCATCCACTTTTTTTTTTTTTCCTCTTTTTTTTTGTTGTGGAGAAGGCTTGAAAGCTTTTTTTTCCCCTTGCCTTTTCTTTCCTGGTGAGTGTTGTAACAAGTTTTCCCAGAGAAGGAGAAAGAGTGGAAAAGAACTTCTGAAACAAAAGTCAAAATAAAGGGAGGGGGAAAAAAAATCAAATCCCTTCTGGCTCATTTACGTGTTGGAATGAAACAGTCCCTTTTAACTGAAGGAACATGAAAGGCTAATCTCCCACACCCCATGTTATTCCACAGATATCTACGTGGCCTGGATGGCTCAGGAACTGAAGACCGATTTGTTGGCTGAATCCTGGCAGCATTCTGGCAGAAAACTTCCCTCAAATTGCTCTCTTGACTACCACGTCTACAACATAAACCTAATAGGGATACCACTGAATGCCACCTTTTATTCCATTAACGATCATTCCAAATGGGCTGTTTCAAGTAAAGCTGAAGATCAGTGGGCCTGTATTGGAGACTTAAACCGTGCAGCTGAGCAAGCGTGGAGAAGTGGTGGCTTCATCTGTACACAAAATGAACACATCTACAAAGCCTTCAGACATTTGATAATCCACTACGAAACCTGCACTGAATCTTCCACATTGATATAAGCAACCATTCCTCCCAAAGAGCACAGCCCCTTCTTACATAGAAAGTGTAGGAAATGTTTCCCTTAAACTTTATTTTTGCTCTGAAAAAATGGCCCTGTAAGTTCCCAGATCACCTTGTTAGCTTTAAAAGCAGGTGGTTTTGCAGGTAGGTTACAGCTGATCTTTTCTGGATGTCAGACCAGCAGGTTCTGCACGTACTGAGCCCATGCTCCTCTCACCGTCAATGCCAGCACAAGATCACAGAATGGTTTAGGTTGGAAGGGACCTCAAAGATCATCCAGTTCCAACCCCCACTGTGCCATAGGCAGGGACACCTTCAACTAGAACAGGTTGCCTCATCCAACCTGGCCTTGAACACCTCCAGTGAGGAAGCATCCACAACCTCCCTGGGCAACCTGCGCCAGTGTTTCACCACCCTCACTGTAAAGAGTTTGAATCTCCCCTCTTCCAGTTTAAACCCATTACCCCTCATACTGTCATTACACGACCCTGTGAATAGTCCCTCCCCAGCCTTCCTGTAGGCTGTACATTGCTGTGAGAAACTATGCACGGGCATCTCTGGGAGGAACTTGTGAGGGATGATGGACATGGGACCGGAGAAACAACAGAAACTTGTCATGTTAGGTAGGCTGTCAGGGCAGGGCAGTTAGCAAGAGAAAAGTACCCCAAAATGCTTCAAAATTGCCCTGGATCCCAGAACTGTTGAGATAAATCACAGTATTTCTGCTCAGTTTGAGCTGACTCTCCTTAGACAGCTGACATAATTGGATACAGACAGGCGAGCAGATCTGTGGAGAGGAAGGCTTCATTTTTACATGGTTAATTTTTAGAGAAGAAATGGGCTTTAAATAATTTGTAACCAATAGCTTGGAAGTATTCCTAGTGGTTTTATTCATGTACAGCAATCTTATAAACAAATAAACATGTCCAAAATATGAATAAGCAAAGTAAATTAAGAGCAAAAATGGTCTCTTTACAGTCTGCCTCTTCCATCTTCATTGTTATTTGTGGCTTGTTACTATGTTTTATAGCTGCCAGAGGAAAAATAGAGACAATTAGGAAAGAAAGTGAAAATAGAAGAAAATATTTAGAGGAAGATACTGTTTTGCCTACATTTTCATACTGTAATGTGGCTGTTGATTTTCAGTACTTCCAGTTTCAGGCTTAGAGCTTGAAATTTTCAATGGATGTGCTATAAAGACAAAGCTCATTTGCAAAATCCTGAAACACTCTTGGGTTCTGACTTCAAAAGGGTATCTGTACTTAATATCTTCCTAAAATATATTTATAGGGATATATCTCACTTTTTTCCCCCTGAATTGCTAACATAAGCTCCAGTCTGAAGACCTGCCTGTCCCACTTTTACTTCTGTTTTGCTGTGTTCATAGTCCCTAGCACTGATTCTCCACAGCAATGCCTTAAAAGGAAGAGGATACGAAGAAACGTCCCAGAACTGCCCAAAATTGTGAAAGGTTTACTTCCCTTTTCACACTGAAGGCCAACCAAGCTGTTAACAAAGTGTGAATTTCAGAAGACATCCTGAAAGAATAAGACTAAACTATTTGGCTTGCTTAATGAGGGGAATTGTATAGGAACACATTTCACATTTAGTCAATCTGGATCAAAGGCAAAGCCTAGTCTCCTAACTCCGTGAAAATAATGCAGATAGCTTAGATAATCTTTTTCTTTTCCCTGTCTATGACCAAGTAACATTTGATAAATAATTCAATTGATAATTTTTTTTTTTCTCTGTGACGTTTGTCAAATTGGTTTGCACACATTCTTTTAGTTGTTTTGCTAGCTGTGGTCAAGAAACACCTATTTGTGGCAGTGAAAATTGCCAGTGACACAGAGTGTGGAGCATTGGGACGGTAGAGCATCACTCAGGTAAGAGGAGATAAAATTCCTTTCTCTTGCCCACATTTTATGGCAACCTACCTGTCTGAAATCTTACATCTTGCCCATAGTTTTGCATACAAACAACCTCAGTGAACAGGAATGGTGAGAAGTCCTTCACTGGAGACGGTGTTGATGAGGTTCACCGTGCACCAGAGAACCCTGGGACCTATGACACAACCTGTATTTCTTATGGTAGATGATCAGCTACAGCGTTTAAGTCACAGAGTTCAATAGCAAAGACCCTTCATGCACTGGTTATCACAACAATGCTACCATAGCCCTACTCCTCAGGCCAAAAGTCAACAGTCCATCACTTGACCTTCCAGTGCTGATTGCTGTTCTTAATTATTTGATCAATTGATGGTTGTCTTAAAGCTTCACAAGACTGCTTCCAACATTCCTCTTTCGTTTTAGCTCTTACTGTGGAGGCACAGCAGAGAACAGCAGAGAAACCATACTACCACACTACATTGCAAGTTCATAAATTGGCAGGTTGTGAAGAGACTCATTTCCAGTGGTGTAGCAATAAAAAAGCTGCAGTTCTGGTTCTCTCCTTTTTCGACTGTAAACAACTTCAATTCAGTTTCTTTTTCATTGTGTAACTTCCATATTTGTATATCCTGGTAGTTCTACTGTTATGAAACATGGGCAGAATTTTGTTTCCCAAGCAACTGATAATCAACAAGAAAAAACATACAGACTTTTAAAGGGTTTCTAACTCCCAGGCTTCCTGTGTAAACGCAAGATCATGTGCCACATACTTAACCTCAGATGTCCTTTCAGCATGCACCATCACCAATCACTGGTGTGAAGCATTTCTTTTTATATATTTCATATATATATTCACAGAGGTTTTAATTTTTAAATGTGCTGGTTTTCAAAGTGCCCAGCACTCAACACATGTCTGCCTATCCCTGTGACTGTGCTGCCTTTGCTGCTCAGAGTGACCCTTTTGACAGGACGTATCTTCTCCTGCAGAAAGGCATGTCTGGAGCTGCCCCTCCGTCATTTCAGGGGCACCTGCCCAGCAAAGCTGATCCTGCAAAAAGGGCAGAAGTCTTGGACCCTGGCATGTAGAGGGGAAAAGTTGGCCTCTTGTCTGGAAACCCAGAGTCTCAGCGTGCAGCTATGGCCATTCTGACCCTTGGGCTGTGTTCTAGTCAGACTAAATGAGAATGTTTATTAAACAGGAAAATTGTTTGCTGAGGGAGTAGGAGAGGCCAAACGCAGATATTATTAATTCACTAAACATTACTGTACTGCAGCCAATTTTGCAACAAACACAACAATAGAAATCATTGTTTGATATAAATTGCCTAGTAATCATTTCCACAAGCCAGGACTCTGTCCCAGCATGCCTGACAAGGAGGCAAGAGGCAGGAAATGCAAACACAGCCTCTCAAAATACATGCCTGCCACCTGCTCACCCACCAAGACATCTATCATCACCATGGCCACTGCCATTCCAGAGCAAGGGCAGAACTCGGTCTCCCTGTCACCGCTCCAAAAAGGAACCCTGATGGTTTTCCTGTGAACCCCTGTATCCCTGTGGATGCTCCTATAACACCAGAAAATGGGGATCTTTAAAGGTAGTGGTTTGCTGTGTTGGAAGAGTGCAATTTTATACAGACTCATTGCAAGAGCTCAAAGGATTAGACATTACTACCACTAGCAGAAACACTAAAAAAAGATACAAATTTGAAGGCATAAAAATGTTAACCGTGGGAAGTTTAATACCAGCTAAGCAATTCTAATATTGGAAAACAGGCACAAGCATTGCAGCCTAAGCCCACTTCACAAGTCAGTCTTTATGGTGGGATTGCCTCCGATGTCTCCACAAGTGAAAATACACTGAGCCATGTATTAGAGGGTTTCTCAAGGACACCTGGAACCCCATGGTATCTCTCTGCCAGCAAGTCAAGGGAAGCTTTGGGAGAAATTTCTCTGGCTGAGCTGCGTATCCTCCCATCTCCATGGCATGGTAGCTTACTTGGGCTTGTCGTGGAGGTCGGCAGGTGTATTTCCGAACCACATCAGTCTGCTACACTTTTTTGGAAGTGCAGAAATCCTGCAAAGCTCAGGGTGGGGTTGATAATTTTGCTGGCAGTAATGCCCATTTTAACACCTATCATTGCAAACCACCACACTACTCCAGTCTCAGCAGAGTTTGTGTAATTTTCTGCTCTAAAAATGGGAGGTTTCCAGTTAATAGATCTAATGCAGGTGCCTGCCTGCATCAAACAGGGCTTCCTCAGCTTGCCTGCGGCATGAAGGGAGAGGGTGATTTTTGCAGACACATTGGCCTCTCTCTTGTTTAAATATATACGCTCCTGAATCCTGACAGTAATGAAATGCTCAAGAACATCATTGTGAAAATTTGTTTTAATGTATCAAAGCATCCTTGGTGTTATTAGCACAGTCACATAATTATCCCCAGAGAAACTTGCGCCCATAGGTTAACGCCCATAAATTATTGTGCGGATCTCTCTTATACCTTTATTTTCAGTTTCTGGGAAAGATACATCACTGAATACTTAACAGAGTAATTGCTTCAGAACCCGTAAGCTGCCTATGAGCTGGGTAAAATGTTTGGGAGACAGGGTAGCTCTGGCACTGTCTTCTAAAAGCGTGGTGTAAGCCAAAGCCTAACTATGCTCGCTCAGAATGTGATGCAAGAACGTGATGCATCTCTTTAATTTCACAAGAGATTTCTTAAAAAGACAGGGATTTGAAAATTAGAATGGAGATGAATACAAAGTTAGGTTTGTGTATGAAAAAAACAAAACTTGTAGCGAGGAATAAATTCTTCACAGTACAAGGCAGAGAGTCTCATCTGAAATGTCAATAGCGTTTATCAGTTGATATCAGTACTTTAGCTGTATCTGACACTTTTCAACTGTGATTGGAGATACCAGATAAAAGGCTTAATTCTCATGTAATCCTTATTAATTTAGTAAGTAGGCAGTAAAATGAGCTGCTTATGAACTCAGAAATCAGTTGTAGCACTTTCAGCTCTTGGACACAGACAGGACCTAGCTCATAATATGATTTTTTTTTTTTTTTAATGCAAGTCCATTGCATGCTTATCTTTATTATTTTTGCCTGATTTATCCCAGTATTAAGAATATGCTAGTCTGTGCATACTCGGTGTGTTCATTATGCTCAAACTGTTAAATATTAGGATTTGAAAAAAAATATATGTTGCTTTTTATAAACAGCTGCGTTAGAGTTCAAGTGATTTTAGTATATCATCATGTTTGGGTTTTTTTTTTTTTCAGTTGAGTTTGCTGGACATTTCTACACATGGTATCTGGTGACTGTTTGGATTCCCCTGTAAAAGGGATAAATGTAAGGACCATTTTTTCTCTCCTTTGATCACTTTTCAGCCGGGAAACTGCAAACCGATACTCAAATATTCAGAGCTTTACCGGGCCAGAGCATGGTAATTAACATTCCCTGCTAGACTGCTAGCGATTGCTACAAGTGGTTCACACTTGTGCTAGCATTGCCTAATCTATTAATCATAGAAACTTTGCATGCAAATTAGCCACTCAGTTGTGCATCGTAATACAATAACCCACGAGTCTGTCTTCACATGTATTAATGCTTCCAAATAAGCATGTTACATTACAGCTGTACACGGTCTCTTCATTAAGTTCCAAACCTGTCAAAAGTTCACTAAAATCTGTACCATCAGCTGTTTTCTTTTTGTTCCTCGCCTCTGACTTTCTATGCTGTAAAAGTATTTGGATCCAAGGCAAATTTTTTTTTTTTCTTTTTTCCCCCCCAGGTCTTATTTTTGGGCTGTGATTCTGCCAGCCAAAAATCTGCACAGCTATAACAATGTATTTTTCCACTGGTACTGAGTATGCTCAGCACCACTGTCCATGACTTCATGCTGAGGATTAGAAATGCCTACCCTAGCTCAATGAATTGGCTTCTTCCCTGCCCTGAAAGCTGCTCCATTTCCTATACTGACTTTGTAAAAATCCTAGGCATCGTGCAAAGGAAATCTGCGTCTTTCCCCCTCTTGTTTTCTAGCTACCCCAAATATTTCTTTTATGAAAGTCAAGGTGTGAATGAGGGAACTGACGATTTTGCATAGAGCACTTTTCAAAGAAAGACCATGGAAGAAATGCTGCACAGCAAATAGGCACAGTTAGTACACCTGTGCCACTTACCAACATGCTGCCTTCTTGACTGCCAAAAGACATCAGGAACCAGAGAAATGGGAGCAAAGCAAGCTTGCAGGAGAAATGGAGAAAGAGGGAACAAGGCAACTGAAGGTAAGCAAGAGAGAAAAAGGAAGAAGCAGAAGGAACATTAGGATGGACAACACAGGGAGGTCTGAGACCTTGCATTTGGTGATAGAGAACTATGAGGAGTTAACTGTGGAGAAATCCAAGATGTTTAATGTCCTATGGTAGTTACTTAACATTTATCCATTTTACCAATGTAATCTCCATAAGCCATGCCACAGAGAGATAAAAATGAAAGACATAAACTGAAGTGATTTAGACAAATATTAAAAGTCCCAAGCCAACAAACACCTAGAGGGACAGTCACTACCTGCCTGTTACCAGACCTAGAAGAGATGGGGCAAGGTGAAGTCAAAAGCACTGCATATGTACAAGTAGGAGGGTGAAATGAGAAATTCATAAGCTAAGCGGTTTGAACCACACTTATCTGAACAACATCATGCTCTTTTTTGGTTTGTTTGGTTGGTTTTTTTAATGAAGGAAGCTACTATTAAGGTTTAAAGCCAATTAAAAAATGCAATGAAAACAAAAAATGCAAAACATTCGCAAGAGTAACTGCAGAGCATTTCATTTCAGATCACAATACTAAATAAAGCTAGCTTCATTCATTCTTGTGGCATTGGAAGACCTGCAGGCAAAAGCATAAATACAAAAGAACATAACCAGAGCATAAATAGTGATAAACAAAATTATGCCTTTTACAGGTTTATCTACAACATATGGCCTCTTATTGGCAAGTAAAAAAAATCAAGCTTAGTTTAGAAATTTCCATAGGGTTTTTTTTTTTTTTCTCTTCAGTTTCATCTCTGATCTTACTTTGTTCTTCAGCACTGACCAAACTACTACCAGTCCAATATAGTTGTTTCTCGCTACACACTGAGTCAAAATCATAAAGTGTTCCTAGATACTACTTACTGTCACTTGGCTCATGGTGGCCTGCTGTTTTGTCACCTCCTGGTCGTGGATCCCGCAGAGAAGTAATAGCAGTATAGAAGCCGTAGCTCTATAAAAAGTGTCATCTTAATATCAGAGGAGGAGCTAGTCATAGGGGACTGGCTCCACAAATTTAAATATTGCATAATTTATTTAGTAATGTGGCTTTTCTTTTTCCCCCAAGGCAAAAGCTTTAATGCAACAAAGGAAACAACAGCAAAAATAGAGACGAGGACGCATCCCAACCTCACTAATATCAGTGGGAATTTGCCTTCATCCTCCATAGGAACAGAACTTCAAAGACACAGGTATCACCCATAAAACCAGAACCTTTAGTGGTCTGTAACACAAACCATGTTTAGAGAATGGCAGTGTAGTGGAAATGTCCAATATGGTGGAAATGTTTCCAGCAGGAGTTTCACATCTTTGGCTTGACCACAGTCTTGTCCTTGGCACTGCCAGGGAGGCAGTGAGGACATGCCAGGGTCCATGAGTGTGGACAGTTTCTTGGACATGGTCCTCTCTCAGAGAGGACCATGCAGGAGCTGAGTGAAGATGCATCTCCTCTTGGAGAACACTGTTATCTCTTGGTGTTTCCTGATTTCAGTGCCCATATCAGGAAGAAGTAATATCCCCACCTTCAGAGGTATTTTTTATATTCAATAACTTAAGATATTCTTTCAAAGTCTGTCCCTGGCAGAATGAAGACTGAAAGCTATATCTCCTTAGTCCCACCTTGTGTTGTTAGCACTGTGAAATACGTGTGGTGTGAATTGATTCAAGATCTCCCTTCAGGACTAAGAACATATCCTTGGTGCACTCTGCCTGCAGATGCTATGAAAAAACAGTGAGGGAGTGAGTTCCCAAACATCTCTGTAGATCTTGTTTTGGTACTGGCACCGCACAGCAAAGCAGAAATTAAAAGAACAGAGGTGCCATCCTCCTGCTAACAGCAGATTTAATTCCCCCCCTCCTTCCTATGGATGACTCCTTATGCCTCTTCCATTCCCAGGACTATGCAATAGGACACAGCAGCAAGTCATCTGCGGAAAGTACAACCTGGAGAGGTTGTTATGCTCCTTATGGGCGAGTTCTTCTGTGGCACAAACATGGAGCTCCTCATAGTTCTAATTTTAGCCTTTTTAAGGGAAAAGTCCTCCTGCATCCCTCATTTTGGTGACCAAACTAAGCCTGACAACATAGACCCTTTCAAATAAACCAAATTCCAAATAATGGTAGGTCTTTCAGGAAAATGTTCCCCAGGGTTGTGTACCCTATCTAAAGGTTCTTGATTAATTCCAAATTGTATTTCATATGAAATCTGCACCATCAGTCCACTGCAGGTCATCTCCAGAGAAAAATGACAACCACTTTCAGAAAAAGACCCTTTAAAAGGAATAATATTCACTATATGCTAATATGTCTGTGTACTACACAGCAATGATTTCAGTCCCTGGGTGCAGAGAGGTCTGTGGACAACCTTTAAGAAAACTACACATATGACTACAAAATACACATTCAAACGTATTTTCCACACCTTATATTTCTTAAGGAACCCTGTGCCTCTATGGAAAATGTAAAGAAATGTCAAGACCTGTGCTTTTTGAAAATCAAACTTACACTGCATGTGACAATATACAGTTGCAGACTTGTTTCTTTTTAGGAAAAAAAGCATTGCTCAGGATCCTGAACAGAGTACTTTCCAATAAAATGCAGCATTTCTTTCATGCTCAATTCCTCTGGTTTGATTCCAGTGCCCTCATTTTAACAAACAGCAGATACATGATCAGTCTAAGAAACAAGGAATGAGCCACACGATTTGGTGGCTTTGAAAATCATACAATAAAGCAATTTCATTTTGTGGGCTTAGCTTGGTAAACCCCAAGAAAAAATGACCATCAGCTAGACAGACAGGGCAGTAATGGTGAAATGCAGTATTGCAGATAAGAAAGGGATCTCTGTTTCATGGCACCCATCCTCTCTCAGTACATGAGCCCACTGCTTTGTGGGGTCATGTGAAACTTAAATGTAATGCTACTGAGTACGACCAATTCGATCAGATCAGTTAAACCTATGTGGTAAAGGCACAGCACAGCTTTGTGGCCCTTACCACATATACCATAGGCAGAGTGTCAGTATCTTCCCTAAGCAAAAGAAATCGCAAGGGCTGACAGCGTTTGAAGTGAGAAATGTGATTTAAATGTAGTCTTGTATGGAGCATAACAATAAGATCAACTACATTAAAAACCCCAAAGAGCAAGAGCTAAACGCTGGACAAATTTATGGATGCACTGAACAAATTAATACAGATTTATGCAAAGTATTCAGGAGAAGATAAATGCTTCCTCTAAGAGATGTAGGTGTGGCTACTGCAGTGTATCAAAGAGATTAGGGGGGGAAAAAAAGAAATCCTGTTGGTCCTGTGTTCTTGTGGTGTTTGAAGTAATAATTAAGAGTCTGGCGTCAAGTTTGAATGATAACTATTACTTTCTTCACACAGATTTTCTAAGCTTGAGAGACCAGTTTTCAAAAGCTCTCTAGCAAAGCTATTATGTAGCCATTATTAAATTGTTAAAGGATAAACAGGAATACCCAGGGTGAGTCCCAGTTTCCCAGTATCTTCTCAGGACTGGGCTTCAAAAATAAAAGTCAGCTATTCTGACAGTAATCTCTCGTAATTACAACTGGAAATGATGCAACTGGGAAATTCTTCATAGCCTTGGAAACTGCACCTACTATATGTAAATGCATATGCCTTTAAAGTATTTCCCACATAGTCACTTTTTGGCCAGTATTTTCCATTACAACTCATGGTTTTGTTCTTAAAACAGACAAACAAAACCCCCACACCACCACCCAAACCCATGCTATTTGTTTCATTGCTGATACAGTTTGCTATCTGCTGCTGTGCTGGTTTGAACTAGTTGGAGGATTTGAATGAGAAATTAGACTACAGGCTGAGAAAGGAAAACACTGATCATGCTACTTCACTCAGGTTTACTGAGAAAGAAAAAAGAATTGTTTAAAAGTCATAACCCAGACATAGGTAAGTCAGACTGCTTTAGGCTGTGGCTGCTGCTGTTCCATGGCTCTTTTCTCCCTGCTTTTCATAGCTGGATCTGAATAATTTCACTAACTTCTTTCCTGCTGCTAATCCCCCTGGCCGATCTACCTTCACCTATCTGCTGCATAAGACAGATGGTGAAATAAGACTGGGGAGGGGGTAAGGTGATAGGGGTGGTTAAAACCCCCTCTTAGGGACTCTGATCTCTGAGAGGGGTATGGTGTTTCTGTATTACCTTTTTACTATATATATATCTCTAAATATCTGCTTGTATATTGTGCAAAGCTGTAAATACAAAGCTTCATTTATTAA